>CM076082.1:16362500-16952500 GCA_038088235.1 Zacco platypus | reverse complement strand
ATAACTTATACATATATATTAATATTATATATATATGGTTATTATTAATTATATATATAGTTATTATTAATATATATATATACAGTTAAAGGTGCTATTTACGTAACACTTAAAAAATAAAATCTATTAAACAAATATATATAAAGTTAAACATATTTAAATATTAGATATTTTTAATATTTGTTTTGAGTTTGATTGGTAATTTTCACTACATTAGTTCAGCCTACTAAACATTGTGCAGTAGAGCTGACTAATGAGTTTGTTAAAAATTTCTAAATTTGCCTGTTAGACGTTCCCCAAAGGCACTTTACTGTAATATCTTAAAAGGGGAATTTATGTCAATGGAAACGTAAAACATTGCAAAGTTAAATTTCCTGACCTAATTTACAAACAGACAGACACATACTGTATACATTTGTATACACAAATGAATTATTCTCCCTCTTGTTTTCCTTGGCTGTCGATCGCTACCAGACTGTCGGTCCAAACTGAACCTGCTTGCCATCACTCAGGATCAACAATCCGATTTCCAGTAAGTTCAAAGCCACAAGGAAAGTGTCCAGTAGCAGTTATGTCATTTCGTATACACATACAAGAGGCTTTTCAGAGAAAGGTAATTTTGAGGTTTCGGCCTCATCTGTTCATGTTTGTAACGAGCAGATGTAAGGAGATGGAAGATAAATACACAATGTTAGTGGCTGACAACAATCCCGCCTACATTGTTTTCTTTTCGGGAGCCCGGTAGTTACCCACGTGTGTCTTATTATCTTCAGTCAGACATAAGTAGCGTTCGGGGAGGATAGAGGGACAAGGCCTCTATTTCGTTTTATTTTAAGAGCACGATAAACATCAACACATTTTCTTTGGCAAACAGGAACAAGCAAGGCTGTTAGTGTATGAGTGTGTGCGTGAGTATACATGTGTAATCTGTTGCTGATCACACTCATGTGAAAACACAATCTGGCTGTCAGTGCTGGTAACATTGTCAAGTGCTCAAACACCAGCGCTGAGCTTTCACAGTACAAGAGAGCGCCGGGGATAAGCCTGTCTCCCCGCTCTGGCCAGATCATAGATTCGTCTACCCTCCGTCCTCAGTTTCTCAGTTTATCTTACTCCTCCTTTCTGCTTCTCTCTCTCTCTCTTTGCCACCTTTAATTTCACCAATTTCCTGTCTCTTTCCCTGTTTTTTCTCCTAAAGTTTTAGATAGACAGATAGACACTGACAGACAGGGAGAGGAAAAAACACACTCACTGACTGTGTAGTTTATGCAGCACAAAGTTATGTAACAGCCTCGAAAAGAGTTTAGAAATGGCTTTAGAGGGCTACGAAATGACACTTTTGTTTCTGCCTCTAAATGTAGACATAACCCTCATGTTATGTTTTTTTTTACATTTGGAATCCCAGAGATTTTAAAGGGTTGGTTCACCCAAAAATGAAAATTGTGTCATTAATTACTCTCATGTCGTTCCACTCCCGTAAGACCTTCGTTCATCTTCGGAACACAAATTAAAATATTTTTCATGAAATCTGAGAGTTATCTGACTCTTCCACAGACATCATTTTAACCTCCATTGTCAAGGCCCAGAAAGGTACTGAAGACATCAGTAAAATAGTCCATGTGACTGCAGTGGTTCAACCATAATGTTATGAAGCAACAAGAATACTTTTTGTGTGTAAAAACAAAACAAAAATGACGACTTCATTCAACAATATTCTCTATTCTCATATTCTTACGTTGTTTACATTGTTTCCAGGTTCGACGGTTCGGAGTTGTAGTAAAGACAGAACTTCCATTTTTGGGTGAATTAACCCACTGAGTGAGTGAGTAAATGAGCGAATGAATGAATGGATAAATGAGTAATACATAATAAAATTGAAACTGACTTTTGAAACTTTCCCTTAAAAGTATTAAAATATTGTTGTGCCCTTGTCAAAATCCAGGAAGGCAGATATTGCAGGCAAACAGGCAGACAGACAGATAGATATGGAAGCATAATAATGACTATTTAAGCTATACTGTATATAACCCTACAGCAGCGGCACATAAATGTATGACAGATCCCTGCATGCTTATACCTTTAATCATACAGATTCATTCATCCATTTCGTAAAGATCATGCTAGCCAACAAATAAATGCCATCATTTTGTCATGTTTTTTTTTTTTGCAATTTGGTAAGCAAATGAATGCCTGATTGATCACAGAAAAGCAGATCTCATCTTACAATAGCTCATCTGACCCCTCTAAGCTTTTTTCTACAGCAAGCCATTTTACATATCTCTGCAACTTTCAATTGATCTCAAAGCAATATAAAAAAGTGTAACTTCAACTTTCCAAGCATACATTTAACTTAGAAACTTCTGAAAGCGCATAGCTGATGAAATCATCACGGGTTGAGTCCTCTCTTCATTGCATTTAAATAGCACCTGAGCACGCTAACATATATTGTGGTTGGAAGAAATCCGGTAGTGAAGTGTTGACTCGTGTGGGGACAAATTTGGTAATTTGCATGTTCTGTTGGGCAAACAGCGCGTGAACGCTACACCTTTGATTCATTATAAATGAACCACAAGCAGCACAACATGGTTAAGCCTTTGTGCAGGATGCTGCTGCTCTGGTTTCAGTATTAAAGCTGTGTGCTGGAAAAAGCCACCCCAGTTCCAGTTACCCTGCACTCTACTGAAGTCTTTATCTCCCCTGTCAATACACCTGTACTCTGTCCCACTTGCTAATGGAGGCCTAAATAGGATTTAGTGTCAAATGACAGTAAAAGTTGAAAACTTTATTTACTCCAAACATATAAAAGCTCAACTTAAAGGGCAGTTCCTTGGAACAGCTTTCTGCCTTGTGATTGAAATGTGTAACTGCAATACATACCTCTGCCAGAAGGGGCGCCCTAAGGCTTTCTCACAGAAGAGTAAACCTTCTCCATCACAACTACATAATACAATTGTTTAACTGTAAGCTAAATGGATGCATAAGCATATGTGAAGCAGCATGACTGACAGTAACATGCATTTAGTAAATAAATGCAAATCTCTCAATAAAAGCACTGGCACCTACTAGTATGTCCCATACTTAGACCACCTTAAATTGTTAGTGTCTTTATTTAAGATATTATTATTTTTAAGTCTGCTGGTTCCTAAATCACATGATTGATTGTATGATTTATATTTACATCTTTGTACACACTTTTATATGCATCTTTGTATATTTCACCCTTTAGCTTAAATTCCCTCTTTCTAAAGTTAAAAACTGTAAAAAAAAATATTTGTATATATATATATATACACATATACACATACATATATATATATACACATATACACATACATATATATATATATATATATATATATATATATATATATATATATATATATATATATATATATATATATATAAAACAATCATACTGTAATAAATTTTCCTCCTTTGAACGGTGGAAACTAATTCACTCATAACCTCTGCAAAACTTGCACAGTTATTTCATTGTTTCAGCATGCTTTTTTTCCCACAACGGCGACACTAAAAAAGATGCCAACATCACATTTTTCTGTCTCCAGACTTTGAGTGCCAACCGGTGTTTCCTGAGCTTGTGCAAAAGTCGGGTCCTAACAGATGGTGGGCATTATGGACAGGCAATGGAAATTCTACCTGTATTTTCTTATGTATATTCCAAACTGGTCATATAATAGTTGCAATACCAGACAGTGTAGATTATCTGTGCAGGGGGTGCTTACGTACATGTATAAGTATGTCTTTGTGTGATTTTTGTCCCAAACTCTTATTAGACATCAAATGTAGTTCTTTTACTCTTTCATCCCTTCAATTTTTGTCTGTGTTGTTTCCAGTTACACTCATGCACACTTCAGGTGGTAAAGAAATCAAACCCTCTCTCTTTTTACTCTCTTTCTCTTCTCAGACTGTAGTAGAAAAAGCAAAAACAGGACCGCTGTCTTCTTGACCTAAGACATGAACTGAGAAGCCCCTCTCTATGCCACATAAACTATAAAATAGACTGAATCTTAGACCACAATGGAATAGTTGTGCTATTATACTAGCCTTACATGTAAAGGCTACCCCAACCAACACTGTAAAAAAAAAACATTTTAAAAAAAGAAAGAAATATATAAACGGATAATGTACTGGCAGAAAATTAGGAGGACATTATCCAGAAATTTTACAGACATTTCCGTTAACCCTAAAACACAATGCAATGAAGTTCAAAATTCAAAATACAGCTAAAACACCTGTTAAAAAAATACAGAAAATTACGTCAAATGAATACAATACAATATGCCCTATTTTTATCTTTTATTTTTTGAGTGAATGTTTTACCAGGCATAAGTTTACAAGGATATAAGTTCACCAAAATATTAAAACTCTGTCATTATTTCATCACTTTCATGTCAGAACACAGAAATGTACGCTACTATTATAAAATGTTTGGGTTTGAATAAGAATTTTGAATGTTTTTGAAAGACTTTGTTTTTCTTAGGCTCACCAAGGCTACATTTATTTAATGAAATGATGCAGAACAATTACATTGTTAAAAAACAATAATATTGTAAAGTATTATTACAATTTAAAATGAAAGGTTACACTTTATTTTAAGGTATCTTTGTTACATTATGATTATACATTTAAGTTGTATTAATTAACTACATGTACTTCCTATAGGGTTAGGATTAGGGTTTCGTTATTACAACAGTAACCACATGTAGCATATGTAACAAGGACAGTGTAAAATAAAGTGTTACCCCCCCCCCAAAAAAATTAATATTTTTTTTTTTTTAAAAATTAAAAAAATTAAAAAAATCTTACTGGTCCCAAACTTTTGAATGATAGTCATTATTCACAGAATATCTTACTTTGGAAATGTTGCATGCGTGAAGGTCAATTTGTGGATGTGCAATGTCATATTCACCATTAAATTCCATCGTATGGAAAAGAACAGCTTGGGAATTCTGTTAAATTTCTCCTTCCATAAAAAGAAGGAGCAAAGAAACAAGGAACAAAGAAAGTCAAACACTGGTAAAACACTGGTTTTAAAGGACATCAGTGTGAGTAAATAATGACAGAATTTAAATTTTTGGTGAACTATGGCTTTAGATTTGTGACTTTTTAAAGGTTTCATCACTTTAAATGAGTAATATCATGGTTGGATCTCAAATTCCCATTGTATTTGCAGGGAAATTCACTCATTTACCACTCAGACAAAATGAAACGTCAGAGGTTTTTAACAACCGCACACACGCTCGCAGTAGCTTCACACTAGAGAATATGGAGTCTCGAGGAGTGATTCTGGGTGTACACATACCCGCGCAGCGTTGCTCTGCTGAACGGATGCCGCCTAAACCTCTTTGTGCCTGCAATAGCACCCCAGACTCATTCTTATTCAAACAAGATGAGACTGGAGGCAGGCAACAGAGATTAGCCTGAGATCAAAAGGCGGTGAAGCACTCGTGTTTTGTAGATTCAGACGGGCCCCATCCAACATGTAAGACCCACGGAGGAGCTGAGTGGAGCGCTGTGCCGATGCCACCCTCTCCAAGGGGCAGAGGAGTGAGATGAGAAAAAAAAAAAGAGAGAAAGAGAATAAAGAAAGGAGCAACGTCAGACGGCCAAGACTACAGCTCCAGTGTGAAATACTGGAATTAGATTATAAAAAAGAGAGAGAAGAAAGAAAAAGTAAGCCGTCACTGCGAGCAATTATAGTAGGACAAAGATAATTCTCCATTTTTTCTCCATGAAACTGTTTCCATGTGTTTAATATGTCATCGTTTGTTTTAAATATGAAATACTCCTCCAACAGAGAGTAATATGGAAGCATGTAACCTAAGAACATGGCATCTGGATCTGCAATATGCAACATAAGGATGGTAACTACTGCGACGCCTGCGTGCCAACTGTGATTAATATAAATAAATGTGGGGGTTCATTTCTCGACTCTGTATATGATTCGTAGTTAGTGTAGACTGCATTAGTGCACAAACACGTCCGTCTTTATCGCACCCTTATCGCCGAGTGGCTCCGGTTCTTAGCTAAAGTCGGATCACTTATGCTTTTAGATGCTCTAATAAATACGAGTAAAAGCGAACAAGGCTGACTGCCATATTTGTGTAATTTCTGGTTAATTTGGGGCTATTATAGATTTAGCAAATAATACGGGAGCCTGCGGGAGCTGGGAGAAGAGGGCTAGAGTGCGAAAACACACACAAACAGGCAGACAAACCGAATCCTGACATAGCCACTGGCGAATAGACAGAGAAGGGTTCAAAAAGAAAAGGGTGCCTCCTCTACAAAGTGCACCACCTTTGCTGCGAGAAAACAACGCTCTTTTCCAACCACAATTCAGATCAAAGATTTTTATTTATTTATTTATTTTGGTAGCGAGAAAGTTTTTCAAATGACAAACATGGGAGCTTTGGTAAACTGGGTCAGAGCTGCCTTGCCTGTGTCTCCATGGGGTGGGTTGGTGGGGGGTGCGGAATGTCACACCCTGAACACCCAGGAAGAGAGGGATTAGATGGCAGAAAGCTTGTAAGGGATGCTTTCTTAAAAATATGCTGCCTCAGAAATATTGTTCTCAGAATGCAAATAAACTGCGCTAGAGGAGAAAGCAGATTGAATCCCGATTTTATTCTCAAAGGACTAAGCTGATGTCAAAACTAAGCGTATATTGTTGAATCTTAAAAAATATTGTATATGTTTAAAGTAAATATAGATATAGAATTAATATAAATATAGAAAATATATAAGAAATGAAATATAAATATTAAAAATATATTTTATTCTCAAAGGAGTAAATTGATGTCAAAACAAAATATATTGTTGAAATTTTTTTTTTAACCAATACACTAGATTTTTCAACAATGCATAATTAGTTGTGTGTGTGTGTATATACATATATACATACACACTCACAAACAAATCAATACATAGAATTTGAATATTAATAAGGATTAAGTTGATGTTAAAACTAAGCTTATATTTTTGTCCTAAACTGTCCTAAAAATCAATTTATTACATAATATAAAGTAAATATAACTTTTAAATATTATTTTTGAGAGAAAAATACTCCCATACAATCTTTGTAACATATTGTTCATAATAATACAGACATTCAGACACTTAATACAGACACTTTATTATAGTATGAGATAAAATTTTTCAGAATTATGATTTTTTTTTTCATTTTAAACACGACCCACAGATTCCTGAGTTCTCATGTACAAACTAGTCAACCTTTTCAGACCGCTTCTGCTAGTGTAAGCTCACCAATTCCCCCGTCATTTCAAACTTAAACTAACAAAGTCAAACTTGCACTAAGGCCAGAGTGATACAAATTGATATTGATTCTGTTGTGGCAGCTAGCTCACAAGTGAGAAGAATCAACACTGTGCTGAGACTACGAGGTTTCCCCCATGCTTCATTTCAAGCCAAGCAAATAGTTGTTGGATTCAATTACTCTGAATAGGAGTAATAATTTAGTCTGACGTTGAGGAATTAGAACAACATAAAAGCACCAAATAATCTCAGGATTAGACAGTCCTTGTGTCTGTGATCATTTCAGTTGTAGATTAATTATGGAAATGAGTACAAATTGTTATGTGGATTACTAGTAACATGTTTCACCTTAAATATTTCAGACCCCCCAAACTTGACAGCTCACACTGTTTGAACTGAAATCCCCTCACAGAAGGACAAATGGAAAAACCTCTGCCTACAATATACTATGCCCAGCCACTGTGCAGTTCTCGATTTTTCCACAGACACAATTTTTCGGCTCATCACAAGAGGGGAAGGAGGAAGGGAAGAGCTTGGAGAGGAAAAACTCACCGGTGCCGATCTTGTGCTTCCCCAGGAAGTCACACCCTGCAGCTCCAGCTGTGGGCCAGGTTAATCAAACGGTTACAAAAAAAAAAATAATAATAATAATTAAATTTATGAAAAAAAAAAAAAATTAACACAAAATAAATGCCCTGCATTAATAAAGCCAGACCAGCTGGCTTTGAACAGAAATCCCGATGTGGGTTGTGTTGCCCCGCAAACTCTCTTGGATCTGAAAAGGGTGCTATGCATACACACAGAAATGAGACACTTGCTCCCTAAACACACACCCCCATGAAAAAGTGGCCCATAAGATTTGTGGCATAAGTATTTGGCAGTGCCTGATCTCCACCTGTTCCCGTCTCTCCAGGCTCAGAGGTAAATTTAGGCTTGAGATATATCAATGACACTCAGACCTTTGTCATTGCTGGAATTGCTGTCACAACTGTCATCAAGAACATCAAACAACATGGGACATGCTTTGCATAAGAACATCAACTGTATCTATCTACCTATCCTATTATCCTAGCCTATCATGTCCTACACTTTAAACCCGAAAAAGTTGGGCTAACTCAAAAACATTAAGGTAACCAGTTACATAAATATTTTTTTGTAAGCATTTAAGTATGCAGAACTATCAAGTTTTGAGTTTGTAGAACTCATGCATTTTAATTGCTCCTAACCTGAAGCACTGGGTAAGCTAATTCAAACATTTTGATATCCATTAACATAAAAGATTTAGGTAATTAACTTTTTTATTTTGAGTTATTGCAAATCAAATGAGTTATTTACTTCACTGTAAACCTAATAAGTTGTCAGAACTCAAAAAAATTTGAATGACATGTTATTTTAAGAAACTCAAAGTTTAAGTAAGATTTTTATTTTGTACACATACATTTTTATTGTTCTTAACTAGAAATATTTGAATACACTAATTTATATATTTAACAATAGCATTGTATAGCACTCACTGAAGTACAGTGAAGTACAGCAACGTAAAACGTGTAACTCACCTGCTCTCAAACCAAGCAGCATGCGCCACTTGTCACCATGATGGTATCTCTCCAAAAACCCACATTAACAGAAACTCTTCTAAATTAGCATAACAAAACATTAATCACTACTTAACCTCTCTTACCATTAATTTCACACAAAAAACAAAACAAAACAAACAGACAAAAAAAAAAAACATATAACATAATTTTAGCATTTACTTGGGCAAAGCATGCTGGGAAATCAAAAACCCTAGCCCAGTTTCATTTAAATTTAAAATAAATTAAAATGAAAAGAAATGAGTTCATACAACTCAAAACAATGAAACAGTTCAGTTTACTTGAAATATGTCAGTGCTGAGAAAAATAAATATCTAAATACTAATAACAGTTAATTTAAGTTTTTCCTACTCAAACCAATTAAGTATTTTGAGCATTATGCTTTACTAAGCCTAATCCTATCCTATCCTATAAATATAAAAGCATTGAGGGTGTGGAATAAAAGCAGTGATTCCTGTCATGGACTGCCATTATTTCTGGACGGTTTAAATTCTCACGATAACACATTATACTGTCAGTGACACAATGTGGATTTTCAAGACATATTTATACCAATCCAATTATGAATGATATTTTAACCTGGAATAGCACAAGTATAGGGAAGACAAGCATTTACCGCTTCAAAAGTGTATTCCCTCAGGCTCACGGAATTCCATTCTCTCAGTGACATCGCATTTGTATTGACCCCATTTACAATATCCTGGCGATATCTGACCTTTAATGGGAATGGTTTTTGGTAAGAAGGAATGAGTTCATCATACATATCTTGTGTTACAATAGCATAATGGGGATTTCATTGGAATGAGGCACAAAAATACAACAAAAGCAGTAAAAGAGTTTGCTTACTGTAAAAACACAACAGGATGTAGCCGAGGTCAGTCACAAGGGAGGAGGAAACTGTTAAGGGGGGGAAAGCACAATTATCCCTTACTGTACAGAGCACTCAGTAACAAAAGCATAATTTGTTTGTAATTGCATTTATTATTGGCCCTCCTCACTTATCTTAACTTAGTTACAATACCAAGACTCATCAGCATCCAGAGTGACAACCTGGAAAACTGCATTTCAGAGTCAGCACACCTTTCTCGCTTTCTCCTTCTTTGCCGTCTCTCTTTCTGCCGCTAAATTACTCACAGACAGTTCTCTCCTATATTTAATAAACTAATTGGAATGTATAACAAGCTGGAATGTCTCTGTCTTTTCTGGCCATGCACGAACGCACTGTTAGAGCGTTCAATGCTGGACACAAGCTGTGTGTTCCAGCGGCAGCAGCAGCAGAAGCAGCAGCATGCAGGAGTCTGGCTGTCTGTGTGGCTCTAGAGGAAAGAGGACCAGTGTGGCAATGCACTGCAGCAGAGACGCCCCAACCATCAACCACAGGAGCCAGCCCGGCTCCCCCCATGAGGCACGCTGACTGGACCCAAGTGTGTGTGTGAGGGAGAAAGAGACAGAGAATAAGAGTAGGATTTGTTCAACTTTTTTTATGTGTATATTTTAGAGTGGGAAGTATGTCTGTACTTTCCACCGTGTTTTCTGTTATCTTAAAGGTGACAGAAGACTAACAGGAAGCCCAAAACAGCATCTTTCCTGAGGCAGTGTGCCGTGTTTTCTTTAAGCCTTCAGTGCAATTATAATTTTAGTTTAGTCATTGACAGCACATTAACAGTAATTATCTTGATGAATCTACTGACAGATTTATGTTTCTGTGATTTGTTTTTATAGCAGCACAGTTAATGAAAGTACTTCAGAAAAACAAAATAGCACCAGCATATTTAAAAACAACTCTAATAAAAATTAAAAAACAAATATTTTTCAATAATGAAAAATTATTTAAATTGTAAAAATACAAAAGTATATTTGTAAAAACTATAATACAATAAAAATGATATAAAAATATAAAAAAAAAATATTTTACATAAATGCATAGTTTACCCCAAAATGAAAATTATGCCATCATTTACTCATCCTCATGACGGTCCAAAACCGTATGACTTTCCTTCTTCTCTGCAAGATAAAAAGGAATTTTGAACAATGTTTAAACATTTTTTCCCCCGTTTCCTTCTTTGCTTTTAGTCCAGAGCTGTTTTGTTACCAACAATATTCAAAATATTGTCTTTTCTTTGTGTTCTGCAGAAAAAAAAGAAAGTGTTTTAGACGAACATTAATGATGAGACAATTTTCCTTTTTTGAGCTTTAAATTAGTTTTATATCTGATTAAATTTGTATATTTTTCTTTGATACAATAGAGAAGTATTACGAACATTGTTCATTTATAATTTATTTAATGCTTCAAAAACTTTCAACTGTTTCCAGCTGGATTTGCTCTGTGCTCTCCGGGCTAATCATTTAAAATCTTTAGCCCATTTCATTATTTTGAATATCCCAATCAAAATATGCCATAACATATGTTGCGAACTTCTCAGCTAACTCTCAGCAACTGTGTTTTTGTGTTGAAAATTCCACTGGTGGTCTCTATATCAACGGTACTGAGTGGCGTGGGCAGGTTCGAGTCAGCCCTCTCCTTAACACAAGGTCGCTCTGTGTGTGTCCTGCCCAGGAGACTGAGGGGAGCCCACGTTTAACATGCATATCCATCCATTCATTTACACACACACACACACACATGCACACGTGCAAGGTAAGCACGCTAAGAACATCACATGATTTCATGTTCCATTCTAGAACGTTCTGATGAGCTCTGAGCCTGAATAGATCTGATGAAGCACAGAGAAAGAAAGGAGGAGGGATTGGGGGGTTGGAGAAGGCAAGAGCTCTAGACAGAGAGAGGGAGAGAGAGGTAGGAGTCTGCACACCTCTTTCCAAAAACAATATTTTGACTGAAAGGTTAGCCATCTGGATCTTCTGAACGCAGGATTACGGCTGGTGCCTCAACTTATTTTTTCCCCTATTACCACTCTGGTTGCCACAGACACAGCCACTAGCTTGCATGGAGACCCTCTATGATGACAACCACCCTGCTGCTGCATGAACAGCTCTCCAATCTACTAAGGAGAAACAATGGGTTATCTGAGTATGCTTTGAAATAGAATTCTTTGGATGCATGGAAAAGTATTCAAGAACTATTTTACCTCACTGGCTTTCATTTCTATAAAGAACCTTGCTGGGTTCGACACCGGCTCACTTGAAGAATATGCCATTCTACTACATACCAAAATGCGTCCTTACGAAATGCTGCTCAAATGTGTTGCTCTTAATAATTAGAATTAATTGAATAATTATAGTTCTGTACCAGCTTCACATTAAAAATATTTGAAATAATCCCAAATGCACAATTTGTAAAAAAATTGTGTTTTGGCAACTGCAGGTTCTTTGTTATCAGTTGATTTTTGTTTGTATTGCTGTATATATTGTTTATCTCTTTTTATTTACCTTACTATTCGATTTATGCTGTTTTTTAAAGTTTATTTTTATAATGAAAAAATAAAAATCTACACACTTTCAGCATCTAGTTTGTTTTCATTTCACTTTCTTTGAAAATGCCATAGATCTTTACATCTCAGTCTCCTCAGTGCTTACAGACCTCGAACCTGAACGCTCTGGCAGGTGTCCATGGCAACCTGAGAGCGCACTCAACCCCACTCATTCTCTGTCTCCTTCACTCACTCTCCGAGTTTCTCCGAGCATGCCCTGAGCACTGTGAAAGTGGCAGCTTTTATCTTCTAATTAGATAGAAGGAACTCACCTCAAGGTAAGAGCAAGTGGGGCAAGACCCTGCACGGCCCTTTCATCCAAGTTATCTCTGTACTGTATATCTGTTTCATAAACCTGGGATTTATTCTTACGACTAAATTCAATAAGTCAGCTCCCACAATAGGACTTTATCTGACATAGATTGTTCATATCAAATGGAGAACATATCAGTTTTCATGACAAAAATGAAACTTGACGAAATAGAACAAAGAGTAAACGTCTTTTTAGAATGGTGATGGAAAGAACCCCAAGTGTTTTTGGTGGAAGCAAACACATCTCACCCAAGGCGAGAAGCTCAATGAGACCCTTTCATGCGCCCTTCGTTGGGCGCCATATATACAGATTGAGCGCTTACATATGTACATCCCTCTGTTTCTCTCCAGCCCTCTCTTTCTTAGCAGCTCTGTCTCCATTCGCCGAAAAGCGTGTGACAAGCAGCACAGATGGAGTGTGAGGAGCGAGGTCTTCTCGGGTCCGTTTCATGGTGCATTTGGCTGCGCCTTGCAGCTGATGATTTAGGTGTCATAATAGATGTTCCCATAATAGCTCTTAATCCAACGGACACTTCCAGAGCAGCATCCCTCACAAAGCTCTCTCATTCCATCTAGAGTGAGTCAATCACCAGCCTCAGGCATCCTTTTTAAAGTGACAACTAGTCCAATCAAACAGCCATTCTCAGTATCACTGATTTAAAGGACTTGTCAAACATATTAACAGCTAAGTAAAGAGTAAAATTGGCAAAATGTTTGATAACGCGAATGCCGTTCGCTAAAGCTCCTGTGGGTAAATTGGGCTGGATTTTTTTAAGAGTTCTTCAATTAATGTCCATGCTTTGAACGTTAACGATTACCACTTAAAACATCCGTAAAAAATGGGTTTTAACCTCAGGGATGTTTCTATTACCATGTCTCTGTCTCTGACTAAGACTTGGTGGCAGATTGTTTGGGGTGAAAGCCAAGGAAAACCTATTCAAAGATGAAGTCCAGATCTCTTCTTTGGCACGCATTTAGTTCTTGTGATCATGTAGACGGAACAATAGCCCCAATGGATATGATGTTGGGTGCAATTTGTGATGGTAAGTATACTTAGCATATTTTAAAGTTTGGATAAGTAATTTGTCAATTTGTTCCCTGTTGTTGGCTCCAAATGTATGAATACTCTCAGACAACCTAAATGGTGTTAATGTTCTTCATTTTAAAGGTCTTGAATCAAAAATGTTTCAGAAGAAAAAGTGAGTGAATGAGCCTATTTAGCATCTAATACATGGTACAACAACAAAAACCAGAGGATTGTCATGCTATAATGTTGTCCCAGACATCAGAAAGGCAAAATAAAGAACATCCACAAACACTAAAATCGCAAGGATATGACATATAGTGTATCATGACCATCAAGTAGAATTAGATTATTGATTTTAGCCTTCTCTGGTGATATTTCCAAATGAAAGACATTCCAATAACCCCAGCTTTCTTGGACAGCATTTCAGGAAAATAAAAAGGAAAAGCTCAACATTTAGTGGTATTCAGCAACTTGAGTCCATTTGTGTGGCCATGAATAAAACTTACACAATTTTGAGCAACAACTTATGCTTTAAAATGGAAAAGTCTGTAGGATTCAGATTAAACTTGGCAATAGATTTGCTGAATGAGTTTTGTTGCTTAAATTCTGAGACTGATATTCCAAGGACTAAATGGGTGCAAAGAAACAAACAAACAAAAACAAAAAAACAAAGAGATGGTTTTAAATGGTGTTGAAAAATTGTGTTATATTATGAGCACCATTTCTAAGGTCACATATCATAGAAATCCTGCTTTATGCTGGTAAAATAAGCAAAAGTTGAGTTGTTTGGTGTGATATTACAGCCTTTGACAGGTACAGCATAATTACAAGGGCAAACCATGACATATTTTCAGGGAAAGCAGGTCGGTGATGTCCCAATTAGGGTGAAATGACCAGCAAAGTGACAGCTCAAAAATGTGTCTCATCCTTGGCATACGTCTTCAGAGTGGGCTTCGTTATGTCGCCCATACAAGACAGAATTGAATGGCAATGTCACAAGGCACTCCAAAAAGTCTGGCTTGTTAGAATGCAGATAATAATGTTGTTACATGCCTTGGTTGCTAAGGGTCATTTTCTGATGCAACTCCAAGACTTCTGCGAATCTAAATATAATAGGACCAGCAGTGGTCCAAATTATGGTACCATTTAAGGTCACATTCTTGGCATCCAAGTTGGCACCCTGGTTAAATTGAATGCATGTCAGACGATCATGTTAAAGAGGAGGCCAACATGAGGACACAATCCTCAAGAGGTCCTTCAGGAGAGATGGCTTAGAAATCAGGGGATTTATGCATCGAACACTGGTCATTTTTTTGCAAGAAACATGGTTCTCTCACAGGTCATTATATGTATGTATGTATGTATATGTATATATATATATATATATTATATATATATATACACACATAATACATATATTATACAGTAGATTATTTAAGATTATAATATCATTCTGTATTTAGCAATTGCCTTGTTTTGTGTCAAGCACAATTAAGAAGTTTTACCACAAATTACACTCATCAACAAGTAAATTATACTGCATGTTATTTCATTATGGAATAGATGGCCCCCATTTTTTTTAACCTGAAAGCTAAAAACACACACAATTGGGCTAAACTTCACATTTTGGATCACTAATACTCATAATAATGTGTGCACTTAAATGGGAGGTGCTGCTGGCTGACAGTCATCACTCTTTCTCAAACCTCCAAATGTATTTAAGTACTGCACAACAATGCTTTCGGGAAACAAGCCACAAAGACAATGCAGCTTAAGTACCACTTATGCTCTGGAAGGCACCATGCCATGTCTTATTTTCCCTCGTACATTCCTCAAGATGCTTCTTGGAACATTGTGTGGCTTTAATTAGATGTTCATTAGAAGGTGTCTTGTATTTCCTCAATTAGTCCCTGTCATGGCAGCAGCGGCACTGCAGTAATCTCCGTGATTAAACTCTACTCTTGTTTGTCTGGGCGCGACGTGCCAGCTTTCTCCGACGGGCGCTGTCCTGGAGCCCTGTCACAAAGTGTAATGATTCTTTAGCATGCCCCTCCAAGGCTTCCCAACATCCTGCCAGCCTAACAGCACAGAGCACTCATTTTAAATGTCTTCCCCATTCAACCATTTGCCATTTTCAATTATACCTTTCCACCCTTCCATTTGTGTAATTTTCTAATCTCACCATAGCTGGCGTGACGCTGTTTTAGTCGTAGTGCAGAGTGACAAATGAAGCCATCAGGATGAAAGCTCAGAGGTGTACGACATGTCAAAGGTCACGGCTATGTGGCATGCCCCTTTAACTTGCCTAAACTGAGGAACGATGACGATGATTATGTTTATTATAACTTTGCGTATGTTAAAATTACAGTGTTTTTTTCCAAATAGCATGTTGTGCAGTCATGTTGCCATGGCTATAGGAGAAAAGACCAGTGTGTTTTCTTTAGATTAAAAAAATGACAAATAGAAAATGACATTGGACTCAAGAAAATAAATTAAAAAGCTAGACTGTCACAATTTGTTAAATTCAAGTTTGAAAGGAAATTTGTTAAAGACATGTTTAATCACCTTTTTAACTTTTTAAAAATCCTCTCCAAGACATTATTCACATCAAATAGAATATTTTAAAAAAAAAGAAAGGAACATATTAAAAACACTGCAAAAGACATCATTACATCTCCATTCTGGTGGCAATAAGTCCACTTGCCTAGCTGAAAGAGCCGCTTTTGTCAAAGCACAGCAGTGGTGAAAGAGGTCAGGGGAGACAGATATGGGGTGCAATTACTGCCTCTGAGAGCCATAAGCATTAAGATCTATTAGGTTAAAGTGTCCACCACTTCGGTACTAAAAAGAGCACAAATAGATACAAACTCATGTTTCGAGGGTTGGCTACTGTTCTGAGAATATGATGGGACAATGACCTGAAAGGCTTGGCAAACAGGTTCGAGTGAAGTTCATGACACACTTTGAACAACAAAGAGTAATCGATTATATTTTTGTCTAAAAGGCTTTGGCAAAAATGTTATTTAGTGACAATTCCACACACAGAATTATGAAATGGGGAAAGTTATTTTTTCGATGCCAAAAAAATACCCAATTATACTGCCATATAGTGTTAATTTTGTCAGCTATTTTCTAATTTAGTCTTAGTCCTGTGTCAAATGTAACTTTTAGTTTTCATCATATTTAGTCAACTGTTTTAATTTAGTCAAGTTTTAGTCGACTAAATGTCTGAGCATGTTAGTCTCGTTTTGGAAACGTGTACACATTTTCGTCACATTTTTGTCATACTGTATAATGGTTAAAATGATTAAAAATATATATTTTGCTCAATTTTAATTGCAATGATTTTTGTCATTTGGGAAATTTGTTTTGTATTTTTCATCAGAAGTTGCTCTTTCACAATTAAGCACAAACCAACAGAATATCGAATCATATGCATGGTTTATTTGACCTCATCTCGTGTACAGATTTATTAAATCCTTTCAATTATAGCCTACGCTAAATAAACACCAAAGACTTTAGATATACACTCGCCCTGTCTATATTATGAAAACTGGTAAAACAAAAACCTAATGTCAAATATTATAAAAGAGACATTCCTAATAGTAATTCCAATAATTCCAAGTTGCATTAATGTTTCTCTATTAAAACAACGGCAAAAAGACTGTACATATTGTCACACAGAGGTTGCGGAAGTACAATCAGTAAGCACAATCACAAACAGACTAAATGTGAGCATGCATTTACTTTTCACTGGTACAAAAAACACATTCAGTATTCCTCAAAATGAATGAAAACAGGCAAATGCAAACTCAGAATATTACACAAACCAGCAAATTAAATGTTAAATAATACATATAAACTTCATGCATTTAATCTCACTTTGTTAAACAATGTCTTTATTGATGATCTTTGATAATCCAATTCAACTATACTTTTAAGTAAAACCTTTAGCATTTAGTATGCAGCACGGTGAATTTTCTTCTACAATCCAGAATGGCAGCATAGCTGTTTGTTTGAGCAGTGCCCTCTACTGTACAGGTGTGAATTTGCATTTCCTTCAGCCTGAGGCTATATATATAAAATGTTAAAAACAAACAAGCAAGCCCAGTTGAGAAAAAGTAACACAAGGCATTACTTTCCATTAAAAGTTAGTTACTTTTTAGGGAGTAACACAATATTGTAATGCATTACTTAAGGAAATATTATTCTCTCATATTTAATGAGGATATATTTGCTCAATTAGGTAGCCCAATGTAATACTGTACAATTAAGTGTACAATACCAAAAGCACAGATGGTCTTATAGTGCCGGATGCAGTGTTATTTTAGTATTATTTATACACTTTTATAGTCTTTACTATTATTTTAAGTTATATTTTATTTTTCTATTTTCAGTTCATTTTAATTTTAATTTGTTTTAGTAATTTTATTACATGCCTTTGTCATTTATAGTATTTTATTTCTATTTAGCTTTAATTATTTTTTAATTAGTTAATTCAATTTATTTATTTCTTTTGGTTTTATCATCTCAACTGGCAAGGCAACATTAATAATTTTCATTTAACTTTAAGTTCTTCATCTAATATATATATGTTTTATTTCAGCTTAATTACAATTAACAGAAGCGATTTTTATTGGCTTTAGTTTTAGTTAACGACACTGGCTGGATGCAGGACGCAGTTCCCAGCCAATTATGAATTGCGGCATAATTAAATAATGCAAATTACTAGATACCATACAGCAAAAAATGCCTCCATGCTTCATGTTCTGGGTCCGAAGATGAAGAATATTGACAAAGAAGTTCAAAATAATAGTTTAGTTTATTTAAACAAAGATAACTACTGTAGCTAACTAAGGCAGGCAAAACAGGAACAGAATCAAAATGAAAATGGAAACAAAATTGAGCATAACTGTTACACCATGTGCAGGTAGATGCACAGTTGCAGACATTTAGTATTGCAGGTCAAAATGTATACTACTCCCAGTACATACAAACAAACCCATATTTACCATCACGGTCTCACAAATCTTGCATAACCCACACTCAGTTACATGACCGTTCGAAGGTCTGAGTAGGTCTCAGTGATTTTCTCTAAGGTCTCCCTGATTGCAAGGTTGAAGTGCTCTCCGCATCCCGGTAGGATAAAGGAAATGAGACATCAATTGGACTCTGCAGCGTGTACTCAGCACCAATGATTCATTCGCAACATTCAGGAGGCATTAGAAGCACTCATTTCCTAGCCCAACTCCCCCCCAGTCCACCACTCCCCCACAGCCCACGCTGCCTTACTGTGATTAGGTAATGCTGCTCGTTATGAATGTGATGCCCCATTTCCACTGGCAAATCAAACAGCTCTGGATCAACGGGCCTTAACTTTCGGATTCATTAGACATCTAAGAGAGGTCTTAAAGCGAAACATCTGCTTTCGGTTTCGTCCCAAATACCTGTTCCAAGCCATCAGCTCTGCGCACGATAGGCTGCCAGGCCATGCGAGATGAACCCGAGTTTGATGACATCGGCTGAGGTCGCTTCTCCGCGGGTCTAATGAAGGCTTAAATGAGCTGCTACGTTGATGGGTAAGGAACGAGGGATGAACTCGACGCATGCAAAGTTCATATCGTCTGACTTTGGCAAGCGCAATGCTAACCTCCATATTAACTTAGCAAGAGAGAGATTTGTCCGCGTCTTTTTTCCTTATTCCATACCTCTCCCTTCCTGCTACTATACTCTGTTCATTTGATTTTAACCCTGCCAGCATATTTGCTATGTGCAGATGTGACAGCTTAATAATGTAAGCAGAGGTCTTTCCCTTCAAAAACATCCTGGGTTTTGTAAGCCATCTGTTAGACATCCTTTAAGCCAACACTTTGTGTTATACTTAACGTCACTCTTCCAGGGCACACTTATAATGGGGTAATAAATAGTGCCGAGATCCGTACTGATGTTCATCTCAGTCCCCGGCTTTTTGGGTTTAAAATATTAGTGGCATACTATGTTTTACACCACCTGTTTGGAATCTGCTCTTGAGATTCATTAAACAATGGCAGGTTGTCAGACAAATTTGCAAATGACAAACAACTTGAGGCTCTTATTAAAAATGCACATTCAAAACTCTGCATGCATGTTAAAAAGCATTATTTAATGGCATCATTCAGAAGAACCTGTCTTGTTTATTATGGTTGGCTCACATAGCGGCACGGTGCAATAATGGAGTGTTCCTCACTTGATAATGAACAGCGCTATCAAGCACGGCAGAATTTGTTGTGCTCATGGACACCTTTCATCAAATCAGTCAATTTACTGTTGTTATGAGGAGAAGGCCACGCGCATACGAACAAAATACTTTACGTTGATAGGTTATTTTTGTATGAAAAAAAATTATTTATATTTATTTTAGACAAAAAAACGAGAGAATCCTTTATTAAATTACGGCATATTTATATATCTTGGTGCCACGGAGATTTCCAGAACAGCACTTGCAACAGACCCACAAACAAAAAATGCAACACTTCCTCATCAGATTCCTCACTGTGCCTGCAAGACTCAGCGAGAGAGATATTCTGGTCACAAGGGTTATTTTAAGAGTTTCCAAATCGATCTAGTATATGCTGTTGTGCAGCTATTCTCTAGTAGTTCTCTAGTAGCTGAAATGCACTGTTTTTAATTGACATTTATCTGAATTGTATTTAAAAATATGCATTAGATAATAGTTCCTGTAAAAATAGTGCACATAGCTAATAACTGCTTTATTTTCTAACCTTTGAAGGTCCATTACTCATAAACAATTAAATACCATTACACATAATAAAGTGCAATTATACTAAACCAACTGACATAAGTACAAAAAGGCACTCCTTTGCCACAGATAAGCTAGATTCAAATTAATTACTCTACTTATAAAAAAAGACTCCACAGTAAATTAAACAGTGCTGCAAAATGAAGCTGTAAATGTGTTGCTTTTAATGATACATGTAATTAAATTGTGGAACTGTATAAAAACAAGTATTATCATTATTATTCAAAACAGACATTGTATTAGCACTCGATAAACTAAATATAATTTATTTTTCTTTATTTTTAATTTAAGTCAAGCAGTTGCAATAACTATCAGTAATTTTGTTGTGTGTGTTTTGCAGGAGGATAGAAATTATGCTGTTTTATCTACAATATGTTGGAATATAGGTATTAAATGATGATAAAAATTGCCTGCTTAATTATTATATTATATTATATTATATTATATTATATTTGAAGTTGTTCAAATGTTTTCCTTCTAAGACAGTTCAAAGCCCTCTGAAATCTTAAGTAGAGCAAAACAAAATTTAAAAGGACTTCAAACCCAGTTAACCTAGGTGCAGAAGGTATTTAAGATATCCACCATACTCTCATTAGCCCTTTGTTTTATTAATTTTAATTTCTCCCGACAACCATGGCGTAACATCCTCCACTAATCTCAGAGTATGTAAAGATAATCCTGCAAACACTTGTCTCTGGCAATTTACATGCTCGCCTTTTCTAACTAAAGATAAATGTCAGAAAAGGGAGAGAGGGTGGCACAGAGGGAAACTGAGTCTATTTTTTTTTCTTTTCAATTACCTAATGGTAAGTGGGCTGTTTACAGTTTTTGCCAGCTTGTTATCATGTTGGAAAGTTTGCTGAATTAAAAAAATCTCAGCAGTTTAGACAAGTGCTACATGCTCGCTCTACTCTGTCTTTATATAGCGAGAGACGACCAGAACAGACCCTAGGAATTCTTTCTCTAGAGAGCTCTAAAAACATCCTTTGTACAACCTTCTCTGATGTATCTTTGACAAAGAAAATCCTGAGGCATCTCTTTACACAGTTACTGAAAGACATTTCTTCTACTGGAGCAACGTGACAAGGTGCAAGATTCCATACCACCATGTCAACAAACCAACCGGCTTCCATCATAGCAGTGAGCACCACTTCCCAAGACAAAACAACCAGCCTAGAGTCTCCAGGGGCAAGTCAGAATCAGCCCAGACATGATATTCCTGTCCCCTGACCATGTCCACGCTAGAGGGATCAATGACTGACATCTCTGCAGAGGGTTTCACCAGTCTTGAGGTTGAGTGAGTGTAGTATGTCGCTCGAAGGCATGCCATTGGCCATGGCCAAGTATTTCAAGTCAGAAAACCCCATGAGAGACCTTTGTTAAAAAGCCAATGAAAAGCTGACAAAATGAGTACATCGGAATGACACAGTCATGCTTGTCACACAGTCAGATGTCTTCAGATAGCACAAGCAAGTGTTTATCTTGTGCTGGCAAAACAGGACATTAAAGCCTGAGGTTAAAAATACATAAAAAAGGGAGTCAGCTGATTTTTGATAATACTTTTCAGGGCATGTACATTTGTACAAACAACAAAATCCTCGCCAGCCAAAAAAAAAAAGCACTGTTTAAATAAGCAAATACTTAAGAGTCTATGATAAGATCATTATCACTATGATTATTACGTTTCTAGCATGTTATATGTTTGTGAACAGTTCTTTTAACCCTAATTAATGGCGTATGTAGCAAAAGAATGGGTGGGAGGGAACTTGAAGAATAATTTTCACTCATGAATTGGCACCTCTGAGTCCAGACCTTAAAATCATGGGAAGTCTTTGGGATGTGCTGGATTAGACTTTACAGAGTGCTTGACTCTTGCATTGTCAACACAAGGTCTTGACCAAAAACTGATGCACCTCTTGATGGAAACAAATGTTGTCATGTAAATTTCATCAAGAGGTGCATCAATTTCTGGTCAAGATCTTGTATTTCTTTAAGTTTTTGAAAGATGTCTCTAATGCTCAACAAGGTGGCATCTATTTGATAAAAGCAGTAGAAGCAGTAATTACAAATTAATTAATGTGAAAAAAATGATGTGATGGCAAAGCTGAATTTTCAGGAATCATTACTCCAGTCTTCAGTGTCATATGCTACTTCAAAAATCATTCTAACCCCAAATTCTACAAACTGTACAAAAATCTACATGCGCTGATTGTGTTTTACTTAAACAGTTTGTTTAAATGTCATTAACCCCTCTCACCAGTTTTCTCGACTTGTACATTTTAAATATTATAACCAGTGAAAAATAATTGCATGTAAAACCACTAAGTAATGATATATTGCTATACATAATACATTTATATAAGACTATTGAACAGATCCCAAATTCAGTATTCACATAATGTTGCATAGTTTCATTTTCTGAGTTCATCAAGAGTTCAGATCAAATGAGCTAATTAATCATCTCAACATGCATGATGCAATATTTTATCTGGACCTATGACAATTGTTTAATCCCCCCTTGCCATCCATTCAAAGCTTGACAACAGTCTCACCAAAACACACTTTGTCCATTATTGTCTTCATGTCAAAGTTTATCCTTCTGTGCGCGTTCGTAAGGTTTGAGTGAACACTTCCTGCTGTATTTTTGTGCGTTGATAAAGGTAGCAATTAACATGTTGCTTCCCCACATTGCACAGTGGGGCTCGTATTCAGAGCTTCGCCTCACTAATTACAGCCCATGCCTCGATCTCAACCTGTGTCCTTTGCACAGCGTGGTGACCCTCCAATCAACTGCTGCTTCTTCCACCACTCTCCTCATTTTATCGATGTGTCGAGCTTAGCTTCATGTGACGCTAACATATCCCATGCCGCAAAAGGCCTCGTAGACCTTATGGTGCATTGAGCTTAGATGTTCCTGGACATCTGCAGGAAGAGACACTGGAAGCTTTACAGAGGTTGAGAAGGAAATCACATCCTGGCCCAAGGCAGAGTGCAGGAAACACTTGCTCCTTGCTCTCTTCAATTCCCCCCCAGAAAGAGTAGCGGTATGCTGCGGGCTACAGATGGATCTGGAGGAGGGAAAGTGTAAAGAGAGGGCAAAAGCTGAGGAAACTTGCTTTACTTCTGTTTTCCATTCACCTCCTTTGCCTTACACTCTACCCCATCTCTGCTGACCCGACAGAACCCTCTAGCTATGCTGCCATTTCCACGGTTCCACTTGAGTTCTACAACCTGCACTGATTATATTTCCTGTGACTTATGTGAAAGCAAATAAGGTGAAAATGATGAGAGGTATAGCGTTTCTATAACTACGTGCTAATGCGTTCATCACGCTGCCGTACGAGATATAAAACGAGTAAAATGAAAAACATCTTTGAGATCCGTGACAGGAGGGCTGTTATGTTTGCGCGAATGCACTCGGCAGACTGATGTGTACACGTGTAATCTATGCCTTGCCACTAATGAGGACATATTTGTTTTTAATGAGTATGTGGGCACATAGATGGAGACAAGGACAGCAGCTTTTGAATAGCAAAACAACAGGGGATAAAATGGAGCTCGACGTAGACTATAGGCCCAGTGGGATTTGCACATGTGTGTAAACCTACTGACACTCACTCTTTGCTCAAAGAAAGAGGGTTTTTGCAACTACACACAGAGGAAAACACAGTGCGAACTTGCCTGCGGATGTTCTCAAAAGATGCAGTTGTGTTCTCCCACTGCCAAATAAGACCCCACTGGAGTGTCTCAGACACACAAAAACACAAACTCTCGACCTCAGCTATATCCTGGAAAAAAAATGCATTGTTCAGTAACTTATTCTTTGATAAACAAGTCAAAGTTTAACGATTCTTCCTCTCGGAGCCTGTTTGGTGCATCCGAGGCATTGCGATCTCAGGCCGAAGCCTGTTTCCATCAGTCAACATACAGCTGCACCTGGAGGGTTCAAAGACCCTGCTGCTACATCCACGCTTCGGCCTTATGTTAACGCCTTGACTTGCTCCATCTAAAGCACCTTTGAGAGCACGCACCTGGCACAGACTGCATTTTACGCTTAAATAATCAGTTCATTTGTACTGATTTAGGGCCGAACTGAGGCCGGATGACCTGATCAAGTTTTTGAGGACAAGGTCTCACTTGCTTTAACTCTGGGTGCACTATTTTTCGCTAAATTTGAAATATATAGGACATGTAACTAAAAGAAAGTACATAGCAGAGAGTTTATTTAAACTGCATGTGCAATGCATAATATGCAACACACTTCATCATATTGTGTCTAAAGTCACAATGAGCCATTTGTGAAGAACAGCGATTATGTTTGAATTTTGACTGTTTTGTGTATTGTTATTTTTGACAAAGAATTCCTCATGAATTTTATTACGAAATTCAAACAACAAATGTCTATGTAATGGAGGATTACATATCGCCTTATAGCTCAAATGACAGAAGAGTATGAGTGAACTGTTTATTCAGTCATCCATTTCTCTTTACTACTAGTTATAGCACAAAAAACATGTTATAAGATATAGTACAATTTACTAAAATGTATCATGTCTCATGTAATTTAGCAAAACAGCTTGTGACATTACACTTACCTCAGTAAAGATGATCAGCGTACAACAAGTTATTGTCAATGTCAATATCTTGTTAGTTCGCTAGAAAAAAAATCTTTAAAGAAAGAAATTGCAGAAATCAATTAATTTTTAAATGCATTTAGATTTTACTTAACCTGTTAGTGATGTCTTACATGTTTAATGTATGTTTGTATAAATTTCCTAATTCTGTGAAGGAAAACAAAATATCTGCAATGTTTCAGTCAAAAAAAATTATGGAATCTTTAGACTTTTTTATGTTTATATTTGTGTGTAAGAGAAATATTACTGTTCTATATGCATCAAATCAACACGATGATCAATAAGATGATTAATTTAGTTAATTTTGCAAGAAGTATTTTCTAACTGATGCATGGCTACCAGTGTTGGGGAATGTTACTTTTAAAAGCAATGCATTACAATATTGCGTTTCTATTGAAAAAGTAACTAATTGTGTTACTTAGTTACGTTTTCTGGAAAGTAATGTGTTACTTTTTCTTTCCTCACCTCGCACACAATGCCTCGGCACCTTACTCCCAATTTCTCTTAATTTTGGGGACAAGAGAGGACCTACAATTGACCTACAATAAATGGGAAAACAAAGTAAACTGTGTTACGTACTGGAAAAGGTAACAGACATTTTGTTGTACATTTAAAAGTAATGTACTTTACTCGTTACTTGAAAAAAAGTAATCCTATTACAAACAGTAACTTACTTTGCGTTTCTAGAATTGCGTTACCAACAACACTGATGGCTACTAAATCAGACATGCAAAGGGAAAGTGGGTGAATGCATGTCTCGGCATGAAGATTGAAAAGCTCTCCCATAATACCCTTTAACACCATCTATATTGAGAGTGCATACTGTAAACTTTGCAAGAGCTATCTATGACATCATTCTCATTTTTGTCACTGTTGTGGCCATCACATGATTCAAAGTCTTGTTGTGTCACACATGCTTTATATTAAATCATCAACACATTGGTTACACCACAACATCATTTTAATCTTAAATGACAGAAAAAAAATTGGATTTATAGACATTACACAGAGAACCCAGTTGTTGGGTCCTACAGAAAAAAGGTCAAATTAAAAATATTGTGTGGCTATTTGCCAAGACCTTTCCTTGCGGTGAGGGTCTAGATGGCCTCCGTGCCTCTGGGCTAAATTTGTACGCTGTACAATTAATTATGGCTTGTTTACTTGTGGAAAGAGGAGAGGCTCCGCCACAGAATCTCAGTACATCGTTTCAACACGTCGCAAGCAGTGATGTTTTAGTTTAGGGTATATGGATTTAATGGGACTGTGATGTGTATTAGACACTATATTATTATACAGACCATTGGTTCTGACCTTGCTAGACAAGCTATATTATGTGTCCAACATGACCTTGCACACAAAGCAATCAGGAATACGGGTCTAGACTAGGCCCTGTAGCAGGTCTCACACACTGTCCAAACAAATGGAGGGAACAGAGAGATAAAAGAATGCAGCGGTGACCAAAGATTTAGAAAGAGAGAAAGTTCTCAGTGTAAATCGGCCCAGAAAAAAGGGGGTTTTGGTCTTGGTTGTCATCAAAGCCTTTCACAGTCTTGTTTAAATGTCTCTTGAGGATGCTGAATCTATGGCAGAAGTTCACTCACACTTTATACAGATTTCTTTTCACTCGGTTGGGACTTGAGAGGTTCAGAAAGCATGATTTATACTGCAACTTTATCTGCAATCCAAGAAAGAACATATCAGAGGGAAAGTACGCATATCGCCAAAGAAAGCAAATAGGTTTTCTCATGTGAGCTTTGCAGAACTGGCTCAGTGTGTTAACTGTGACGTTACCAAAAATAAATAAAATAACAGAACGGTACAACTTTTACAAGACTCATCCCAAAGTGATGAATTAGGGATTTTAAGAAGGTTTTTGCAATCTTGCAAGTTAGTCTGTGTTCACATAAACAAAGTAAAAAAACAATTCTAAACAATAAGGAGCAGAGCAGGATGAACATACATTTGCCACAAATAAAAGATAATGATAACAAATCTGATTCTCCTTGGGCCTTGTGTTGACTGAAAGTTTCTTATTGCCACATTATGTTAACAGAGCTGGAAGAAATTAATAATTGTTTAAGTAAAATAAGTACAATATAAACTGAAGTAGAGTAAATGAAGTTAAAAAAAAAAAAAAAAAAACTACTAGGATTACATTTTTTTGTGTATGTCTCAGCAGGGTCACTGGACTCTCTGAAGAACACTCCAGAAAGCCACTGGGCTCATGTTGTCTCAGCGGAATACAACCAAGAGGATTACACTTTGATAATAAAGCTAACACCCCATGTTTTGTACTAGTTAACATAGCATTTTGATGGATTATGTTCTTCCGTTAGTGATCTAAATACAAAGTAAAACTGTGAACATTGATCTCTTGTAATGCCATATCCGAGTCTGCCATAATATAATGGATTCTTTACATCAGAATAACATCAAAGCATCAGATTAATTAATTAATCTACTTAATTTTCAGTTTATCCAGCTGCATATAAACACTAATCATTAGATAGGATGTTGTTTGCATATATAGGACTGGTGGAGACAGTGAAAGCAGCAGACATTTTAGATTGACTATAGTCAGAGAGAGAGACCATAGATATTTGCTGCCGGAAGACCAAAAGTGAGGATGAGGAGAGGCAGAGGAGATGTGTGAGGGTAGACCCGAGGGGGGAGGGTTGGCGCCATGATCCAAACTCATTTTGAAAGATCAGAACTTCTTTTCTTAAGTCAGCATTTCAAATCAGAGCGTGTCCGTACTCATTTAATGCACCGTTTTGCAAAGTGATAAATTTACGAATTCGACATACATCCTTTTGGCTCTAGATAGGGAGCGCAGCGCAAGGAAGAGAGAAGCGAGGAGGATTTAAGAGCATTTCGCAGTGTCAAACATCTAAACCCACAGGGATCCATGGCACAATTAGACCAGGGTGAAGGGGGGGAAAGAGAAGAGGATCTTAAGAGGAACAGCCTCATTTCTCGTTTACAGTAACGTGGTTATCTGTCGCGGGTGATCCGTTTAAACGGTTCGTTTGCAGGGATAAAAGCCGTATGGAGGAAATAAACTTAGTTCTGGCTTAATCTCCAAATCCTTAGTGGTCATGGAAGATGATCCCAATTTGCTTCTGAGCAGCACTGTCAGATCTCACAATAATAAATAATTTAAGTCTTTAAGCACCAATTATGTTTGATTAATGTTGAAGCATTTGGACTGTGCTCCGTGGCTGCCTGATACGTGAGTTTTCTTGATCAGTTGTTGCACCTGATCAAGTCTGTTGCCCACGCTGAAGGAGATAGACTTTAATCCTTTTTCCATTTCCCTGTATCGCTGAACAATCGCGACATTAGGTGATTAGTAAATATACCTAATTTTCTTATATTAAAGTTCCCATTAGAATTTGTTTGTTACACCTTTTTTAAAATGTAGGTCAATGAAATAAAAACTTTTCATGTTAGTTCACCCACAAATGAAATATTTACCATTTCCTCAACCTCGTTTTGTTCCAAAACTGAGAATTCTTAAAGACTGTAATGAACAAACTCTCACGGATTATTGCTTTAGAAACTTGAAACACTAATAGTGTTTGAAATAACAGGGTATTTGGCCATCTTGTATTTTACAACATGCCATTGGCCATTTTTTTGGACTTATTCACCTCGTCAAACTCAACAGGTTTTCCCAGGTGACCCCATTATGGGCTGACAAGAGAATAGCCATCCTGTCCCTTATGTTTTTTTTTGATTATGTCCTGTGGGACACTGATATTGTAAAACTGTCACCGCCATGGATATTTGGCATCATCAGTGAGATCTAATCAAAATAAATGGATGGAGGGCCAGTAGCATTTTAGCTTCTGTTCTTGTTTGCACATGAACAGATCAGGTAAAGCCTAAACAAAAATCTCATATGTCTCATATTATGATTTTCATAAGCCATCTGAGAATTGTGATGCGTAGAGTGGCAGAGTTGTGCAATCAAGAGCTCTTCACTTATCATTTCGTGACATTTTATCCACAGCCCTCTGCTCAGCAGAACAAACAAACAGGAACACATGGAGATAAAGCCGCCCGGCAACAGCACATTGTGGTTTTGTTTGTTTTTCCAGCATGTGTTTGTCTTCTCCACAGCCTCGTGTTGATCTTTTGTTTACGTCCAAATGTGCCTCAGATGACTGTGTTGAAGCTAGTTTTCCTCAATGTTAAGATGAAGTGCACATTTCAGTTGTGCTTATTTCACCGTTTCACAGTTGTAATGAATTAATACATCCACGGTAAAATGAAAAGTGTAATTATTAGCTTTGGCGTTGCTATCTAATCCTGATTGATGGCTTGAAAATGAAGCTTGATTGCTTGCTGATGACTAATTCTGTGTACTGTCAAGTGTTTTTGGGGCTAACTTTTTTGGATAAACCTGTTATATTTAAAGCTAGGAACTTAATAGAAAGACTTTCTGACAGCTCATGTTTGACCTAGTTAACCTGGTGTGAGTGTAATTTCAACGAAATCTTTTACAATCAAGACATCAATGTCAAAGCACAAAGTGCAAAATTACAGAAGAGAAATGAAATCAGAATGCTTTACTTTTGGCAGGCAGTAATGTTTACCTTGAAGAGCCCCTGTTGCTCTTGAATGTGCCGTATAATTCAGTACCCACTGGAATTCAGCACTCAATACCTGTATTCAAGCAAGGACACGTCACATGGTACCGCTACGGTTAGTCGTATACATGCCAGAGCTGCAGGAGACAGCTACTATCTTGTGTTGACTTCTAGAGAGGCTGGATTCTACATTTAGCATTTCAGTATGGCCACCAGAATGTTATTAGTGGACTTAGCTGAACTCTGAACCAATCAGAAATCTGTTTTCCTCTGTGTAATTTCTGGCAGGCATCCAGTTTAGCATGTGACAATTTAATGTTTTATTCAATCTGATAAAATAATAAGGATGTATGGAAGTTGTATGTATATGTAATTAGATCTGGATGTCAAAAGTAATTGTGAATGCCGTGAAGTAAAAGGTAAATATTTAAGTACAGAGGGGGAAATCATTTTGACAAAAAAAAGTGGAAAAGTTCCATTTTTAGTATGCTTTCATTTTCTTTACTTTATAATTCTTTATATATATATATTTTTTTTTTCAATCAAAATAAAAACTGAAAACCTGTGTTTTCTGATTATTTAACTAATTTTGTTACTCTTCAAAGCAAACATGTGCTGGAATACCACAATTCCAAGGATGCAAAATGAGCGTGTTCTTTCAATCAATGAGCTGAGTTGTCACTTCAAAGAAGATAAACCACATGCACATTTTCTAGAGGACAGAAAGAACTAGGGTGTATGAGTCTCCAGAGACATTTAAGTCACAGTGACTCTCTCTCAATTCACAGCAGCCGGTCTGAGAAAAGAAAAATGCTCTCCGACGTTTTTCGCCGCCTTAGAGATGTCTCCAAAGTTAACGTAGCATATAATTCCACCACTCCCCTTTTTCTCTCTCCCTCTCCCTGCGGCTGTACGGAGAAAATAAGCATATTATCAAATTCTGCTCTCAAACGGCATAATTTCTTGGTTGCGTGAAATGGCTGTCTCTTCAGGGAATCCTTGGCCTAATGCTGACTGGCAGCCTCTCCAGCTTGGTGGCACAGACGAGACCCGAGCCAATGGGCTGGCAATACGACGACTGTCATCTGCCTGCTGCCCTGTACAATGTATATTGAACCCAAATGCTGCTAACATTTCCACCGATTAAGGGCAGAGGGACGGCTTTTCTAACCAAAATGGGCTTTGAGGATAAACACTAGGCCTTTCAAACAGGGTTCCCTTTCAGACGTCCTTTGAAGGACACACAATTCTGTTGAGGCATAGGGGAAATTATAGGGGTTTGTTGTTGGGCTACTTGGCAATGCAGGAACTTCATCAGCTTGTCCAAGAAAGAGGGACAAAACTCAAGGGAAAATGAAAAAATACAGACCCAGAGTCTTCTCAATTCCCTTTCAAAAAGCTAGGCACTACACAGTACGCTTGAAACACTCCATCCTTTGTAATACGTCCCTCCTATTTCCTCTCCTGAAACCTCTGACGCGTGTCCCTTCGCATTTCACTTCTTCTAGTCTACTGGAAGTACTTATTTGTCATTTCCTCTAATAATGGAGGGAGTCTCAATTCAGTCCTCCTGACAGCAGAGCAGGAGCTAAAATGATCAGGGAGGCAAAGCAAACACATTAACTCACATTTCAGAGGAGGAGGGATCCAGAACAAACTGTCATTGTCCTCCATTACTATATTCAAAATGAGCCCCCGGAGCCCCTTGTAAGTAAAGGGCATTAGCTATATGAGGGGACAATTCATTTTCGCTACAAAAACATAGCTTCTTTTTAAATAGCACAGTTTTCTGCTGTGTTACGATGGTCCTCCTATGTTTAAGGGCAGCTCGAGCAGGATCACATTCCATCATGCTGTTTCTGCTTTTGGAGAGCTTCTAAAACTGGATGACCATTCAAAATGCTCTGATTACTTCATGACTGATAAAAACAAGGTTAGGTTCAATATCAATTTACTAAAACCACACTTTGCTGAAATTAAATGTTCTCCCTAAAACAAACAAGTTATGTTGTCTATTTCGGTCACCATTTTAAAGGCATGATATTGTTTGAGATGTGAAAGGCATTGTGGTCAGTTGGAGGCAGCCTCCTCTCCATCATCATCATTAGGGCCATGGAGCAGGGCCTTTGGATAATGAGAAAGCAGAAGAGGGTGGTGGCAAAGGGTTTGGCGGCCACTCTATGGTAGCTTTGGCATCCACGCTCTGACAGCATTTTTTAGATGGTGGGTTGAGTATAATTTGACGTCCTTGTGTATAAGTACACCATATTGTTTGGGAATTAAGTGCAGCGTCTAGGCCTGTAATTACACGTTCACAATAACTGGTATTCACCGAGGCTGGAAATAGCTTAAAGGGTTCCGGTCTGTGCTCCGATGCCGGCGAACTTCATAGGAACGGGCTGTGTCTCCTCTCAAATGTCAAACAGTTCTTATTTTAGTAACAAAGGGTTGTCTTTTACTGCTTACAGATCTGGCTGGGCAGAAGTTCATTGTTCAGTAGCTTCCTGATTAACAGAGTCACAGTGTTCTATACAGTAGACGGCACAGGAAGAGAAATAAGATGAATAAAACGGCCTCGTAATGCAGGGTAATGCAACATTCAGAACTGCAGATTTGGTTCCATCCATCCATCCAACCAACCGACATAAATCTGCACTCTTGTATTCAAATTCAAATTGTATTTCTGTTTGCTACCTCAATTCGAATCCAATTGAAAAACTGAACTGGAAAATTACATGGCTTTCTAAATTCAATTCTGAATGGTGCACAACCCTGTCATAATGTTGCATAAGACAACAACACAATGTGCCAACTACAAGACAAGATCATTGCTTGCATTGAACATTGGTTGCCATACTGAACACCAGCAGATAGCAGAGTGATAGAGGGAATGTAGAGGCTCAGTGGCCGTGCAGGTGCGTCATCTGTCTGCGTTATCATTGACTTTGGTGTTTCTAATAGGCTCCCCAGGTGGTACTTTACATGAGACCTAATCAGTCAGTGAGGGCTCTACTTCTCTCAGCCCTGCCCAGCTGGAGGGGAGGGTTAGACAGCACCGTCCAGACAAACGGCCTGCTGGGACTCTCCACACAACCCCCTCTCTTTACTAGCCGCCTACGGCTCTCAGTGACTGGCCATATTCAAGGACACAGCAGTGCGCCCAAGCAGCATTTAAATCTCCCAGAACCGTGTTCAGTCTCCATCTATTTTCTTGTTTTTGTCCAATTCTGAGCACATGAAGAATGTGAATGAAAGAAAAATAGAAATCAACAAAAACTTCACTCACTCCAGAACCGCCGACAATGTTCAACCATGTAGTCGGCCGACGATCCCCGCTGTGAGCATGACCAATCGCTCTCTAATGAAAGTTAAAGTACTGTGGCCTGAGAACCCGCTGTGCTAGTCTGCCAGTGTTATTCTATTTAATATTCTTTATGTATCTCAACAACCTTTGCATTCTCCTCCATCGCCTCCACCTTGATACAAATTACAGGTGTCCTCCCACACAAGTCCACCTGATGATGTCAAAACTTCACATTAAAAAAAATCAGACCTGTAAATGCAACAAATAATAGCTCTCCCTATGGAACAATTCAAGCAACAATGCCACTAAACCATATGAAGAAAGTCAAGTAAGTGCTTTACTTCTTAAGAGAGTTCAACAAAGTACTTGACAATGCAAGAACTTTCTCAATGGATTGAAAAAAAAAACACGTTATCATCAATAACTGATGATAACAGTATCATCAGTTATTATTAAAATCAAATTAAAATTCTAAAAACAAAAAAAAAACAAATTAAATCATTCATTGTTTGTGTATACATACACACAGAGTGTGAATTATTTGCAACACAGAGCACATTTTTGGAAATAATATGCTTTACTGCTCTGCAAATAACACTTTTGTTTAATTTTACTATCACAACTGTTACATGTCTCTGTGTTTGGACTTTGACTTTCAGTCACGGTTTTTTTTTTTTGTTTGTATGTTCCCACCACAGTTTTTTTCCAAGGTTACCGTCATTATTGTTTAATTCATTTCAGCTGTGTATCATTAATTAGTCCTGTTTGATCCCATGTTCCTCTGTATATAAGCCCTCAGTTTCAGTCCAGTCCTGGTCGGTTCTCGCTCGTATTTACACGTTGGTGTTTGTATGCTTGTGGTGTTCCTCATTACATTATTAAAGTCTGCATTCCCGTATGCTGCTTCGTCTGGAGTGTTGCTTACCACACGCACCGTAACCGAAGAACCGACCAAAACTGCAACATGATTGCAGCAGAGGTTCACCTGTGGGGACTGCGACAGAATGGCCATCCTTTTGAGAGGTATGTGGAGGAGTTACTTAAACTCTCCCATTGGGTAAGCTGGCCTGACACTTCTCTCATTGTGTTTTTGTTTGGATTTTGATGAGGATGTAACTCACTATTATGAACCGATTTGTCATTTTTCCCTAGTCGAGGCCATTAAGCTTATTCTTTATTTAAATGGTTCTCATTTTGAAGTAGGAGAGGTTCGAGAAAAGCGTACTCATCAGAAACACACAGAGCCTCGCCAGCTCACCCCACGCCGGTACCGTCCACATACCACCCCAATGGTACGGGTCATTCCTGTTCACCCCGGCGCCAACCCACAGAGCAGTCAAGACCAGCTCCATCCTCTGTCCAGCGATCATCATGGTCGTAGCTCCCGAGCCGCGATGCGAGATGGTCACCGAGCGTGAGCCGCAGCGCAAAATGGCTGCCGCACCCGAGCCAAAATCCCAAACGGTCACTGCCTGCGCAGAGATGGCCGCTCTGGCTGAAGTGGAAAGGCTAATAGACTTCTGGACTGAGCCAGAATTTCCCAAGCACCCTCCAGTGTTTCCCGAGTCCGCTTCAATGTTTCCTGAGCCCGCTCCAGATCTGTCTCCTGTGTCTCCTCCAGTATCGCCTGTGTCTTCTCCAGATCTTCCGCCTGAGTCTGCTATGGTGTCGGCTCCTCGGCCCTGAGTTATTTTTATTTTATTTTTTTGGGGGGGGGGTGCCCTTGCCCACCCTCGAGGTCACCTGACCATGACCTCCAGGGTGCCGGCCCCCCATTGCTGTTTGTACTCTCTACGGGAGGGGGGAGAGAAATGTTACATGTCTCTGTGTTTTGACTTTAATTTTCAGTCACATGTTCCTTTTTGTTTGTATGTTCCCACCACACTTTGTTTCCAAGGTTACCGTCATTACAGCTTATTTCATAGCAGTTTTATCACTTGAGATTAAAAAATCTGCCAATGTAGTAAGACAAAATAGAAACTTTCAAAATATACGTTGTGTTAGTTACAAAGTTACTTAAAGTTAATTTATCATCTTTATAGACATTTTTCCTCATCAAATATAAATACTAATGTAACTCATTCTATTTCTGTGTGCATGGAAACTATAAATCATATAAATCCTATAAATCATAATTTAATCCTCTACATTCAGTTAAAAGAAATAGTGAAAGGAATTGCTTTAATCAAATTGCGTAATTTTCAAAAATCAGGTAAATAATAATTTAATAAATTCAATGTCAACATTTTTGTTGTTTACCCCCCTCAAGTTTACCTCCCCTACTCTAGTGTCACAATTACAAGGAAAAACAACTGAATTGTAAGTTCTCCACCCAAATTTTAGCCTCTAGGTCTCAATACAAAACACAACAACATCATAGTTTGGTAAACTAGATGGGATTTATTTAACAGAGACACACACAACTAAAGTCCTGTAAGAAAACATAAAACTGCTCACCAGAGAGGGAGGTTGGGATATGTAAGAGCACTTGTGGTTTCCTCAGGCAACAAGAGAAGCCATGGAGTATCGATTGGTTGCAGCAAACCTTTTAGCAGGTGTCTCTCCATTCAGGAGATACTTCTGTTTACAAAATTCAACTTGTACTGCAAGTTTTGTATAAATGTTTGCTCTAGAACAATACACTTAGGAAAAAATCTGCATATAAACAACATAACTTGAAAGCAAGTAAACCAGGCTGAGTCATTTATAGCCACAAAGATCATTTCAGTCATTACTGCAATAATTTGTGATGTTTGTTGGATAAAGGACGACATCATGCTCTTCAGGGAGGAATCTCTCAATGCTACAAAAAAAAAAAAAGGGTCTGAAGTGAAATATTTATGCCATGGATGGCTAAGGACAAACCAGACCAGAGCAGGGGGCCTGTTCATTTGGGTTGGCTTGTCAGGTGACCATATGAAAGGATGAGGTAACAACGGCTAGGTAGACGTCATCCTCAGCTTGTTTGGACTAAGCAAGCGGGCCACTTGCCGGAGCCACAAAGTGAAGGAAACTGCCGTAAACGGTTAGGGCCATTATTTAGTCTGTTGTCCACTAAGAGGGAGGATGTGGTCTTATGACAACATACAAGAATGAACTTCTTGTTAAATATTTCTTTCCATGCCTTTTATGACTAAAGGAAAAGGATTCCCTCAGAGAAATGGGTTTTCTACTTAATCAACCATTAACTAAATAAAATGATGCTGTGCTAGCTGAAATGCATAAATACAGGGGTTGACATTAACTTTTTTGCTTACCAGTCACTGTGACTAGTGGTTTTACAAAGTTACTAGCCACTCAGCATTTCCAAAGCCACTCAGCATTTTCACTCTCCACAATATTAATTCTCATATTTTGGCAGCAGGTACGCTGCTGCCACTTTAAGACCTGACGCATTGGCCCAATATACTGGCACACGTTTTCTTTCTCAATGGTTTACGTTCACTTAGAACATAGACTGTGTTTATGTGAAAACTCACCAAGACCAATTTTTTGATATTATTTTGTGTGTATTTAACAGTTTAAACGCAATAAGCAGTGAAAAAGAACTCAATTTAGTACTGAGAGGTGGCTTTATGAGCATGCGCAACATGCGCAATCCCACGCAAAAATACAAGTCTTGTAACATCAACAACATTCATTTGAAGCAACGAGTGATGTGGGGGGTGTGTGAAAGAGTGAGTGAGGGGAGGCGGGTTTGAGTGTCAACTCGGTCTCTGAGACGAGAAAGCAAGAAAGCACAGCTGGAATAATGTATTCATGCGGAAAATGAGTATTGGAAGCATTTCAGTATCGATATGTATCGAAACATTTATATTTTTGACAACACTGTATTGCACTTCGGTTATATATACAACCTTAGGGTTCTTGAATCCATTGTAAAAAAAAAAAAAGAACCCTCTAACCCAAAAAGTTTGTATATGAGAAGAAATGTCTTAAATGATTTCATAATTATTTAATGTTTAATGGGTTATATCATTTTTTAATGACAAAATAGGTTTAAGTAATAAAACTTAATTAAAATTAACAGTTAATTACAAACAAAATGAATTAAAATTAAATCCATAAAGAGCTCCCATGATGGGATAAATGCATTTTAAATGGATCTTTAAAAAAATCCAAATCACTGTTAATCGACACTTATGTGTAACTGTGCATTGAATTCAATTACTGAATTGGCAAAAATCAAACTGAAATCATATGTAATCATAAATCGAATTGCTGTCAACCAAAAGATTCATTGGTATTACATGTTACTTTTGCAAAGTGCAAAGATACAGCAGAACTAATGCAGTTTCTGAACCATTCGTGTTTTTGATGACAATTCGGCAAAGTTCCATATCCGTACTGAGAGAACTCGCCGAGTCTGAGAACCTTCTGGATCACCAGGACTCCCGCCTTGGCCTTCACAAACATGGCTGGCTCGAAGGCAGCGCCTGGAGGTGAGCGTGCTGAGAACTCAGACGTCGGTGAAAGTTTTACACTAAACCTACTTTTCCAAGCCTATGGAACAGCCATCCTCAAACCTGTTTACAAGAAAACACCACATCACAGAACCTGCTGTGGGGTAATTTTGGAAGCGACCAAAGGCGTGCCATCAGCGCAGCGTTCCCAGACGCTCTGAAACACAGCTGTAATGAGAGGCGAAAAAGTTTTGCAATTCTCCTCCCTGCAGTGTGGCAAAAGCGCAGAGAACTCGGCTTTAGCGTAACGTAGCGGAAAGCCGCATCCTCTCTTCCACTGTGAGAACAGAGGGCACGTAAAACAAACAACACACTAAAAATACTAAGTTTGCCTATACAAACATGCTGCTTAATGAGCCAACGGTTTAGAAAGAGAGACTCACTCGTAGAGCCCTCCGTAGTCTACCACACTGATGTCTAGAGGAGAGACGAGATCAGAGGGAGAAAAAACACAGACGCACAATGAAAGCATGGAGAAAGAGAGACAGAAGACGACTCAAACAGTGAGCAGGAAGAAGAGCAGGAGAGAGAGAGAGAGAGAGAGAGAGTATATTCCACACATCTCTGAGGGGGGCCAGCGGGAACTACCTGAGCGAGCACCGAGCAGAGAAACGAGCACAGATGTTGAAGTGTTTCTACAGGGTTATGCTTGATAAACTGAGTGTTTGGCACATTGGAGCACATCCTTCTCTGCTTGTACCATCGGGCCTCTGCTTCACTCTTTGGGGTGGCTGTGCTCGTATTGTGCCGTAGACCAGAAAACGGCCCTGGTAATGTTGTTTGGGGTGATTTGATGGTTAAGGACATGCTTATACAGCCCAAGCAAGATGTCATTACTAGTGGAATTTTGTCTTACAATTTTCTAAAGTTTATAATAATTTATCTATCCTTTGCACAATTTCTCAATTATCTGGAGACCAATCTAGGTCAAGGGATTTTTAAGGCACTAAACAGCATAGTTTTTCAGCTATACTGTACATATAGCAGTATTTTTCAATGATGGTGTACTGTAGAAACTGCTTTCACAATTGTAATGGCTATTCCTTGCTATAAATAGCTATTAAAAGGAATAGTAATCATTATTTCACAGTTAAAGTGAAGGAGATAAAATTGTCACAGACATTAGTTTTAATGTGTTTTGACTGAGTATTGGGTCATTGTATTAGATTTAGCTTATTAGACATCATTTAATGTAACCGATCATTTAGTTGGATTTTTCACTGTCTGCAAATGTTAGAATGAAACGTAAGACATTTAACAAGACATTGAATTAAATTTTATAATTTCTTAGATATACAAAAAAACAAAACAAAACAAAAAAAACAGGAAAAATATTATTATTTTAAACCTGTAACAGATTGTGGTGAGTCCTGTAAATATTGTACTGATGTTAGCTCTGCAGTACAAACAATTTAACAACAGTCTAGCATACAAAAAATATGTATATTCATAATTAATTGTGCAGTACAGTGAACATACTGCATTTCTTCACTGTACTGCACAATTAATTATGAATTGTTAGTTGTTAGTTTTACAGAAGTACTGTATGATGTACAAAAAACGCGTTTGTTGTATAAAGTGTTTAACTTCACTATATATGCCCACCCCACTCAAAATAATCATAAGTCTTAAAATAATTCAATCGTTTTTAGAAAATCATTTTTCACCACAGTGTGACTTGTCAAATATAAATCTTAAGTCACATTAGTACCAAAAATCCATGCCGCTCGCATATTCTTGCAGTGCATTTTGAATTATTTGAATGAGGCTCATATACTGTAAGCTCTGCTGTAACTACTGCCATAGCATGAACAAAAGACTCATTGAGAAAAATCCTCCATCTTTCATTCTGACATAAACAGACAGCAGTGTATATACGGCCATATACTGGACACACTCTGCCAGCTCTGCTGGCGAGACAGACCTCACCATATTACTTAAGAGACTACGAGAGTTGTCTCTGGTACAGAATGTCTAATATTGTGCACCTGGCAAGCAAAAAATAGTTTTATTTTGTAGGTTGCAAAGTGACAATTTTCTCTCTTTCTATTTTTTTTTCTATTAAGGTTAGTACTGCCAGATAATTTTGTTGTTTCAGCCTTTTTATCCATGTTTGACTTCTGCTGTGAATTTGTCTCCACCGCTATGCATGAAAAGGCTGAGTGTGCAGTGTTTTAAGTCCAAAAACAAACCCAGGAATGTTTAATTTCTTTCATTATAAAACTCTTTGGACATGGTCAGTTGAGCTAGAGATATAATAAGTTTACAACAGTGGTAGTGGATGGCAGCTTTAATGAGAGTAGGCAGCTGAGGAGATGTTCTTAATCAAAGCTGATGAGGCTTTAGGGCGCACGCACGCACGCCTTCGTAATAGAGAGAGAGAAAGTGGAATCATTTTTACAATAACCTATCTGTCCTCTTGTCACAAATCATTAAAAAGAAACGAGCGGAAAATGCAGCAACAATTACACCAAGAAAAAAAAAAACGGGAAAACTTTCTTCTTTCTTTTATGGATTACGTTTCTGGTTACATCAAAGCAATTGTGAAAAGATAAACAATTAACCATTGGACTGGGAATATGTTCATAAATAATGTATTTATTTTTTCCCTCCCTTTCTCTTAGAAAATAAGTTCTGAAATGAGTAACCTTATATAGATCTAAAAGTTTTCATGCTGTGAATTGACACACAAGATATTAGCCTTTCCCCTAAAGGCCACCAGAAGAAAAGAAAAAGGAATAGCAATGACATTCGTGCCTACCAAAACAGACAGACAATTACTGCAGAAAGGAGACTGCACACCAAACACTGGAAATGTATAATCATCAAATTATTGGCAACAGCTTTCAGATATGAAATTAAAGGGAAACTTCAAAAACAAGATCCTAACCACAAATGTTCTTCCTTGTCCCTTTTTATTTTATTTTTAGCCTTTAATACAGCATATAAATAAATATAAAATAAAGGTCTTTATATAAGGACGATGTAGAAAACTGACCTACCTGTGAGTGTTCTATAAGAATAAAAAAATACTTGCTGTGTGTTTAAGCAGTTTTTAATACTTGTCAAACCACTGTCCCTCTGTTGTGGTGGTCAGTAGTATTCAGACCACATAATATTTTCTAGACTCCAGTAAAAACTTCATACCTTTAGCCTAACCAATGCAGCAGTAGAGGTGGCTAAAGCAATATTACTTTACAGTAGAGAAACCTGGGTGGTCCACGAGCTTGTATGCAGAGCACCGGTCGGCCCTCTTTGCTCTGGTTCAGCGAGAATGGAGAGCTCTTCTCCATCTCTCTCACTCTCACTCTCTCTGATGAGTCAGCCCATTCTCCCGCTCCTCGGCTGTCCTGTTTGTTTGGGATTTGTGGTCTCAGCCAAAAAAAAAAAAAAAAGTAAAAAAAAAAAAAAAAAAAAAAAAAAATCTGCTACAGAAGTAATAGAAAAAAAGGCACAGGGTTAGAAATAAAGAGAAAATGTTGTTCAATATTTGGACGTCTTCTGACTGTCTGCTTAAATATTGCCCCGTGGCTGTCGGGATGGAGAGTGAAACAAGGGTTTCAGTAAGACTGACAATGAGATCTCTGTGGCGACGAGGCAGACTGTTTATCTGTCTGTCTGCTGGTTTATCGGACTGTCAAATTATCCTTCTCTGCAAACATCTTCCCGCTCCGTGAATGTAAATAACATATGCCGTGTGAGTCACGTGACTCTCTAACCGGAGGTTAACAGGGTTACTTAATGAGATGAGATGTTTTTGACCGTTTCTTTAAATATCGGAGACAGCATGCGATTTCTTTGCATTATTCATAAAGACAGAGAAAAATGTGTTTTCTGCGCATACAGACAAGATAATGTCAAAAATACAAATGTGTGAACTGGCTGTATAGCGAACGTGTGACATTTCTCTGATTGTACAAAACTGGCGTAGTTGGAAATTTATGAGACGCGGTGACAGAGATATATATTACAATTGAACAGACTTACAACACTTGCACATCAAAGCTCAGAGCGGGGTTTGAACCGCTGCATTTCAAGTAGAGAAAAAACTCTGTTCTGCCAAGACCAACAGGGTGGGCTGCCTTTCAGTGCAGTGACTCTCTTGGACATAAGGATACAAACTGATTCAAGTTTCAATGTTGACTGAGGCTACTGTTTATGAACTAAATTACACAGGTTTGGACCGAGAATCACAGGACACAAAATTTCAATTCCAAGCAAGTTACACAGCAAATAACTTCCAAGACATTTACATCAAATGATTCATAAGCTCTTGAAGCATCAACAGAGAGTGTCAAATACAATTTCAGATCATCTACAACATAAACCAGTGTTACAGCATCCTCCTCCACCTCGCAAAATAAATCACTGCCTTATACGTGCCACATAGGAACACATCATAAATATTTCACATATAGGCATCTGAAGGAATCTGCAACATAACACATACTGAAAGGCCTTTACGGTGATTAAAAGATTTGGCGAAAGGGATATTTAGCCAGAATAAATTATTTTTATACTCGCCGCAATGAAGTCGTAGTCGGCTTTGTGTGCATTGGGTGGGGGCCAGAGCATAAAATTCCCTCCATTTAGCCACAGAAATGGTTGCTAAGGAGTTGGTGTATTGACCAAACAGCTCATTCACTCCCTGCCATTCAGTTACGGACTGTGGGTTTGAATTGTCACAACTGTGTCATTCATTGCCCCTGACACGCTCTGTAAGAATATATAAGTTCAAAACTTGACAAGTGTAAACAGACACCCTTCGTGCGACCCGTTCCAGTCACTTTCAAGGCAAAAAAGACTTTCCACTGGGCTTATTTGTCTGCAGTTTCTCTCATTTTGCTTCACGGAGCGTGACACACAGATGATCTGCTGCGTAACTGGGCGCACGCAAGCTCAACTAACAGGTTCTCTACATTAATGACTTAATCTGCATAAGGCTCTTTGATGTTCCGACTGCTCTTATTAGAATATGAAAGCAGCTTCATATGAGAAACAACTCTGTTTTGTGTCTGGATTCAGTTCTTTGGGGTGTGTGTGTGTGAACCCTTATGGGGTGTTTACATACTGTACGAAATGGCTTTATGGGTGCATAATCAGGACAGTGTTGTACAGCATTAAAATAACAGTTGGGTAAGAAAGTGGATTCAAACAAACTTTTGTAATCTGTTAGTGAGGGGTGAAAAATCATGGTTTAATTCTACAGTTGCACCTTAATAAAACAAAAGGAAAGCCCACTTTAATATGTTCCACTGTAAATTTCCATTCAGGGCCTGTTCAGATGACACATTAGGCTCTAATGTTTAGCTGGGCAGTGTCATGCGAGCTCTGCCTCCTCTTTCAGACTATTTTTTCCCACCTCATCCGAGGAAACAAACAAAGAATTGCCTCAGACAGGAAACTTCCTTCATTTTGACTAAAAGAAAAAAAAAAGAGTTAGGTTTAAGAAGGAAAGAAGGGGAGGAAAAAGAGCTACAGTGAAATTCATAGCCACCCAGGATTTTGGAAGACTTGCAAGGACCGCATGAGGGACCAACATCCGACCACTTCACACAGGCGCTACGGGACGTGTGGACACACCTCTGTGTGGTGTAAATACACTCGTGCCTGATCCCTCATCTGACACCACTGCCAAAGACAAGAGTTTAAGTCATTCCTGTGCATTTGAGATTGAGCTTTTATCTCAAGATCTTTGATATTGCTTTCATAAGATTACACATTGGTTTATATTGATATATTATTTAAGTTCCAATAGTAAGAATATAGAGAACTCATTAGCAGCCTTTGAGTACAGTTCTGTGAAATTCCATTTCGATTTCTTCAATTTCAAATGGATTTGGTGTGAGATGATCTCTAATGTTGATCACAGTCAAAATAGCAATGAATAATTTCTCCTTTACTCACCCACGTCGTTCCAAAATCATTTCAAACTGTATTCCAGTTTGTATTGCAACTGGAATACAAACTCTTGTTAAAAAATGACACTCTCTGGTGACCACAGCTCCAAAATACTCTATAATTAAGGTGTTCTGATCCTATCCTCCTCAAAACTTGCATTTAGAGTGTTTGAGTAGTTCAATCAGTGGTGCTAGCAACGCTAAGGTCATGGGTTTGATTCCCAAGGAATGCATACATTGATAAAAAGTATTGCAAGTATTGCAGTATGTAAGTGCTTCAGATAAAGACAATAGGGTGGTTAATGCTAGTTGGGGGCAGAATTGTAACCCGAAGGTCGTGGGTTCGGGGCTCAGTATCATCAGGAAATGAAAGTGGCGGGAGTGAAATGAACAGTGCCCTCCTTCCACTCTCATTACCCTTGCGCAAAGCACCTAAACCCTCCAATCTCTCCCCAGGAGCTGCAGCAAAAATAGCTGCCCACTGCTTGTGTGTGTGTGTTCATTACTCACTGCTGTGTGCGCACTTATATGGGTGAAAATTCGAGTATGGAACGCCATACTTTGCTACACGTCATGTCACTTTCACTTTCATGTTTGGTTACGACTAACACTAATGACAATGATGCCAACGTGCCATTTTTCAGTGGGGATGTGATCACATGTTACACTCCACAGATCTCCATTGGAGGAAAATATTATCTGTGACATAAAAAATATTATGTCTGTTCAACATACAAAAACAATGTACAACTTGGAATTTGGTCCATAGTCATATTTTCTAGTGATTTGTTTTGTCCTTTTTCTGGTCACTCTAAAGTGTCCTTGTATATTGTGTGTAAAGTATTGTTAAAAGAATTCAACTTTTATGTTGCACATAAATAAGCACATGTATGAAATGGCATGAGGGTAAGTACATACAGAATTTTCATTTTTTAGTGAACTATTCCTTTAAGAAGACTTAAAACTCATTTATTCTTTGATTGAGAATCATTCCTAAAGGTGCATATACGTGTCCGGTGTATATGTGTGTTTTAGGGGAAGCTGGAAATATGAGGAGCTGAAAGCTTCAGCACATAGGTACGTGTGTGTCTATCGTTCCTGTGTTTGGTTGCAGAGATGCAGACCTGCATCTATGTAAAGTGTTCGGGTGTGTACGTGTGTGTACGTGTGTTGAAAAGCTACGCGTCCAGAGTGGAGCTCCAGCGCGCCTTTCACCTGCCAAAGAAAACTGTGGTCGGAAGAGGCCGCTAATAGAGCATGATGCACGTCACCTGAAACTAAAATCATCGGCAACCGAGAAACCACAGCAGGCTAGGCATCTCCCTGGCTCCGCTATTAAAGTCTTTCAGAGCCTCCTGGGACCAGCCCCTTTGCCCAGCCCCAGACCCTCATTTCCCTGCCGCGCCACCGTGAGCCTCCATTAGCCTCCACTGCTTCCGCTCGCGTGTCTGGCCTACTCACGATGGAGATGGACAATTGAGGTTAGAGCTGCATGAGTGTTAAGAAGTCCGTAAACCTTCCTCAAACCTCTGTCTGATGGTCTTCATCAGTGTAGGTAAGTAACCAGCTAAAAGTAACCTCATGTCATTCTAAACCTGTATGACTTTTTCTTCTGTGGAATATAAAAAGTACAAACAACAATGGACCTCACTGTCTTCTATTGTTTGCCCAAAAACTATGCATGGCAGAATAAAGTCATACAGGTTTGGTTTCAACTACAAGACGATGGGTGAATGGCTAGTGAATTTATTTATTTTTTTAATGTGAAAATGAATGGGTATAATAAGCTAGAAAAAATACACATCACATTGAGTCTACTCTGGGAAATAGTGATGAAGTCAAATGTGACTGATTATAATAGAGTTTTGTGATTTCTATTAAATTAAAAAGAGTTTGAATGTCCATGTCAATATGGTGTTAAATATCAAACAACCAAATGTCTAATGAATTGAATTGTATTTAATATAATTACTTTTAATTTTCAAGTATTGAAAATTTCATCATTAGAACAAAAATAATAAAATATTTTTTTTTCATACCACGAGCCATTTTAGAAATTTCACATCAAGAAGTTTGTCAAGCTACAGTTTCAGCGGCTTCCCCATCTCCAATGAGAAGGTCAATGAAGAGTGCTTGCCAAACACATTAACGCTACATAAGCTCTTAGACCTGTGAGTCTGAATCACCCAAAGTTTGCTCAAAGTATAAGTATAACCAAGCTTTGGCCGGATGTAAAAACCCAGTTATTTGTGTGCCAAATGTCCTTTATGGAGCACTTAGAGTCCTCTCAAATAGCTTCATGTGTTCCCCTACTGTCTGCACCTTCTGGGCCATCGCAATGTCAGGGTCAAAGCCCTCATAACATGTGCCACACAAATAAACTGGTGCTTCGTCCATTAATGAACTGTAGCCCAATGGTAATACTTTACAATAGGGTTAAATTTGGTAACTTTAGTTAATGCAATAATGAAAATAATGAAATAAAAACACTTTCACATACACTATTCTGTTCAAAAGTTCTGGGTTGGTAAGATTTTTAAAGGTTTTGAAAGAGAACTCCTTTGCTCATCAAGGCTGCATTTATTTAGTAACATTATAATATAGTATAATTGTGAAATATTATTACAAATTAAAATAAATTTTCTATTTAGATAGATGGATAGAGATAGATAGATGGATGGATATATGGATAGATGGATGGATGTGTTCCTTTGCCAGTGCTTGTGATGTCTGGAACAAAATCCAGAGTTCTTCCCTTCCTCTCTTTCTTTCTCTCTCTCACGCGCACACATCACTTCTGTCTGGTGACAGCTTGTGGGTGGGAGAGGAGACGACTAGTGTCAATAGTGTCTATTAAAAAGGACCACACAGGCCAACGGCCGGCCATGATGGATGATTATCTCAAAGTGTGACAGGTGCTAGGATGGTGGGGGAGCACAACCTCTCTCTGTCAGCTCCTGTGTGTGTGTGAGAGAGAGAAAGAGAATTTGTCCCTTTTTCTGTCAGCAAACCACTTTTTGTGAGTGTATGAGGCTTTATCCCCCTCTCTCTCTCTCTCTCTCTCTCTCTCTCTCTCTCTCTCACTCTCTACTGTATTCCAGCTCCAATTGCATTTGTGTGTGTGTGTGTGTGTGAGAGAGAGAGAGAGACAGAGAGAGAGAGAGAAAGAGAGAGAGATTGTCTGCAACCCCCCTCTCTCCATCCACACCAACATTTCACATGCTTTCTGTCGCAAACTCCTTCTTTTCTATCACCTGCTTTCTTCCTTTAAGGTTTCGGTCATCCTGTTTCTCTTAGTCAAGATACCCCGGCCCCCTCCCTGTTGTCCTGCTATCTCTCCGCTGTGCTCTCTGTATTGACACTTGGAGATAACTCTACATGGCTAATAAGGCTGTGTAAGGGTCTTTCTGCCTGCACTCTGTCTCCTAACTGTCCAATCTCCCTGTCACCGTGGGTGAGAGTGGCCTATCTGAACCATTACAAGCCATCCTGGATATCTATCTGCTCCTGAGTCACAACACAGAGAGAGAGAGTGAGAAAGAAAGAAAGAAAGAGAGAGAGAGAGAGAGAGAGAGAGAGAGAGAGAGAGAAAAATATGCAAAGATGCACAGCCTCCATACACAAATGTTTTTTCCTTTCTGTGTCTTGGGATGCTTCCAGACTTTTTTAAAGTGAGTCAGACCCCTTTAATGCCCCTTTTCACTTACATGATGCAAGTAAAATTTTAAGAAAAACTCCAAAAAAAATTTGGTTTCCAGATATCATTCAGATGGGAAAACAGTATAAGTGGAGCAATGTATCTCAATTATATCAATAAGTAATTGTTGTAAAAAAAAATCATCTAAAAAATTAAAGGGACATTGCAACATTAAATTATATTTTATATTTAAGTGTTAAAAACTTTTAAAAGTGTTTTGTTTTATTAAAGCAGTTTTTTCTACAGCTCTTTTTTGTTCTGCTTTGAAACTGGATTGGTATTCACCCTGCCTGCTGGATGCCACAATGACGACTTCTGAGATTGGTTTCTTGATTTCAAATCCAAAATTAAAATATGCTGAACAAACCACTCTAACTGCTGCGCAAGCATGTCAGTGCAGCATAAACCTCAATACTGTCACAAGTGCTGTACAGTTCCCGAAACACCTTTAATCTGGCGTTGTGCAACCAAACTGTTATGGTCAGGCTAAAGACCACATAACCTCACTTCTCACACTGAACTTCCTCATGGCCCTTTTATAACGTGATTGAAAGTCAGTAGTCACCTTCTCGCCATTCTCTGCTCTTACTGGTTGACCACGTATAAAGTATATGGCAATACCGTATTTTTAGTTCTTTGCTACGGTACGGTACTTCATTCCAGGTTGAGTGACCATATGAACTCAGATGGCTTGTTTAAGTGTTTTCATAGTCTGTGGAGTCATTTGTTACTAACAAGTCTGTCAGTATGGTCTTCTGCCGCCCACAGCCGTGTTCGTAATCCTCTAATAGAGCCAGCTGTCAAAGATGTGATCGCACTATGGTGGTCTATGAGGAAAAGCAGTCGTATCCACACTGCATACCATTCTTTCAGCTAAAAAAATGCAAGTGTGACAATAACTGTGACAAAAAAAAGATAAGTATTTAAGTCGTTACGGTCTTTTGTCTTACGTCTTCTAATTGTGTGCAAGGCACTGCATGTATGACATCCTCAATCAGGGTATAAACCCTGACGTTTTATTCTGTTTTCCCTTCTTACTGTACTTTGGCAGATTTAACATGACTGTAAGAATGGCATTATGTTTCTTTCCTCAACGTTGGCAGAGTTATTATATGCTGGTAAGATCGAATGAGGACAGCGTGAAGAAATGCAGAGAAAGCATTCTGGAATGAACACAGAGCGAATGAGGGAGGAATGAGGCGCTCAGTCACGTAACCGTACCTATGGAATGTCGCTCGGGAAATTCATAGAAAAAGTCCTTCAGTGAAACATAAGACTGACCTATTTTAGAGCATGTCCAATTAACATGAGGAAAGATCAAAATAAAGCTAAACTGTAATATAATTATTAAATGATGCTGAAAAAATGCTCTTAAGGACAAGAAAATCTAATCCCTGGACAATACAAACCTTCAGATTCCTCCATTAAAGATCGTTCTGGCATATGCTAATAAGATGCCTTTGTCATAGCAATATAAAAAAAAAATAATGACAAAAATACAAATAAAATAAATAAATAAAATTTATCCCCAATTGAAATGGAAGGTCATTGCGAGTTAAGTGGTTCCACATATTTAAAAAAAATAAAAAAATAAAATAAAATAACATTCATTTTTAGCAAATGTAATAATAAAATAAAACAAAAAAAGTCTCACTGTCAAACCAGTCCAAATATTGGCATATTTAGATGTTGAGAAGATTTTTCAATAAAAGAAAATTCAAACTAGGTTTCTCAACCCCAAACTTGCTCATTCTCTATATAAAGCTTCTTAAAATCAATTGCTCAGTAAATTTGAAGGAGAATGCATTGTCCTAGACTGTTTATGCCTCGGTAGCAATTGAACCCTCAGATGATGCCCTGATTTTAAAAACTGTAACTATGTCATAGACATGAATTTGATTAAATTAAGTCTATCCTTTATGCTTAGAATGATGATTCAGTGCCTCATCTTAATAAAAGAGCATTTTTATGTCCAGATTTTGTTTTTCTGACACTATTTGAGGGTCATATTTCAGGCTAAAAACATTCAAAAGAAGAGAAGAAAGTGAAGTGTTAAGAAATGTGCTTTACTAGCATAAGCCATCTTTTCCTCACCACCATGCTTTGTTACATATTCTGCATAGCACATCATTTTAATCTGTCATTAAAGCTAAACCATGAAGACAGAATGTAAAATGACTAGTCCACCCCTCCCCCATGGGCAGATGGTATCTCCCTGACCATATCATCTCTCCCAAAGGAAACTCATATCCAGGCACTATGAAATGACTCCAAAAGCATAACAAATGAAGGAAGATAAAGGGTTGGAAAAATTGAGAATAAATTACTGTAAAGGGGAAACTGCTTCACACCCTGTCCTCCACAGAGAACACCGGCCAATGTAAAAATCAACTTAAATTGATAAAACCTTTTTCCTCATTATTTTAAGAGAACAGATTTGAGGCAGAGAAATTGATTAATTGTACGGCCTCTTTTCAGCTTCAAAGAGCACAAAAAACCCATAACACTATACTTAAAAGAAGAAGAAGAAGAAAAACAGACAAAATACAGCCTCACAATACCAAAATCTGGTTAAAGAACAAATTAGCTAACCAAAATTATAATATAAAATATTTATTTTATGCTGCACAACAAAGTATAATGCATTATATCAATGCGATGAGATTATTTATAGGTTTTTACAACATTATTAAGAATAATTTCATATGTAACACTATTCACATTTGTCAAAGCCCATTCAGGAGGTCTTCAATGTTAAGCCTTAAAGCAAACAAAGAGCGCATAGCCCTTATTTTAGAGTGGCCCTTTCCCAGTATATGTAATGCATAGCGAAAATCCATTATGTCAAAACTCATTTCCTGCCTAGCAAAACAAATCGCCCTTTTCTAAAGAGGGAGGAGAAAATGGCAAATTTCTTTCTTTCCTCATTTTAGCAAAAAAAGACTCAGACTTAGCTTCTTAGCAAGACCACCTGGGAGACGTGTAATATTGAGAGAGGATGGGTTTGGAAAGGGGAAGTAGATTATATTATTGATTATTTGAAATGTTTGTATTATCCTCTGCAGGTACACATCTCTTATTGTATTCTTATTACCTCTTAGAGGTTATTATCCACTTACAGTATGAAAGAAAGGTACTCGCACACAAATACCTGAATATATATGTATGGCAAGATAAATCGAAATCTCTGGCTCTTAATTTATCCCTAACATAATGAGAACAAGCATCACTGCCGTTGAGCTTATATGTTCCAGGAATATAACAATAGAATTCAGAATAGCGGTCATAACAAGGGCACTGTTCTTGTTTACGCCGTACATAAATCTTACCATCCTCAAATAAACTTTTTGATAGTTCACCAAATAGAACTAATGACCTTGAAAGAGGAGCAAATTAGCAAACATACAGAGCCATCTGTGTGCCCTGCAGGCAGTCAAATTATTTCATCTTTGCCAAGGTACCCTAATGAATCTCCTACATTTTACATGTAAATCTCTGTCTAATCTTGCTCCTCGCTTCTGCCAAACGTCTGAAGCAAATAAATATATAAAACCCAATTATGATTTAATTAATAGAAATCACATGTTCTATGGAATTTGTACCTTGGCTGGGCAACTCTAAGCTCTGATACAGACTCACATCTTAGCTTTATCAGCCCCTGCTGTTTAAACAAACCCTCAGGGTCTGAGTGGAGCTTCACCAACCTCAATCTTTACAGTACCCTCGTAAAAAAATCTACTGAGTTGCCTCGCTGCCCATTGTTTACATAGGCAGTTGCCTTCTAAGATAGTTTTGGAACATTCTACATATAGCGCATTGAAGTCAATTCAAGTCAAGATTTTTATTTTATGAGATGAATGCACATGAACACCACCACAATGTTGTAATTATGAGTGGCGAAACTCTTTTTTTGGGTTGTCAGAAAGAAAACATAGCGGACAAAATGGATGCAGCATCTGTAGTGGATGGCAAATTTGCTGAATTTATTTATTTTTTTCATTTACAATAAAACGTCTCAGGTTGTGAATACAACTCGGTTCCCTGAGAAGGGGGAAAAGATGGTGCATCATGGTGTTGAACACTATCAGCGTGGCTGGTGTCTGTGCACGTGTTGACAAACACCAAAATCAATAGTAGGTGGCGGTCTATGAAGTCCGACGTGGAGTGCCCGAGCATTCACATTTGCAATTTGAGACGATTCTTTTCTAAGTGAAATTCCAACATTGCGTCTTTGGTGTTTACGCTATGGGGAACACAATACTCACTACACAATGTTGAAGACATGCTTGCCCCACTAGTCTGTGAGCATGCACAAACAGAGTGGGCATAAACTTGAGTGACTCTAAGCCTGAGAGGCTCATAGTGAGTTGTCTACCAAAGGGAGCATACTAGCAGTTAGTATCTCCAAGCTGAGGTTACTGAGAAAGGAGACAGGTGAGGAGTGGACAGCAACCGCTCTGCCTAAAAGCCTATAGCTACAATCTTAGTATCGCCACCATCCAAGGAGGAGCGTATATCCTGACCACAACAAAATCATAAGGGACTGAAGTAATGAGACCATGGGATATACTGTTTTACCCACATAGATTCTCGTAATCCAGACTTTGTACCCCAATGGAATCACAGGGGAGCTTAAGCCCTACTTAAAACCCCAATAACCAATTGAGAAGAGTGCCAAAAAGAAAAATGAGATATATTGTGATTCACACATAAACCTTATTCCCAAGCTAAAGGGCAAGGTAAAGTGCTCTCTTTAGAGACCCAAGTGGCTGATAATTTGAGGAACTAAAATAACAAATAAAAAAAGAGGTAATTACCTCAACCTTTTCATGGATTTTGCTAAGAAGCCCACAAAAGCACTCATCAAAAGTGGAGTGTATGTCCATAATTCAAAACCTCAACACTAGTTGGGGAGGGAGGTAATGTGGGATAGCGGGATGATGTGCAAACTCCCTATCATAACTCCATCTACATATTCCAACCCTAAGGATGTACTTAACCTAAAAGGGAAGCTTTTAGACCTACATGGATTCCAAATAAATAATCAGAGAGGGCAGAAGAGAGTAGCATGGGATGCATAGTGTTCCACCTATCGTGACTCATAATACCAAGCACATCCCTACTTGAAGCACAACAATGGTTGGGGATGGAGATAAAGGGAATTGAGGGATGCAGACTGCAGACTGGCCAACACAGTTCCATTTACCTTATATCACCCCTAATGAAGAGTATGATTGGAAGGAAGCCATTAGCCATTCTTGAAACTCTAGTATATAAATGAAGAGGGCAGTAAAACAGGGCCATGGGATGTAAAGCATTCTTAGAACTCCAATCCAAAAATTGAAGAAAGATGGTAAAAGAAGAATGTGAGACATTGTGCCCAATGCGACTCCTTTGCCAAGTGACCCTGGTTAAAGGGGAGCGCACAGCCCTAGTTAAACCCATGGGGAGCATACATCGCTACTTTACTGGTTGGGGAGGGAGGTAAATCAGATAAAGGGATGCTTGCGGACTGCCCATCAAAATTCCATTTACCCTGGATCAACCCTAAGGTGTCTTCATCAATACTGATAGCAACCCATCAACATTGCCCTACTTGACCCTTCTTCATAAGGGAGGATAAAAAAGAGAAGATATTTCACTATCCTCCTAATTAGCTCTACCCTGAGAAAGATCCTTCATAAATTCAAGCAGAAAAGCTGACCTGGGCAGCAACAGAGTGGTGACAACAGTGATTCATCTCTGTTGTGGCAGTCCACTCCTACGGAGTGAAGAGGAGGGGGGGGATTGTCCTTAGACATGGAACCGACAACCAACAACATAAACTGAACATCTCCGCAACGCATAACCGGAATATGTGAAATCAGAGCGCCATACAAGCCTCAGCAGTGCTAACACCAAGAATTGCCCATAAACCACATCACATAGTGAGTCAGATTTACAACACACACAACTTGCATCATCAGTGCAAGACTGAGCGTGATGTCTGTGCTTTAACAACCTCTTGGGGGTGGTGGGGGTGTGGTTGGGGGTAGGGCAGCCACACTGGCTTTCTGATCCTGTCTCTGAGAATACTGGTTTAGAAGGTTTGGAGGAAACCTCAGTGGATTTTATCTCTTGAAGGCAACAGACTATGCCATGACCTCTCTAAACCTCTCAACAGAGGTGCCGATGAATCCAGAGGGTGAGATCGGAGCATCAAGGAGAAAAGTTTCTCCCAGATCCCCAACAGGTTTAGCCACAGATCGCTCTCCATAACCACCATCATTAACATCAAATGATCAGTTGCTGTGGCTGTCTGTTTGGTGACCCCGGGAGCCAGATCTTTGGTGCAGCTGTCCCTGGTCCAAGTATTTCAACAAATTGGCTTAGATTTCCTGCAATACCACCATGGTGTAGAGTTGTACAGGGCACCACCAGCCTGTGCCACTGCTATATACGCTTTACCTACAAGCCACGAGGTGGTCTGGCCAGGCTTTGAAGGCAAAACTGGAGCCTTCAATGGGGAAGCCTCACCCAGAAAAGATAGCTAGCTAGTATCTCTTCAACAGGGGACATGTTCACATAACCCCGCTCATATAATATAATAATATAATAATTATATATAATATAATCCCTTCAAATTCGAATGATTTGAATTCTGGGATGGGATGGAAAAAATTCAGACTGAGTATGGGCTCTTCCATAATTTTCCCACCTCAGTGAGAAGATCAGGAAGAAACGGAAGGCTCACAGGGGAGGGGCGATCAAAGGGAAGTGGGCTTCTATATCCAAAAGATCACTCGGATTGGCTTGAGGACCTGAGATCCCCTTGAATGGAGCCATCGTGCTGACTCAGCAGTAGCAGGGCCCGATCCACAGGGCGCAGTGTCAAACGTGAGCGGTGCTTCCTCATTGTAAACTTGTCACAGTAAGCGCATCCAGTTCCCTAAAGAGCTGAACGTGTGTGACATGAGGCAGATAACGCAGAGCTCATGTGAGTCCTCAAATGAAATATAATGCCTAACACAGATGAACACGGTGTTTGAAACACTTGCCGCTGCTCTCCATTGCTCACCACGCTCTTGAAAACAAACAGCTCCTGAAGACAAAAAAAAAGCTGATGACATGTAACACAGGTGCCCTTTTATATTCTCGGGCGCTTTATGTGTGACGTCATAGACCGGTTGTTTATGTATACCAGTCATGCTGATGGCATTCCCCATAGGATCAACACCAAAATGCAGCTTAGGAAACTAGCTAAGTTGTATGTACAAAAATGTGATAGCATTGCACAATTCTAATATATAATGATTCAGTTTACAGCACCGTCATAAAACGAATAAAAAAGCAAAAATTCTTTATTTATAACTTTTTTTTTTTTTTTTTAGAAAAGGGACATCTTACTCAGACCAAAGTGATTCTAATGAACCAGAAGTCAAAATTACTAGTTTCAAAACTCTACATCAGAGGGTTGATTTTTTTTTTGTTGTATGCATTGAGCACATTTGTACATTATTATGTTGCTAAGACAATATTTTAGTAATCAATACAAATATGTAGCCATATTATATATTGGATATAATAACCCATTTTTAATTAGATGGAAGAGGCTAATGTATCAAAACTTTCCAGCATTAAATTAAATATTAATTTATTTATAATCATCATTTCATCTCGCCTGCCAGCTTGGATTTATTTTTTCCCCCACTGATCTCAGTGCAGTGCATTCTGGGATACATAAACTTTGAATTCATGCGAATAAGGTCTCTTAAACCACTTAATGACATTTGCGTACGATTGTCGCATTTCACCCGTCACAAGTGGCTGTCGCACAGAACTCGTCATGAGCCATTACCCTTCATTCATTCACCAAGCTAAAACTAATGAATAACAAATGCACGAATAATATCCACACAACACAAATGGTCATCAACACATCGAATTAAAACAGTAGGTTTACTAGGGCTAGTAAATGTATTTAACAATTATAAAATAAATAGTTAATTATAATTATTAAATAATATAATTATTATAATTAGTCATAATATGCCATTATATAACAATGGTTTTACTTTGTTTTTCACTAATCTCAATCTGAAATTAAAACTCAAATCAGATCTGGAAATTTAGAATATGCAAATGACCGGACCAACATGCAACTCCAATACATTGGAAATAAATAACCTCAGGTCTATCGTTTGGTGAAGACAGCGAAAAGGTGGCATTGGAAGTCAAAATAAATTGAATTGACAGCCTGTTGGAACAACCTTCATGTCAGAAGGACCTATGATGTTTTTTAAATGCTGTCTACAGAGGCAGCACTAGGTTTTGAAACAGAGAAACTGTGTCCATGTTGTAATGGGGTACTTCTCGTCATGAGAGAACGTGTCATGGCTGTGTCATTTCTCTTGGTCACAAAATGGAGTCAGATTGTGTATGTGTGTGTGCACACATGGGGGTGGGTGGGGGAAGTAAGACAGAAGAGAGAGAGAGAGAGAAGGAAAGAGAGAGAGGCTGTCACCCTGCCAGTCTGGAGACTGGGGACAGACATGCATCATTAGGTTCACAATGACAAGGTGTTATTACAGTATTTTTCATGTCCTCACACTGTCAGTGGAAACCTACACACAAGAAGACTTAAACCCAACTCACTCAGCATTACTTTCAAACAAATCTACTCAAACTTCCACCCTGATTCTGACTGAGAGTGAAACAATATCATGCCTGTCATGAGAAAAATCACACTTGAAAGAAAACAAACACACAACCTACCAAACAACCACACATCACTCCTTAGTTTTTGAACCTGTACTATAACTTGTATGCATTATTCCTATGAAAATGTTTTTTTTAACATGTGTCATTCTATGCTTTATGTACTGTGGGGTCGGAAAATAAGACCACTCGTGTAAATGCTTCTATTCTGTCGAAGCCAGCAGCCTCGTGGGCAACGCTTCGACATATAGCATGTTTCTGGGTTGTGGTACTTTCCTATCTCGTCACCAACCCTGTACCCCCCACCCCCGCTTTGCTTCCTGTCTGCTCTCCATACTGTCCTCTATAAATAAAGGCAAAAGCACCAAAAATAATTCTTAAAAAGAAGAAGAGGACAAAGAAAGAAAGAAAGAAAGACCCGTCTGTTTTGGATAATTAAACTTTTTACGATTTTCCTAATTGGTAATACAATTTTAATATCGTACAATTTGTAATATCTGCATAATAACAAAGCATATTCATAATAATAAAAAAAATAATATAATTTAATTAGGTATAATTTGGTATTTCCTTTTCTATAGAAAAAATAAAATAAAATGGAAATATAATCTCTATCATTCAAAAATTTGGGGTCAGTACATTTTTTGTGTGAAATAAATTAATATTTTATTCAGCGAGGATGCATTAGATTGATAAAAAAGTGACAGTAAAGACATTTATGATATTACAAAAGATTTTTTTTTTAATGATATACTTTCTATTCATCAAGTAAGCCATAGATAGATAGATAGACCATTTAACTGTATTTTACTGTAAAAAAATACTGTAAATGTCCAGTTAGATCTTGTACAGTTTTTTCCTGTATATAGTATGGGAGCTTACTGTTAACCTATTAGCAAGTTTTTAAAAAAATCATTTTTCTGCATCATTTTTACAACATTTTACAGTTAAAAATAGTTATTTTTTACAGTGTTCTCTGTTTTCAAGTTTTAGAAAAAAATCTAGATTTTCAATGTGCTCTCAGACTTTTGGATGTCACCGTCTACACATGATATAACAGCTCAGCAGCAGTCTGCAGATCTGCCACAGACTCTTGTCCACAGGTCTTCCTTTGTATTTTCTGAAGCCTTTTGGACAGGCAGTATCCCAGGAGAACTCTTGTCAGAAGTAATATAGCAAGGGAGAGCGATGGATAGTGAGAGACAGATACAAGTTGGGGAAAGACCACACTCTCAACTGTCCCTTTCTCCTTGCAGTCTGCTAGTCAAGGATCAGATGACTGATAAAGACACATATCCTACAGCAGAAGGTGGAGACAATCACTGCCGACTAGCAGGCCCTGTCAATTAGCGTCATGCCAGCACGATAAGAGCCTCGTAATGAGCCTTTTATATCAGCGGTGAGACTGGACTCGTCCCCTGCGTGACAGAGAGACTTACGCTCCAATGCCTCCATTTGATAACAAAGGTTCCCTCTATCAAGTGATACATTACAGAGCTCAGTCTATGCTCTTATCTTTTGACATAGTTCACCGAGACGCCACCGTGCTTTTACTCGCTCTGATCCGATTGTGAAAGATTGGGGTAATACAACCAGTTTTCTCTGTCTCTTTCCCTGTTAACAATACAATATGTCTGTCACATTTGAGATAATGTGTTGACCATTGAGAAACTTATGTAATAAGCACTCTAGGTGACATTATGGCAGGCTGTCTTTCTTGACATTGAAAGCACAGTAAAATGCCTCATGAAGTGCTTCTTTCAAATACAGTTAATATTAGATACTGTGTAATAATATATGTTAAAAGAATTCCAACACAATATGTGGATATTTATGCATAAGAAATAAACAATTTCTTGAATATTGCACAAAAAGTCTTTGGCTCAATTGGCAAAACATTTTGGAATATTTTCTAATTAAACTCTTTTAAGTATTATCAATTTTTCTCCTGTACCACAGAGGCAGATACTTAGCCTCCACAAAAAAAAAAAAAAAAAAACACCTTCCACCCACTCCAAGTGTTCCCACTTTGTGGCAGTTATTAGGAGCTAATAGAATTGCAATGTTGCAATATGCTGATCCAATTACAGGATCTACATTAGCAATTAACTTCCAGCTAAAAATAACAATAATGCCAATTACATGCATAAATAATCATATAATCAGCATATTCTGTCACCAGACAATTATTGTGATTACCCCTCAGTTTATGGAATGCTTTGCCAGAGGGATGTGTACACAAAGCCATTCTCATTTCCCCTCGCTTTCTTATAAATTACCAATTTCATTTCGTGCAAGGAGCTCGCAAATGAAAAATCAGCACGCTTAAATATCCTCTAAAATGAACATTCGTGACTATAAGTACTGCTAATGGAATAGGACATTTACTGTACAATTTACAATCTCAGGAAAGCTTAAGCATAAGACACAACGACAGCTCTAATCGTCTTTTTCTTTGTCTCTTGAAAGTTGGACAGCCGCAACCTCTTTTACTTTTTTTTGATTCAGACTAAGATCGTTTGCGGTGGTGGAAATGGACGTTTAATGTCCTTCAGTTTTACGTTGCCGTCTGGGTCTAGCGTGCTGGTTTTTGTTCAATGTCCAGTTCCCCAGGGTTGAGAGAAGGTCTCTGACTTCTTCTGCTGGCAGAGAAACAGAGCACAGCTTGCAGGGGAAGCCCAGCGTTGGTGTTCCGAGACGGTATCTCGGAGAGAACGACTATTCCGTATGTTAGGCTGACATGCAGGATGAGGACAGGGCCGCTGTCGGCCGCAGGGCAGAATGACTAACAGTTATCTGGCAGAGCTGCTCTATTTTACACTTGGTCTAAAAAGATACACTTACCTATACAGAACTGATATTCTGACACAGCTAAATGTGTATACCTGCGTTAAGAGATGACAATCTCTTCATCCTCTAAAAGTGTGTTTATTCACTCGTTTCCATGGAAGCAAATGTGGTAACCAGTTTCCTTTGTTATGTAGATAAAATCCCAAGATTTGGTCATTTAAAATTATTACACCCTAAGCACTCTGTAATGCTCTGCAATGATCCAAATAGCACAATATTTTCAATGAGTAGCATGCGAAACCAAGGTTACCAAGCCTGTGGCTTCAGAGCAACTGCACTTTTTCAACACATTCTTCATCATTCATCAGTCAAGCCTCCAGTACTTTTCTTCAGTAGAGGGTGCTACACTGTGTCTCCGTTATAACAACAACCACACAGGGTTATTAACGTTAAAGGCAGATTTGGGTAAGAGCAGTCTGAGCTGGATCCACTGGGCAGCAACAGAGCAAATTGCAGCCGGCTTCTGGGAACACTTTCTATATAGCAGCTAAAGCTTGGGGTTCGTGAGTTCTGCCTCTGTAAATAGTGTTAAAGTGAAAGGGGAGGCTAGTGGCCATTTTTGGCATGGCATCTCTCAGCTTCTCACTGACATATGCTGTCTGCTTCGTACATACTATTAGTCACAAGGGGGGAAGTTATAAATACGTCCCAGAACAAACAGTTGAGGTCTAAAAGTTTCTGAAGACTGCAGCCCAGGGTCAGGTTGCATAATGGGATAATAACAGGTATAGGTAGACCTCTTTATTTATCCATAATAATATTAGCCCTGCTAAAGTGTAATGAGCTCCTCCTGTCCATCTAAGTGAGTGACAACAGAGACAGCTGTAATATATCTATCCATTGGTACAGTAGCGGCCATGTGTATTTGATTAATGCCTGTTGATCTCTAAAAGGAACACAAGGAACTGAACGGCTGCTCTTGCAATGCATCAGTAAAATAGGCCACAAGTTTTAGCAGTTCAAAGGAAAAAATTATTTGCTTTAGTGTTTAAACAATGACAAAAAGTCTTTTCAGTGTCTGGAAAACATTTCTTATGACCAACAAGATGAAGATCGCTTCATTCTCTTTATATGCAGCCAATTACAATGCACCAGTCCTGCTCAGCTGCCACAAGTGCTTTTTATAAAAACTAAACCTTCAGAAGTGGCCACAAGAATTGAAGGAATTTACCATCCATACAAAACCCGTAGATTTGTTGCAGTTCATATAATTTTGGTTTTGGCTCTGGAATAATTTGCAAGCGTGCACTTCAAATGAGATGCTTTCGTGCAAAGTGCAGCATGTTGTGCGCTGTGGACGGCAGTCTGGAGTAATTGAGGTCATTTGATATGCACCATTTAGGGGTCCAACCCTTACACATAATGTGCTGTTTTGACATGAGTCGAATGAACTCTTGTCATACCACCTTCAATGCCCTTAAATATACTGTAAACTTGAATCGGTGTCTGAATATCATCTATCATCAAGTCAGCCTGATATCATTAGTATTCATAAGTAACATTAACATGTACATCTGGAAATGTACGCAAACATACAAAATGTACTGACAGGATCTAAAGTGTATTAAAAATACTTTATATAACCCAAGAATTCTTTAGATTATAAATATATAATGTTACATTTTGCTGCTAAATAGATTTTTTTTTACCCCCAACCCAACTCCTAAAGGAATATTTCAGGTTCACTTCAAGTTATAGGTTTAGATAACCACATAAATGGAAATTCTGTCGTTAATTATTCACACTCAAGTTGTCCCAAACCCGTACGACTTTCGTTCATCTTCAGAACACAAATGAAGATATTTTTAATGAAATCTGAGCAATTTCAGTCCCTCCATTGACAGATGCAACAACCACTTTGACCAGTGTTTTAAGTGGAAAAATAAGTGCCCGTACTCCTGATGCTCGGTTCAAAGTGTGTTCCTGAAGAAGGGAAGGTGCGGCAGGCTTCCATACCTGCAACATGACGGAAGTGCCGGTACGTAATTAAACTGACGCTACGCATGTACCGGCCCACTTCGAGCACTGACTTTGATGCTTCATAGAGTTCATAAAGAGAAAGTAAAACTAATCCATATGAATTGAGCGGTTTAGTCCAAATTTCAGAAGAGAAACGATCACTTTATACGCTGAACAGATTTAATTTAGGCTTCTTTTCACATATAATCTTCATAAACAGTTATGATAAAAGGAAGAATTAGTTTCTTTCTCGTGTGTTATGCAGCACGTTTAAGCTTCAGCAAGAACAAATGTTTTCGGGTGTCAAGCAGGTTCTGTTGAATTTCTGTTTATGTTTGCTGGTCAATGTTTATATGTGAATAAAAGCCTAAATCCAATCTGTTCATCATATAAAGCAGCCATGTCTTTCAGAAAATTTGGACTAAATCACTCAATTCGTGTTAGTTTTATGATCTCTTTATGAACTTTTTGAAGCGTCAAAGTGGTAGTTGCATCGCTGTCTATGGAGAGTATATAACTGGCTCAGATTTTATTAAAAATATCTTAATTTGTTTCAGAGTTTTATGGGTTTGGAACATGATGGTGAGTAAATCATGACAGAATTTTCATTTGTGGATGAATGTTAATGTTTATTAATATTTGTACAAATGTATGAAAAGGTTTGTGTGCTATTGCCAGACTTAACATATAAATACCTAAGAATCTGCTGTTATAATTTCTTTGTAACTTACAAGCATGACTCTCTTTTTGTCAACATCCTCAATATGTTGCAGGATTAAATTACAGTCTGCATACAGACTGTAAAAGACTTTTTTTTTTAAAGATCTTGTCAATCACTATTAAAGGAATCTTTATAGTAAACTACTTGCAGGCACAAAGGTCCTCAAATTGCCACAAATGCACAAACTCAGTCTTATTATCTTGTGCAAAAACATTAAGATACTTCTGGCAGTAGACAACTAGAACAACTACCTTCTTAACAACCACAGGACTGCACCCAGTATGAAAACCAGTAAGTCCCAGAGGAACATCCAAAATTTACTGGTTCCCAGACCATAGAAACCCAGGGGAAAGGCACTCCTCCCAGGCATGGTCTTCATGCCTTTGGGTTCCTGCATGTCCTTTGTGAAGATGGTGGCAAATGGCCAGAATCTGGTTCCAAAGTGAAGTGCGCAAGACATGCTTTGGCACAAGTTGTTCTGAACACAGAATGTTCCCCTAAATGCTATTTATGTTTGTCATATAAGTGTGTAGATATACTGTGAGAGTGATGGATGTTCACACTCGGACCAGGGCTTAGAAAATCAATTATCTGAAAATGAATTCTTGACTGACATATTTGATATACTATTCAGTTACATAAGTACTAACTTTCATGGGATGTCAAATACAGAAATGAGTCTTCTATAGGTTGGCCTGAAACCTCTGAGGTCTAAGGTCTTTGTACCTTAAATGAGGCAACAAAATGTCAGAGGTGGTCAAACAATGTGATTAATTTGCCTGAAGAAGAAAATTGGTTGCAAATGAACAGAATATGTCATTTCCGACCTCTTGGACAGGGAGCGAGAACACATAATAAGCCACGGCTAATTACCGTGCTGAGGTGAGGACCTCAACTCAAGCCTTTATCACAGTTTTGAATCCAAGCCACGCAAAGGGGTCACTGTTTGTCAGATTAGACAGTCAACAGTCCTTGAATGCTGCGCGAATGAATCAGAAAGCCTTTTTAGCTAAGCATTGAGGGTGGTTTGATAATGTGCCTTGAACACGTTTTGACCATGTTCTCAACGTTGTAGTAAGAAGACTGCTTAAAAGTTAGTTTTTTTTGCCAAAAACTCTGATATGGAGGAGGACTTAGTTGAATGGGGAGATGATTAGTTATGTGATGCTAGTAAACTGTAGTAACCTGGCCACACAAACAAAACAACAACAAAAAAGCTGGTCTGCAAAGATTGGGGTGGGGTGAGGGTCTGGCACAAGCACCTCCAACGTCTGGCCACAGCTATGCCACTCTTTAGTTGACTACTTTTATGTGGCAGCGCTGCAGTCGCCCACATTCCATAGTGTCCAAACACATTAACCACACATGAATCACCGATCTGATGCCACCGCCCAATCCAATAAAAAAAAATATATAGTTTCACTTGCTGCCACAAAAGCCACCTGTGCAGACAGCAGTATGAGAGCTCCAGATAATATCAACATGTTTACCATTCAAATGCTACATAAACCCAAGATATTTTATTTGCTAAGATCACAAAGCAGGAACTTTCAGAAAATATACTTGGATGAACATAATTTCTAATAAGTTATAGAGTTCTGTATTTTGACTCTGGAAGCATTTTCACACATTTTTTTTTCCACCCTTAATTAAGGGTATAACCAATGATGGCCACAGACAGGACCTGCTGGGTACTTAGGAAGGATCCTAATTGAATCTGACAATAATTTTCACATCACTCCCATGCTCTGTCTCCAATGCTATTAGTGACATTACTGTGCTAATGGTTGCCATGGCAGCATGAGCAATGCTCATTAATGACCTCAGCTGTAGTAATACTCAGTATAATCTTTTCTTTTTCTTTATTTCCTTCCTTCTTTTTGCTCTAACTTCTGATTTGTAGATGTAAGAGCACTTATGAGATGTATGCCAGTAATGGACTGCTCTCAAGACGGGTCGGGGTGAAGTTGTGATGTTTCCGGTTGTTATTAGCATGTGAAAATTGAGACATTAAAGAAAATTATTAGATAATTTGTAGTATTAAAGGTATTTCTATCACATAATTTTATCAGGAAAACAAATCTAATTATATTTCACTATAGTTTCTGCTTCACAGTCTGAGCTTTGCTTTAATCATACTTTAAAATTTAATTAGTAGATCAGGTAAATAATCTGAAATATATATCTCATATATATATATATATATATATATATATATATATATATATATATATATATATATTATTAATGTGATCTTTATTCTTTATTTTCCCCCCTCTACAATTGTGTTACCATTCTGAACATGTAACATTCAGTATTTTTTATTGCAATACACACACACATTCTTAGACACGTGTCATTTATTTGAAATTAAGATTAACTGAAGACAAAAGAAGCCATGCAAACTGCCAATGAACATCTCTTTTTCTACAATTCTCCACACAGCAAAGATCCTCAAATGAACAGCTGCTCTTTTAAGAAGCCTATTCTTACCAGCTAGTTTGGCACAACTGTGTAAAAATGATGGGACAAACAAATGACTGTTGTGGATGAGGCAGTGTTTTGAATGTGGTCAAGCTTTGTTTAACGAGCTTCCTGTGAAGCTCATTTTTCTCGGGACAGAACACTCCTGGAATTGTAACAAATAACATTTCAATGGCCTGTAAACAACAGGGTGCGTGGCCAGTCACATCTGATTCGTGGAGCACTTCCCGGCAAGTCAGCCAAGAGGACGGCCGTGCGGTGGCTCTAGTTGGGTCGAGCGCTGAGCAGCTGGACCATGGCAGATCTTTTCACACACCCACACAACACACACACACACACACACACACACACACACACACAGAACAGCCACCAGCTAAAACACACAAACCCCACCCCAGACAGCTTGGAGAGATTACAGAATACAGTCCACATGGCCAAAACAAATGGTGCAGTTCCATCACAGAAGCCCATGTAACCGATATGGATTGGCTGACAGCAATAAGTGAATCCTACATCTGAGGCTGGATCAAGAAACTTGCACCACACCTTGTTTTCTTCATACTTTGTCACACAAAATAACTGTACAACACCTGGAGGATAAATGAACTGTTGTACAAGAAGAAATTGACTGTTTCAGTGATGTGTGCTTGCTTTTCACTGATTCAGATTTTCACATGTAAAACCTGCTCTTGTTCACAATTCATTAAACAAAAACAGTGATCCTTCTCTGAGGTCATGAGAAGGAAACATAATTTACCTATTTGTACATAAAAGGCACTATATGTGACAATTCATGATATGACTAAAGTTAAATATAAATTAAAAGTAAAAATTGACCATGCTCTGTAATTGACCGGCGATCTGACCAATCATTAACCTGAATCTGCCATTTTCTGTCCTACAAAGCTGTCAGGGCAGTTAGCAGATTAACGTTGGTGAACTTGAACTTCAAAAATTGTGTGTACTGACGTCTTTCAGCACTTGAAACAACATTCCTTCGGATGTCCATTCATTTTTATTTGATCCTATAAATGAACTAGTATGAAGAGATGGTTGGTTCACGAGCCGCTTGAACTGAGGAGCTACAGCGATCTGTCAAGACACATTAAAGAGCCACTATACGGTATTTATTCTTTAAACTTCTTTAAACGTTACAATATTTGAGATATCAAATATTAAAAAGTAACCTGCTCTGTCTTGTATGTCAACGCGTTGTGAGTGTCCATTGCTCTGCAATGTTTTTTTTTCACTGCATGAGAACATGATGTGTGGCATGGTTTGTTCGACATAGCAAGAGTAACTAAAAGGGGCGGGTCTTTGGGAATGGTCAATTGATGTTTAAATCTCCATAAAATAGCTAAATATTAACTATTTTAAAAATAGTTTTAATCATACCCTAGATTCAGTTATATCACAGGGAATATTACTGAGATATTCTACCACAAAGTGATGATATCACTGATCACTACCTTGTAATGTGCATACTTCTGACATTTCCCATAGCTCTCCATTTTAGCGGCCAGGTAGAACAATTGAACGGGCACTTTCTTCTCTAGTTCATTAGAAATTGTTGCACCTATTAGATTAAAAAGGGTTGAAGAGAAAAGCACCATGGTACAACAGTATTACTCGCACTCTCAAGTAAGAAACTGGTAGCTTAGAGCCCAACTGGAAACAAACTCATTTAGAGGTCTTTAGAATTGCGTAGAATGTCCCACTGTAAAAAGGCTCTAAAAGCCGCCAGGGCCAAGCATCTCTGCAAACATGCTCATAGAAAATAACCAAAACAATCCAAAGTTTTTATTTAGCACACTGGCTAGACTAACAAATAAACAGACATCACCTTAACTGAATATTCCAACACAGTTTAGTAGTAATGACTTTATGAATTTCTTCACTGAGAAAATTGAAGGCATCATAAATATAATCGTAAATGTACATCCTTTGGCACGTTTTATGATTCAGCCTCAATTATTGCTCCTCAAGAACAATTGCATTGCTTTACAACTAGGACAGGAAGAGCTAAATAAACTTCATTGCATCTTAACCAACAACATGTTTAATAGATCCAATACCCATTAAATAACTCAAAGAGTTGCTGCCTGTATCAGAAAAACTCCTTCTCAATATTAACAACTCGTCTCTATCTCTGGATCATGTCCCAAGATCCTTAAAGCTGGCTATTATTAAGCCTCTCATTAAGAAACCACAACTAGATCAAAATGAATTGTTAAATTACAGAACCATTTCAAATCTTCCATTTATGTATAAAATACTAGAAAAAATTGTGTCTGCTCAATTGTATTTATGAAAAATTTCTGTCACAATTGAGGCCCCATCATACCATAGAAACTGTGCTCGCTAAAATTACAAATGACTTACTTCTAGCTTCTGACCAAAGCTATCATTCAGTTTTACTTGATTTTAATGCTGCAGTGCTTTCCATACTACAGATCATGAGATACTCTTAGATCGAATGCCTTTCTCAGAATTCGTTCACATTAAGATGGTTTGGATCGTATCTATCTGACAGTTACCATTTCGTTTATTTGAATGGGGAATTATCGAAGTTAACATCAGTAAATTATGGAGTACCACAAGGGTCTGTTTTAGGTCCTCTTCTATCATCAACATACATGCTGCCCTTTGATAATATTAGAAAACATGAAATTAGTTTCCACTGTTATGCTGGTAATAGTCAAATATATATTTTACATTTATATATTATATATTTTGACAGAGTGTGTTAAAGATATAAAACACTGGATGACTAATAATTTTCTTCTATTAAATTTGGATAGAACTGAGGTACTACTTATTTGACCAAAAAATACAAACAAAATGTCTTAGAATACACTTTGCATCTAGAATGATGTATACTGTTACTTCATCCTCTACACCTAGACCTAAAGAATTTTCACATTTGGCTCCTAAACTCTGGAATATCCTTCCTGATAATGTTCGTGGCTCAGACAGACTCTCCCAGTTTAAACTGAGGTTAAAGACACATCACTTTAGCCAAGCATTCACATAATGCATCTCATAAACGTGCATTCCAGTTATACCAGATCAAAAGCGCATAATTATCTATTGCTTGAAAAATTATGATCAGCGGCTACACTAATTACTTTCCCTTTGCTTTCTGTTTCTACCTTGGGATGAAATATCGAAAGATTCCATTTCAAAAGTAATCAAACGTGGGATGTACAAAATATTCTTATCTCAAGACAACCACTTCTTGAGCTGAAAAAAAGGTTGTTTCTATGCAACAATTATTTACTTTCTTTTTATAAATTTATGTTTCAAGAAAATAATGATAGTCTTGGAGATAAAAAAGTGTATGTGTAAACCAAATAGTGCTGTTGTATTAAAGCCTAAATTAATTTTGTTCAATGTGAATTTAATTCATTTCATTTCTGTTACCGAGCGTAATGGAAGAATGACAGTTGGCTTATTGCTGAATTTGGTAAAAAATCTCTATGCTCTGTCTGACTTTATTGAGGTTGGAGAGCTATACGGTCACCCAGAGATGGGAAGCTGCCAGTAATGGACAGTTGCAGATGCCAAATTTGAGGAAGTGAAAGTGTCGGTACCCCCTCCTCTCTCGCTCGCTCTATCTCTCTCATTTTCTCAACCATTACACTAAAGGCCTAAGAACCACAAACCTTCACACTGAATGTATATGAACACACACTCACATATAAACACACACACATAGCCACCCCCCCTTAACCTCAACCTTAACCTCAACAAAGCTCTGGCTATCCCTCACCCTGCATTTTAAATGACCTCTTGATATATACAGACTACTATTCAAAAGTTTTGGGTCGGTATGATTTTTTAATGCTTTTGAAAGAAGTCTCTTATGCTTACCAAGGCATTTATTTGATACAAATACTGTAGTGGAAAATTATTACAATTTAAAATAACTGTTTTCTATTTTAATATATTTTAAAATGTATTGTATTCCTGTGATGGTAAAGCTGAATTTTTAGCAGCCATTACTCTTGTCTTAAGTGTCACATGTATTGTGTATATTTCTTTAGTAGATCTACAAAATGTGCAGAGCTGCGGGTTCCCAGAGCCAGAACTGAACTGGTTATACTGCATCTGTGCACATACACAAATTAATTTATAATACTTTATGAACCATCCTGGAGATGCAAATGTCAATTTTTCATGTAGGCTAAAAATATTGCTAATAAAAGTCAAATATACATCCATACACATGTGGACAAGACCTCAACTATGCAGTTTGGGACTGAAAACCAAAGGAATCATTTATGTATGCCGGTATGCTGTTTTAGGTTATTATTATTATTATTATTATTAAAGCAGGTGGAAGTTGATGTTATCCTTCATATTTTCTCTTCATCTTTATTTGTTTCCGCACCTAACATTCACATACATATTGACCTATCAAACTAGCAGGCTGTTTTCCACAGGCGGTGTAATCATTTGTATCTTGTTGCTGAAGTTACAGCTGTCTTTCATGTTTAAGTGCCTTAAAAACACATTGATATGTATTTTTACATTGTAAATACACTTTTGCTTGCATATTTCACAACACACACTAACCAAACGCTTGAGCACTGATTGTTCATTAAATTAATGGGATAGTTCACCCGTAAATTAAAATCTCACATCATTCCAAACCTGTATGACTGACTTTATTCTGTGTTAATCTTTTTTTTTCTTTTTTTGTTTGTTATTGTTGTTGTTCATACAATGAAAGTCAATGAGGTTCAGTGTTCTATGGACACAAATATATTTTCTTTTGCGTTCCAAAGAAGAAAATCTCACAGGTTTGAAACAACATGAGACTAACATGATGACAATATTCATTTTTGGGTGAATTATAAATGAGAAAATAGAGCCTACTGATACAACCTGCACATTTTGTCTACTCATTTAGAGGAAATGAGGAAGTGAGACAGGAAGTATGAATTCTGAGGAGGCGGCACTGAATGAGTTAATGCCATCACTTCCTGCAAGAGTTGTCTTTCAAATGTCTGTACGGTAGAAAGGAAATACAACAAAACAGAACAAAATAAAACAAAACAACAAAACAACAAACCCTGTATGTTATCATATGATGATGCCAATAAATCCTGCATATGCAAACTCATAGGAAATACAGGAAAATGTGTTGCAAAATATTTTGACCACTGGGCACTGCATCCAAGGGGATTTCCATCGGAGCTTCTGCAAATATTACAGAACTCTATATTTAGAAACGTAACAATTATTCTGAGAACAGAAATATGCTTCCATAGTATTTCTTGCCTTTTCTATACTATTCTGAGAACCTGACATGAAATATTTTGTACAGACATACACATACGAGGCCTATTAGTGAAAAACTCCTACACTGAAAGGAAGCTTTATCTCGACACAAATTGACCTAATGCTGTATTTTGTATTACTCTAGTTACTGAGTAAACAGTAACCCGTCTCTCTCCTTCAGAATAAAACGCAGGGTGTGAACTTCCCCTGACAGAATGAGGGCATAGAGACATCCAGGGAATTAAGGTGTTGCTCAAGCACAATTATATAATTATACATTTCCTTTGTTGTTGCCATATTAGACAAAATTTACCAACAATTGCTGTAAATGAGGCCTTTCTTTGAAGTTATAAGACAATTACACACACAACATAAAAGTAGGATTTCAAGATCTCGTAGACTGAAGCCTTTGTTTAAAGATTACATCTTGTCACTACAGAAGCAGAGATTTGACTGAGCCGAACAAATGTGTGTTCCTTTCTCTCCAGCATGATATAAACATCAGAGCTGTGAAAGTTCTGCTGGAATTCATTTAGTCAGAAATAGGTTTGATGAACTATACGCCCCACCACAATGCCAATAGATTCTTATCTAAAATGATGCCGTAGAGGAGAGGAGGGAAAACCTGAACTGAAATGGTACTTAAAGGTTAATTTTGGTTAAGACTTGTGTAACCCTGGTTAAATAATAATTTATAAATATTATTATTGTTTATAAGATTGCTTGAATAGAATATTATGATTATCCATATGTCTGAAATTATTTATAACTCAATGAATATATGTGAATATTTATATTTGAATTAAGTTAAGAAATGATTAACACTCAATCTGAGCGTGAGATTGTTGGCTCCGCCCCCTTGCCTACAGATTGCGTTGCGCAGATTAGAAGAGAGATGCAGAGCGACTGAGAAATCAGATCTGACGTGAGAGTGTTTAAAATGTGAAAAAATAGTATTCTTAAACTGTAATTTGTTCCGTTTTTGTGAACTTTAAACAGTAATTTCCAGATATTGGATGATCCAATGAGATTGTGTTGATTGGACAATCCAAAGTTTACATTTTGACTCGTGTGGTTATGTCAGACCGCATGGTGTATTGAGTGTTCACTACCGTTCGCTGACGCCATTTTGGTTGCGCGTGCCTGTGAACGAAAAAGAGAGAAACACGTGAATGGACAGGTATTTGAATATAATGTCTGAATGCCTATTATTTCTCTTCAGACAAGTAAGAGAATACATTCCCAGAGACTAGTTCCTTATTATTTTTTATTTTTTTATGGGACTGAAACATTTATGGAGCACAATTGACCCTTCGCAAACCCCGCCCCCTGTTGCTATGCCCGACAACCCATGCTCTCTCACACCACACATCATGTTCTCACGCAGTGAAAAATACATTGCGGAGTAAAAGAGGACACTGACAACGTATGAAACAGTTTCATATTCAAAATATTCAAATTTTTTAAAGAAGTTTAAACAATAAATACCGTATAGTGGCTCTTTAACGTGTCGTGACAGATTGCTGTAGCTTGTGAACCGATCATCTCTTCATACTAGTTCATTTATAGCATCAAATAAACGTGAATGGACATCAGAGAGAATGTTGTTTCAACCGCGGAAAGACGTGAGTACACACAATATTTCAAGTTCAAGTTAACTAACATTAATCTACTAACTCCCCTAACTGCTTTGTTGGCAGTTCGGGGTTATGGTTGGTCAGATCGCCTGTCAATCAAACTGTTTGCAAAGGGTGAATTGTAAAAATTTCAGACTGATCAAACTTCCTATTGATAAACACTTGGAAACTGATTTCAGCGTTGGTTATACGTGATATTACTGGTGTTTGCTTTCATTTGTATTCACATTGATTGTGATCATGATTAATGTAAATGAAAAGTAATTTATATATAGTTTATTGTAAACTATATACTATATATTAAAACGAAAATACTAAAAGAAAAAAAAAAGATCACTATACTCAAAGTAAAGTCTCAAAGTTTAACTTATATTCTGTCGCTGCCTGTTGCTCAGTATCACTGCCGCCTCCCCTTACGTGCCGTGCAGTCTTCTGATATGATTTTTCTGGTCCATTAGTAAGTGAGTTAATACCCGCTACAAATGCACCAATAAACTTCCAGTGTGGCATGAACATGTTGCAAAGTGTGGAAAAAATTGTGTGTAATTGCAAGGCAGGCAACCCCCTTGAATTCACAACTTCAAAAAATTCATGTTTAATGCCAGCTGAACATCAGATTCATGGGACCAAACAGACATTAAGTTGTTTTTTTTTTCTTCACACAAACATCGAATGTACGGATGTGAGTGGGTGTCTATCAGGACAGACATTGCTGAAACATATGGAGATTCTTGCATGATTGTTCCCAGTGATGAAAAAGTATTTGAGTAAATGCAATTAGTTACTGTACTTAAGTATCTTTTTGGCTACTTTATGGTTTTACGAAGTATCTTAGCAACTTCTACTCTCTACTTGACTACATTTTGAGTTGCAGGTATTTCCAAAAAGGTCTGAAATGAGGCCGAAATCAGCACGTCCAGCTTTGAATATTTAATATTATCTAACATTATTTAATTTATTCGTTAAAACAACCTTTTTGAAGGATTTTGGATTACTTATGCCCTTTTTGAGCACTTGTGCTGAACTGGTGCAGAACAAGAGGGGCAGAGCAAGCGTTTCAATTCATTTCCATGGAAGTTGCAATCAACTTCATGAACGCGTGTATTCTGTGAAGTGAATGCGGACTAGAGACAAGACATTTGTGGCATACCAGCAGCTTTACAGCTCAAATACATGATTTAAATGCATTTTTTTATAAAATAAGCTGCACATTTCTACATTTTTAAATCCTTAAAAATGGGCCCCTATGTACTCCCATTGTATTACCTTTTAGCTTAGATTTTTCCTTCTTTTTTTTGATCATAATCTACATTATATATCAAACGCTATAAAAAGAGCTTAAAAAGTACTAAACCCTAACTATCCCTTTAACTATCTTTTAAATAAAATCTCATTCTCTTATTGAGGGAATTAAATAGGCCTACCTGCAAACCACAGGACGAGTCTTTTGCAAATATTCAAGTATGTCTACAAAGATTTCATTCAACTTTTGGGGTATTTATTAGAGGTTACACACATAACCATCCAAATGACTTAATTGATTCATACAGCCACTTAATACATGTGCTGAAATGCCTTCAATTGACTCAAGTGGCTAATTTCCACCTCACAAGTACTTGAATACTGTGTGTGTGTGTGTGTGTGTGTGTGTGTGTGTGTGTGTGTGTGTGTGTGTGTGTGTGTGTACAGTAATCTGAAAAAGACCTGAAAATCCTACCTGAATGGGCAAATCTGGAGTCCTTTATATCTAACAAACTCTTTTTATCTCCAAGGAACCTCAAGGTAGCTATCTGCAACCCACGATGTGCAGGTCATATTATTTCTGTTTCATTATAGTGAGCAAATTAAATATCAGGGCCAGAAACAGGAGTCGTGTAGTCTTTTAATTATGTCTAATAAATCTAACTCCCTAATTGCCCCTGGGGAAAAGAAGGACTGCTGGGTAATGGAGGGGCCTGGAATGGCACTTTGCTATTTGTTATTCTACCTTCCTAGATTAAGCAGACAGACAAAAAGTGGGTGATTGTCAAGGCGTGCACTGTGTTTGTTTACGTCCTAGTAGCTGGAGGGTACTACCATTCTAATGAACATCGAGAAAACGCATGCTAATTGGATGTGTTTACTTAATACTGAAGCGTGATGATATTGCCTTCTATTGTGCAGTTGAGAGAGATTTGTGTATTTTTTACTGTTTGAAAATAAGTTAGTAACTCTTCATTAAGGGCATATCCACATCTGCTCCATTAATGTGGGAGCTGCTGTTAATAGTTCCTGATGCTCACATGGGTATTAACAGACATAGACACTGAGTCAAGATAATTATGTTGTGGTAAAGATTCTGTCGGCTTCAATATGTGTCACTATGAAGTGAATAATCATTTGTTTATTGAGTGACTTATGCGCTCCTGCTTAGAACAAGTCTGATGAAGTCCTCAATGTTTTTAACTGAAGCGGACACACATTCAACTCATTTAGAAGTAAAAAGGCCAACTAGGCACCCTAATGTGACACACAAGAACACACAGACAATGTCAAAAGAATCCTGGCAAGTACATATAAATAACTTAAGATTCATTGACAGGATTTAAGGGGAATTTATTGAACTTCCTTTCCATTATATCACAGACCACAAATTAGTCAATCGGAGTTCCTGGTCTCAGAGTCTGTCTGAGAGATGTACTCTGTGTATTGACTCACAGGGATATTCGTCTATGTGTGCTTGTCTACGTACATATCATCAGTGTGGTACAGTCAGACCCAATAGACCAGAGGCTTTCGCTGGTGGCTAGAGAACGGGTCTGTTACGCACTGGTGTCATTGAATCACAATGACTGTATACATGGTTTGGTTTTAGGTAGGAAAAGAGGAATAGTTCTGGCAAGGCAATTTGAACAGGGTGTCCTTGAGGTGTCTGCTTACAGAGACCTGCCTTAAATTTTCTGGCTTTTAGTCCATTTCTGCAAGTTTAGAAACCAAGCAAAACTTTTAGCTGTTCCATAAATAAACAACAAACATTATAATGTTATGATGTTAATGTTACAATAATGTCATAATGTTATTATGTTAATTAACTAATGAACTGTTAATACATAACAGTTCATTAGTTAATATATTTTCACATAGCTAGAAATACGTTCACTAATGAACTTATTCAACGTTTCATAATGATTGACAGATCATTATTTAATGTAAATTGAAAAGCTTACAATTTACATTAAACTTTCAATTCATATGATCATGCACTTCATTAAAAACATACAAATTATTTTAAAAGAAATTATACAATGATTAAAAGCTTATTTGGTACATCTAAATGTAACTAAATGTCTATAAACTTCAAGTTTTTTCACATATACACATGTTGTGAAAAAGATTACTTTAATTAGTGATTTTAAGCGCTTCACACATATTCAGTAACTGTTAATCATTACGTAATGGTTATTAGTTAACATTAACAGGCAGTCATGGCCTAATGGTTAGAGAGTCAGACAGTAAAAATGCCACAGTAAAAATTCACTACTCCTAATGTGTGTGCACTAACTTGGAGGAGTATTGGTTACCATATTTGGCTGTCACTTTCACTTTCACTGTTACCTAAAACTTCCCATTTCAATAAGAAATACTCCAAAAATGGGAAGAAAACCGATTAAGTGACTTCATGGGGTTTTCAATGAATATATACAGAAAAGTAAAAAAAAAATGTGTTAATTTTATACACTACAAATGACTCATGCAAGTTTGTAAAAAGATATTTCATATTTTCCAAATCTCAGCAACACCACATGAGTGCAAATTATTATAAGACCGCTAAAGTTTGTAGTAAAGAGCAAATCATGATTCTGAGAAAGTGAACGCAATGGACTAATTATTTCCTCCGGAGCTAATTTCCTTTCAGGTTTCCCTAAAGCCATAAACAATTTTTTTATATATTAATTTCCTCCAAAAATCATGGGTCTTCCGGGCATATTAACCAACCCTGTGGAGTATAATGAGTGAAAATCTTTTTTATGAAAACTGCAAACCCCTCATGGTCTAGCTTCCCCGATACCTAAGAGAGTCTACAACAGATACATGAAACAAAGAAAGGAAGATAAAATTTTGGAAAAGGTCCGCAGGGTCACCTTTTCAAAAATTGAATGGACAATAAACAGCATGTTTCATGTTGAGTTTGCAGGAAGGCAAATTTCTAATGGTTGACAATTACTCAGAGGAATAAAAAAAATATAATAATAACAACAACTATTTTATAAACGTCAGCACTTTTTATGGCATTAGTTAACATTATACAAGAAAAACTAGTTTCTAAGAAGTTAAGGAGAGAGCTGAAAATTAGACAGTGTTTGAGGCTGTTTACACAACAAACGGAAAACTTTATGAGTTTTGGCCGTTCATTTACACAACATATTTGTTAAATGAAAACTATGAAGGGGAAATAATTACATTTAAAATGGGCTTCTCGTGTATTTTCACAAACTTCCAGTTAAAGCCCCGCCCACTTCTGGATTTATCCAGATACAGTAACAGATATTGGCTCCGCCGCACGACCCTAGTATCCAGTAAATTATTTGAGCAGGTAAATGAATCATTCAGAAGCAATTAGGAGGGGTCTCTTCTGAACAAGAAGGGGCTGTACATGTATTATTTATTAACTAAATAATACGTAGAGTAGCCACTTATTTCTCATTCATATGAAAATCTGTGTTTTGATCATGATATAATAGCTTATAACTGACTCATTCCAAAACAAAACGCAAACCTGTTGTGTTGGTCATGTGAATGGGTTGGAAAAGGATGTATAAGACAACGGTTGCACGATATGAAGATGACAGGTGTCTAATTTGAGCCAATTAAAAAGGTCCTATCGATAGTCTAACTAAGTCTTTTGCTTAAGATAACGATTTATGAAGTTCACATCATGAACAAGAAGCTATGTTTTTAACAACAGCTCGAGAACTGTCGTTCCAACCACACAAGTTTGGTAAGTTTGGCAGATCAGGAATGCTCATTTGAACTATGGTTTCGGAAAAAAAAACAAATCGTTGAATTATGTTTGTAACGCCGGAACTTGTGATGTTAGTTGGCAAAAGATGCTTTTTGGAAACGCACCCCTGACTAGTCGACTAATAGCTTAAATGAATAACAACCAGTGGACTAGGGAAATCTTTGGTTGGGGCAGCTCTACAAAACTCATATGGACTATGTTCATGCTTTTTTGCGCTCTTGGTCACTATTCACTTTCATTGTATGGAAAAGAACAATGTGAACATCCTAGTTAATATCTCCTCTTGTACTTAACATAGGTATAAAATGTTTCTTGAGCACCAAAACAGCATTTTATAATCATTTCTGAAGGATCATGAGGCACTGAAGACTGGCGTAATGGCTGCTGAAAATTCAGCTTTGTCATCACAGGAATATATTACATTTTAAAATAAAAAAGCCATTTAAAATTGTAATACTACTTCACACTATAACTAAATGAATGCATAACAATGGAGCCTTGGTGAGCATCCTCAAATCATACAAGCCACTTTTGAATGGTAGTGTATACAGGTTTCAAACACAAGGATGAGTAAATTATAACAGAATTTTAATCTTGGGGTGAACTATCCTTTACGGCACACAAACAGGGGTTTGTCAAACCTTACTTTGACCCTGTAGTGGTGTCCTGATGGCTGCTGCACATTTGCAGGTTGGTCCCAGGATCCCCCCCGTACCTGTTAAAACAAACCGGGCCTCTGCTCTACAGGCCTTTCAGCGTCCAGAGCTCTGCGAACACTCAAAACATTCAGAGTCACCAAGCGTGGCCCCGGCCACACTCTTTAAACACTTGTTAAACTTACACTTTTTTCTGCAAAGTCAACAGCTTCCAATCACCCTGCAGAGAAGGTTCCTACAACACTGCAGAGAGATGAAAGAGCAGAGCACGGCCAGAATAGAAGCTGTCCCTCTGCTTGCTCTCCTCTCATGAAGGGCCTGATTGAGAGACGGATGACAAACCCATCCAACCGTGCCAACCACCACGCCCCCGAGCGAGTCCAAAAGCCCCAAACTAGACAGCAGAGACCAAGGATCACAGTTACATTCCTATTACCTGTGAAGTTTTGGCAGCACCATGCACTCCAAATGGAAACGCTGGGCAAATAAAACGGGCCAAAGCTGTCTGCACTCTCTCCCCGCAGATGGATGGTGAAAGGCAACTCAAGTAGGGCTTAGACAACCGTGGCCTCCAACCTTCTCTGGAAAGTGTGGTCTGAGGAGTTTCCATTGTTTTAGTGAAGGGGGAAAAGGAAGACCACCGGTGGAGGTGTCCATATGGATTATCATGAGCTCTCTTAGCCTGTGAGCTTCTGCAGGCGCCACGGCAAGGCATGGAATAACTCTCTATGTTGGTAGTGGTGGTCGAGAGCCAGGACGGAGAAGAGCCAAAGAGACTTCCCAGGGATGATTGCATTGCCATTTCACTGCATCACAGAAAGCCCCTTTCCAGCTTTTGACCTTAAAAACATTACTAACTAATTCCACCTTTGCAATTGTTGTCATTCGTCAAATTATCATACAAGTTGTTGGTTTTTTTTCACGTTTCTAATCACTTTTCTAATGTAAGTCTATGACTTTGTTTGTATAATTCAATATTACACTGTTATTGATGAGGCACAACAGTGACACAAGGTGGTTAAAGATGATACAATCAAACTTGAGAAGTTCATGCTGTGGATCAAACTCTGGCTGTGTTCAAAAGCACCCCCTTTACCCTTAAATCGGGCACTATTTAAGCGAACATCCATTTGTAGCATTGTTCGAAATCATGGACGTTATAGAGTGCACCCATTCAATCCCATAATGCACTGCAATAAAAAAGTGTGCAACCAATGTATATTCAATGGCTAGAGAATACCCATAATACACTGTGGGGGGCTTGCTAAATTAATGTCCACATCACAGCAGAAGGATATTTTTCAAACCGTTGGTCCAATGTTGGTACAGTGTAATATCATATAGGTATAAATTCCTTTATAATTGATTATTAAATTGTTTGATTAAGGTTTACAGAGTTCAAGATAAATCTTTTCATTACTACAGGAGCTGCCAGATTGATGAGTTTCAAATGATTATTAAACAGCAAGCAGTAAGTGATTTCAAACAGCTGATGCGTAAGGCCTCATTTCCATATGAACATATATAACATTAGTAATAACACTTACATTTGCTCCAATGTCAATTAATGAAACAAACAATGTCAGTTTGTTGGTATACTGATTCAGATAACAGTACAGGCTGGAGTAGCTGAAAAATTCACAAATAGGGCAAGGAATAGGGCAAAAATGAAGAGATCTGTTCACATCTAGCGTTATCAGTTGTTATCACAATCAAATGAGGTTTTTCTCTTTCAGTTGAATGTGATATGCATCTCAATGATAACTCTAAATGTTTTAATGAGTTATTAAACAATTTCTTTAAAAAAAATAAAAATGATAAAAACTGTCAAAATTAAAGCCCAAATATGATTAATATCCAATAACTATTTTGCATTTTATGTGCACATTACAGTGAAAACGGGACTGTTCATAAAAAGGGGGGAAATAATAATTTATAATTAATTATGATTTATTTATAATTGAATGCCTAAAATATGCTAAGTTAACCGTGAGGGCAAAGATTAGCGAACCTTACATAAAACCTCTCCAACAACTGCACTTCAAAGTCTATGCAATTACATTAACTATTATAAGAGGCATTGCATCTTGTGCGACAATGCGAAGTAGCCTCAACTGAACTCAAATGACAGAATCTCTTTTTGCCGAAGAAGAGAGAGGAGGGCCTCCACTTACATAAACAACCATCAAATTGACTTTGCTCCTGTTTTCCAGCCTTTAATGATGTTTTTCACCCTCCCTGGCATTACCAGAGATGAGAGTAATTCATTCCAGGACCTGCAATAATAAGGTGTTCCTAGCATATCTCCCTGTTTCTGTGAATCACAGCGGAAATAAGAGAAATGATTGTGGGGGGACAGGAGGAGCGGACTTAATAGAGGAAACCGTTTAGACATTACAGTCATTTTAATGTACTTATGTCTGCCTAAAATCACCCCTTGAGCAGCACCCTACTACAAGTCACAGAGTATTAGTCCTGTCAGCAGAGGCTTTCAGAGTTATTGACTGCACAGGAAGCATAATGTTCTGGCCCAGGGAAAAAGCGATTGTCTGATAACTCAATTGTTTGATGGGAATTTTCAACATCTCACAAAAGCGAATGTCATAATTATGTCAGTTAAATCAACAGCTCCTGGGTACAAGACCCACTTAACTATGATTTTTAATTGTGAACTGTGACATCATATAGACCTTGCAGTTGCACTTTCTGGTGGTCTTATATATTATACATAATGTCACAAACTTGGCAGTAATGACAAATGGCAAAGACGCAGTTTCAGTCGCTATTGTAAGTCACCATAAACAGGTCGGAGCTTGTTTTCCGCCGAGTCTCAGCTCGTCTCGGCCTTTTAATGCCTATTCAGCACCACATATTCATTTTATTTGTCAATTATGGGTTCAGGGACAGTGAAATGAAGCGCTTAGACGGCCTTATAAGCTTACTCGCCGCCCAAATTTGGCTTTGTTTCAACACAACCTTTGCCAATAACAAAGTAGAAGCCAATCAAAGCAAATAGCCCAGTGGATCTTTACCGTATAATTGGGATACATGTAATCATTAACCTTGGCGCAGAGCGAGGAAGTTAATGAATCAAATCAATACCTCTCTCTTCTGATCCATAATTATTTGAAAAGAGATGAAAAATTAAACAGGCCCGGCCTATGAGGTTATCATGCCATGCAATTAGCTCGCCGGAGGGAGATTACGTTACCTAGATACCAACGGGAGAAGTGTAATTTCTCTTTCAGATGAGAGTTTTTTAATGAAGAGTGCAATTACCTAAATAGGTCAGCAGAAGACATGGAAGCAGTTTTCATCCCTACCTGTGAGGGAGAGATTTAGAGAGACGGAAAGAGAGAAAAAGAGGGGGGCTTTCTACAAGATGGGTGTTGAAGCGCGCGCACACACACACACACACACACACACACACACACACTTATCCCCAACTGTTTGGATCATATGTCTAAAAGAGCTGCTCATTATCTACCCAGACAGTGAGTATACACAACAACAACAATGATAAAATTCATTATCTAGCATATATTTATATACAATAAACAAGTTCTCTATTTATTATGTCAGTGTGGCATGCATATCTGTTAGAAGAATCAGAACAAAAGATTCGTCTGAATATTTTTGTTTATATTATTTATTTATTTATTGTGATGTTTTCTTTATACTCCAACAGTGGAGAGGTTTTGCTTAAGCATGTTACAAAATATGTTTATAATTTTTTTTAAACTAGAGATGCATTTTTAATACATTGTTTATTTTGAATTCATATTATATACATATATATATATATATATATATATATATATATATATATATATATATATGTATATAATCATATATATATGATTATTTTTTCAATGATTTCAGCTATGGCTGTTGTCCATTCCCATCTCAGAGGAAGGGCATGAAGATATAGGGCTTTCTGGATGACCCTGGTCCTCTGGGATATCTGCTTTGATCATCTAGGAACATAACCGCACTGGTCTAAACTAGGTCAGGCAGGTACAGTAAGTCAGAGATGATGTCCTCTCTACCTGTACTGTTCCAAAACACCAAAACAACACACTCAGCACCCCGACATCACTGAACAGATTAGACTCAGTTGTACTTGCATATATATGCAGTATCACACTCGTAGCCTTGCCATATGCCATCAAACTGTTGTATAACGTAATATCACACTCATAGCCATGTTGATATGGCTGTATATCAGCACGCTGTGATTACCTATGGCCATATCACACAGCCACAAGTGTAATATTGCGTTATACAACAGTTCAATGTCACGAGTGTGTAAATAAAGAAGAAATAACAACAAAGTGTCTTTAAAACCCTCTTTTGTGAAGAACTACTTCATTTCGTCATGGATTCAAATTTCAAGTGATGGCTCCGTTTTCAAGGCTCCGTTACTAATTCTAAAATGTCACTTTAGAACTTGTAACGAAGGAATATTGAGTCCCTTCATTAAAGCTCATTGTATTGTTACAGTATTATTGAGAGAGATCGCCTGAGCGAGCATTACCTGTCTGATATAACATTCAATCTTAAGGTCAATGTCCAAAATAGTATATCCAATACAAAATTCCATTTGAATGACCGCTGAAGAAATAGATCTTTGTATTGGTCCTTTTTACAGTTAAAGGAATAACAGTGCTATAATACCGTCATTTGTTTAAAAGTCTGATGCGACTCATTCACTCATCAAGTTTGCCGCCATATTAATTGAAAAACAATATTTAAATTAACAACAATAGCGATTATAAATGACACTAGGAAATAAACAATTCTACAATTAAGTCAAACGTAGAAAAGCAGTGCTCTACAGGATGTATGTTAAATACAGCCTTAATATTATTAAATTTAACATAGGCCAATTCGATTTGCTCAGGAACAAGTAATAGATCAATAAGGCCAAAATTGCCCATTTTATGTACCCAAAATGAATATCACACGTATAACAACTATAAGAGACAAAAGAAAATCCCTGAAGCACTGGCCGAGATGAAGCTGTTCTCGGCGGGTACACGAGGACTGAATAAGCCGCTGACGGCCTGTAGCTCGTATCTCTGAAAACATATAATCAAATTGTAAAATAGGTGCTATGACGAAATATGAGTTACATATATTTGAGGTCTAAACAACTACATTATTGCTTTAAAAAAAAAAAAAACACTTCAAACTATAGTTTTGTCCCCATAAAACATGGAAACCCAAAATGTGAGTGTGTTGTGGAGATTATTCTATTTTGTTTATACTACATTAAACATCACCAGTTTGACAATGAAACATCACTAAATAAGAAAATAAAAATATACATATTCAATAAACATCGCAGATTCAGATGAATCTTTTGTTTATGCAATTTGTAATGCAACTAAAACGTACTAAAACTTTCTTCTTTTTAAATCTATGTTTAAGCAGTTTTTGCACCATTCCAAAAGTGATCCTTTAGTTGTTGTGAATAGTCTGCTGTGGTAATTCACTTTTACGTACATATTTTTCTTTCTTACTTCACTTGCATAATTTTATTTTGACCTGTAGACACCTTATGTGTAAATTTTAATGATGTTAAGGTTTAGTATTAGATTTATACATTATAAAATGCCTCAAAAATATGATATTCTAACTAAACAACACCATTTGAGGTTCCGAGAACTGACACACTGGCAGAACTTTCTAGGCATCCAAAGACTTTAATTTATGATGGAATTAAAACCGGATCTTCAGTTTCCAGAGAACAAACTTCCCTGAAAAGGTGCCTAAAGGTGCCAGTGTGGCAATCTGAGGATCCTCAAATGTTCCTTTTTTTTTAAATTATTTTTTAAATACACCATGTAATGCACACATTGTCACCAGTGGCAAACATCCAACAAACCTCTAACCTTAGATAAACTGAGGTGAAAGTGCAGTGAGATTTAATATCATACATTAGTGTTTCCTTAGCAGAATGATCACAGACCTCTCTCCGTTTTGTCTCCAGTAGAATGTAAGGGGATGAAGAAAACACTATCCAAGATTTCTTGGATAGAGTAAGATGAAGGGATAAGAATCAACGGTTATCCAAGGGAATTACAGCCTACACAATTCACTGGTAAATGATCCCTGTATTTGGGGTTTTTTAAGGAGTAGTTTTGGAGCCAGCGATAAATGTGAAGACAAATGTTAAGTGATGGGAGTATACACATGTGCTTTGATTATAGCTGTGTGGCACCTTCACTGTAAGCTATACTTCTGCCCTCTGAACCTAGTCTACCCAACAGCAGAAAATCACTTGAAGTTGAACACGCTTCCTTTGAACTAGTCACTTTTCTTTGCTTCTGAAAGGAAACTAAATGTTGGATGCTGGATACTGAAAATACATACCACTTTAAGTATGTCATCAATCACTTTCAGCAATTCCAGGCTTTGCAAAATAAACGTGTACTGCATGGATTGGAATCGCATCAATTATAAAACTAATTCTCTATTTATTCAAGTTGAATTCTTTTACTTGTTTCCCCTGAATAAGAAATGGAAGAAATCAGTCTATTTTTTTCAGGTTTATTATTCCTTATACAGTTCCAATTAGGTAACACACATCTAAGTCGCGCTCAGCAGGTAACTAATGTTTTGCTAGTGAAATAGAGTGCAAGATTTAATAATACAAAGATCATGGCTATACTGGAGGGGGTGGTGTTTAAGAAATCACACTATGGGGTCTGTGCGCCCTCTAAACAAAACTCTAATAAAGATATTTAGTTTCACTATTACAACACTGATTAGTTTTCTGAGCAGTATGACTTAATAACAGTGTGTCTTATTAGTTTATTTGTCACGAAGACTACCTACTTGTGCCTTTCCGTTCTGCGCAGTCTCTTTACTTGGTTATCAATCTTGTTTCTTTTCATGGGAGTGTTGGCATCTAACATCCACATTCCATATGAACTATGTGACCAACCAAATGTTCTCCATTGCAGGTTTGCAGAATGACAGGTGCTTCGGAGTTTTCAAACGGCATGCCAGCGAGTGTCCCCACACCAAACTTGGCAGCAACATCACGACAGCCTCTGAGCTGTGACTTCAGCAACAAGAGCACACAAAATGCGTCAAATTGAAGCTTTTAACAGCACTAGATTAGCAGACATTTGGTTCTTCGGTGGTTTTAGCCGCGTATCAGGGAGAATGAGATGCTCTTGGACCCTGATTCGAGGAGAGAATATCATTTACCCCTTGATAGGTGGATGCTTTGGATAGCAGGTGCGCCGACTACCTCCCCCACACGAAGCAGGATTGAAACACAGGGCATGTCAGTGATTATTTTTCTATTAACAAGAAAAGATACTTTTCTGTTGTATTAAATGCCTAGAATGTTCACCTGAAGTGAGCACCAAATGCAGAAGTGATGTGTGGCCTTTTAATCAAGCAATCAATATCAATACCTGTGTTGATACTAACTAAAACTAAAGCTATTTAAATCTATGGTCTCTAATTTAAATGAAGCTGAATTAAAATAATAAAATGAAATAAAAAATATCATATGAAAACCTTAAACTTAAAAAAAAAATGGACAAAAAGAAATGTTGCATTGGCACTAGCAACTAACTAAAAATAAATGATGTAAATAACACTAAAACTGAAATAATACCTAATCAAAGCTTTACATATATAAAATGTCAACAGCCCATGATACATTTACTAAAACATATACTTAAAGTTTAAATTTAGTTAATTGTAATAATATAATATATAATAATAATATATTATTATTAAAGTGTCTGTGAAACCCATCTGTAAAAGTCAACATATACAGCAGCAAAAGCTGTCAGGATAATAAAACGATCTTATTTCTATCTTACCTGTGTAACCTTTAAAAAAAGCTTGAACAGATAAATATTAACATAATATTATATATAACATGAAGACATAGAGAAGTTCACAGATAGAATTGCTTCAACATGTATAGGCGTTGTACAAAATGTTGCAAAACTTAAATTCATTGTACTGCACAAGATAGACAGAGCTCTTATTTCCTCCTTTACTTTTGCCCCTCTTCATCGCTTCCAGTCTCGCTGGCCCGTTGAGCTCCGGTACAGACCCTAAGGGCCCTCCTGCACAGATGATTAAAGGAAAGACTGCCCCCTACAGAGGATCCAGGGCACTGCCCTTGGCTCCCTCCTCCCTCCTTTCCTCTCCCCGTGTGCCCTCACACTCTCTGTGCTGTTCTGACCCACCCTGTACAAAGGAACCAATGAGACATGACCAAGTTCCCTCTCTGAGGTAGCACGGCTGCAGGCTAGATTTCCTAGGAAGGCTGATTATCTTAAGAGAGAGAGAAAGAGAGAGAGAAAAGGAACCGGCCACGGCCTTCACACATAGCAAAGGCACAGCGAGGCAACCAAACAGTGTTCAGAGAGAAGCAATCCTGCACCTTGAGCTGATTTCATGGCTGGAGCAAAATTACATGGCGTTTGCCAAAGCGCAACTGCACTGCTTATTATCAAGGGAATCCTTCTGAACGCTTCTCTTACAAAACTTGACAAACCATCTCCGCATTGATTTTTATCGGCCTGTTTGCCGCTTAAAGATGAGAAGGCTTTTGTTCGCTGCTGAACCCTACATGCCGTTTACCTTCCCTTCAGGGTATTTTCACTGCGTTCCAGGCAGGGGATGAACTTGCGTGCTGATCTTTCTGGTGTGGAACGGCAAAAACTCTGTAGTATGACAGAAGCGTTATGGAGCCAAAGGTGGAAGAAGTGCAAAGTTTACGTGGTATCAAACACCCTCAGCCATCAAAGAACATGCTCTGTTGCGCTTTTGTGAAAGTTACAAAGCCATTTTCTCGAGATTCTTCCCTCCGTTTGTGCATGCGTGCGCGTCTCTCGCGCTTTCTCCCTCAATCTCCCCACTCGGTCTGTGTAGGAGTTTTGTTCTGAGGACGGCGAGGTGGCTTGTCTTGTTTTGAAGTTTGTCAGTTTGCGCAAGAACATAGCAGCCTACTCTTTTGGCACCTCGACGCATGCTCTCACTTCTTTCCTCACAAACATTTGCCGTGGGTGGGTTGCTTGGTTTTTTGCCGGCAATGATCTATCATTATAAGGTGTGTGAGCTCAGTGGCGAGTGTAAACTTGGCCTGCTCCGTCTGTCGCGCCACCGCCCCAGTCCCTGTTAGCTCAGCGATTTCAGAGTGGTCAGGCCGTCTTGCCACAATCGCACGCTGGCGCCACAATCGTGTAGCCCAACTGCAACCCTTTGACTCTGTAATGAATACATACTGAAAATACACAAAACCGCCTCGCTCTGCCCCGCTGCTACCCGGTACCAGTGAACTAACTGGACCATTCTGACAGCGGGACCGCTGGCCTGCTCACCCGGACCCGACTGGACCGTGTGGTCGTCGGGCTAACACTGGTGTACTCATGGAGAGGGGAGCGACCGCTAACCCGAGAGACCGGTCTTGGGCAAAAAGTGGGTCGTGTGATGCCGTGCTCCGTGGCGATAATAAGGATGAGTGTTTACGCCATGATTCACTGTGTTTGAAGGTGTCTGCGTGTGTGTACACAAGCCACAAGTCATAAATACATTTGGTTAAAAACCTCTGTGGTTTCGCTGACCACTGCTTTCCTAATTGTGAAAGAGCGGCTATCATTAGCCTAGTAATTTTCCATACTCTTCTTCTCTCTACACAGGTGCTCCAACCTTCATTTAACTAAAACAGGTTACAATCCAGTGTTGTTGATTAAATTATATAATATATATATATATATATATATATATAATTATCTGTTCAATGTAGCAGTCAAATACTATTCATATTTGTTTAATAGTTGTGTCTGAAAAAAAAGCCATGAACCTAACGCATCATCAACTGGACTGTTAAAACAGAGGATTTAAATAGAGCTTTGCGATCATAAAGTCATCAATTTCTTCTGCAATACTGTTTCATAAGTATATATACATACTGTAATATTACATAATTACACACACACACACACACACGTTTCAATGTTTTCTGGGGGCATTCCAAAGACTTTTTGCATTTTTTACATTTTCAAACAACATCACTTAGTATGATTTATTAACTGTTTTCCTCATGGGGACCAAAAAATGTGCTGAAGGATGTCACATGTCGCCATCTTTGTCTGGACATTTTGTTCCCTGACGTATAAATATATTTATTATTTATTTATTATAAAAAGACATTTTTGAGACTGCATTAACTCTCCATCAAAGGTGTTTTTTGCTTCAAATTTAAAATGCTTTTACAGTACTGATTAGTTTTGCTCAACATCAAAAACGTCGAGCAGCAGCAGATTTTCAGTATTATTTAATTAACAAAGGGTCTCCTGTTGGTTATGTAATGGACAATGTACAGTCAGATGGTCATTATCGTGAAATAAACAGACAGGGTGATCAGGACACTGCCACAATTCTCTGAAGGGGTGTGTATACAAACCACTTTATATAAAAATATTTGACTGCAGAATACCACGATTAGAATCAAGTACTCCAGAGAGCCGTGCAATAAAAGTGATTAATGGCATAATCAAACTTCTGTCTCAGGAGGGCTGTTGTGAACAGTTTTCTCACGTGGCGAAGATCCTCTATCCATTTGTGTAACAAGCAACATTCTGTATGTACAGCAGTTAGCAGTTAACAACTCTAAAATTTGTCCAAATGTTGACACAGACAACCAGATCGGCCTATTTTTGGTATTTATAGCCAGTGTTTGGCAGCACTTGAAGGCAGCCCAGTACTCCTAATTGAATGTTGCTATTGTAGGAACACTAGTCATTGCTCAGAGATAGGCATTTCACTTCTCACTGTTTTTCACTTTCAAATTCACAAATGTCTTCCTTTATAATGCCCGCCGAGAAAAGTAACCTAGTCATTTTTTTTTCTCTCTCTCTCTTTTATTTTTTCCAGAGTATCAGTTGCATTGAATAATTGCATTGAATCACACTGAAAATTAGAAACGTGAAAGCATGTCCTCGGACTAAGTTTCACTTTAATTAAATGAAATATGATCTTTGTTCTTCTTGGAATTGTACATTCAATATAAAGAGTCTGTCAAATAGAAAATCAAAAGCACCTCTGGACTGTTTCTTTCTTCTAACATCAGAACATAAGAAACTGTTATACTGTGTTTTACTATATTTTCCCCAATATACCCAGCCAAGAGAAATTGCCGAAAAATTACAAGTGGATGAAAACTATGGCTCATTGTGATTATAACCATACAACAGAATGAAATCTCCTGTTTCATCACCATGAGACAAATATTGTGTTTTTTACAGAGCAAAACTCGCCTGTAATTATCGTAAAAAAATATTGACCACTGCAGTATGAAATATAATTGGCTTTAAATATTATTTTAAGGTAATAACTGAAAAACTTTGGACAGATTTCAACATTGTCTAAGAAATAGAAATTTTGTAATTAGTGTCCATTAATTATAACTCGAACTCAATGACTCTCGAATGAACAGATGACAAAAGTCACGCTACATTTAAATATGGTTCACTGTTCAATCTGACTGACTGACCACAACATTTGTAAGTGATTAGATCAGTTTGTTCAGACACTGTAGTCAATATAGGGCATCAGTTGCCATAGTAATGAGTCAACCGTCAGCACAACGGACAGGCATATGAGAGAAGATTGAAAATTGTCCCTCCTCACATCCATTAGAACAACATAAAGGTTTCATATAAACTAATTACACATGCATCTGCTGCAGGACCGACTTCACGGATGGATCTTTAGCCCACCCAATCATGAACGTATGGCCCATGAATCCCACCTTACATGTCAGACCTCACTTGTTCACATACGTCACATCCTGAATTGAAAAGAAAAAAAAAACGGTGCAACTGAAACGTATTTACAAAAAAATCACATTCAAATCGCATATAGATGTGGTTTGCATCAGGTTTGTAAAAATTGGTCTACAAACAACTAAACGGAAAAAAAAAATCTGCCAGTCTGAACAAAGCAGAATCGGTTCTCATTAAGGGAGGACTCGTTCTCAAGCCTGGTGTATATGAATTGTGTTCAAGACAGAATTATCACAACACTCTTTTACCTCCCAGTCTTCTCTCTCTCTCTCTCTCTCTCTCTGAGCGAGATTGCTTTCACATCAGGGAACTCGTCAATTATTTTCTTCTGACGTGGCAGGTCCTCAAGGGAAAAGCAAGGATGCCTTCTTGTTTGTGTGGAAACCTGGAACCAGCGTTGCGTTCATTCAAGTGACGATACTTTCACGCTGTAATTCAAGTCAAATTTCTCTTCCCTGGCCTTCTTGTTGTCATTGCTCCTGTTTTTTCAACTCAAAAGCAAGAGCTGCTGAAGACAAGCATGTATGATTGGATACCTATGTGTGTATCTATGCGCATCTGTGTTTGCATGTTTGGTTTGGAGTGTGTGATTCGTGTTTGATCTTTTTTTTTTTTTTTTTTTACTTTTTTTCTCATTCAACCCTGTAATCCCAAAGGGCAAAACGTACTTTGCTACTCCGTGGAAAGGAATGATTACGGAAAAGGAAAGAAAAACCACGAAAACAATAACAAACAAAAGCATTGTAATGCTTGAGTGACTAATTATATATTGATTATTATGCATGAATGAACAGCTAATAATGTTTGCATATCATTCATTTGTGCTCATATGTTTGGATGCACTTGTTTATTCTTTGTTGCTCTTGTGTTGTTCATAATTATTTCACCAAAATTAGAATCAAAACTACAAGACCACAGGTGAGCTATATATTAAATGAATATTTCACCAAAATACAAACCTTCTGTCATTATTTTTTTTTTGCATATTGTTCCAAACCTGCATGCATTTTTACCACAGAGGTCAAAACGGAAAATCTTCATGCAGATCTTATACTATTCAACAACACTAAATAGCGATCAAATCTTTCAAGATCCAAAAATGACCAAAGATAACACGAATGTACTATAAATTGGGGTTAGTTTTTTAGGGTTAAGTTTTTTTTATTATTATTTTTAATTAGTGAATTAATAATTAATGGTTAATTACTAATTTATTAATAAGTTAATCAGTATCTATCGAAATTTGTATAATTTATATCTATTTGCGCATGCCTTTTTACAGATTTTTTACATTTATATTACCTCTGTTCTCATTTAAGGCTCCCTTGATCTTTAAAAACATTAATAATTTAGAAACTATTAAATATAATCTTTGTCAAATCTGAAAATGACTATCCGTTTTTCATACTGTACATTATAATATTGTGGTGTCAAAATTCAATTATAACATTTAAACGATTTATTTTATTGTACGTATTTTTGTTGATACGAAAGATTTTCTTATATTTTAACTTCCAGTTTGTCATTAGAAGATCTACAATGTTGCACAAGACTGATTAATTGTACTGCCATTTTATAAATAAAGAGCTGCATGGAGGTGCTTCAAAAAATCCATTTTGGGGTGAACTAACACTTTAGCCCCTTTTAAGTCACCTTATTGATTAATGTTTAAGTATTTAAAACAAAACAAAAAACAGAATGGTTGACATTCTTATCAAGACTTTATGCTATATGTGCAGCCCAAGCTGTTTTTTTATTTATTTATTTTTAAGTATACACATTTCTTCAGTCTGAGGGAGCTGAATTGTGGCAGTGCAAATGCAAAGAGCATAAATAATAGATGGAGAGTGTGACACCTCAGCGGCCGGCGGTAATGAACGGCAGCTCCCGCAGGTGGCTCCGCTAACTCTTATCTCAGCTCTGACTCACCCAGCTGACTAATAAAGATGACACTTGACAGCTAACAAAGCTTGTCGAAATCCCTGCCATCCCCACAGAAGACATCCAGCTGAGAGCCTTGCCCCCCTCCTCGCATCTGTCCACTAGGCCTCGCTTCGTTCCTCCAATGCGAATGGGAAAAAAAAAGAAAAGAAAAAAACTAGAAAAGGAAAGACTTGTTTTCCAGTTTGTTGACCTTTGACCACCTAAACCGCTTGGTGTGCTGTCAAAACCCGGGAGTATAGCTTTTACTATTTCCTTCACAGCTCAACAATTGACAGCTGTCATACTTGTTTGTATGCCAGGGGCTCTAGTAAGATTTTCCACAGGGGGGGGGGCACCTTAGGGGACAAAGCCAGACCTCACGCCCACCACGGAGCGACCGGCGATGGCACTCCATTGCTAACACTTCCTTGCTGTGGGTAAACAATAAACAATGAAAAATTAATAAGTCCGTTTTTAGGCTTGCCCCCACTCTACCCCCACGCGCACCCGCTCAACCCCTCAGTCAGGCCTCCGAGAGCCTCACCACGGCCGGCCGTGAGGCCCAGGCCAGACTCACCAGCCACGAAACCGCATGAGGGTGTGGTTTCAGGCTGGAACAGGAAGGCCATTTATTTCGAGTGCATCTCTGCAGAATGACTCATATGTTGACTGGAAAATGTTCCGTAACCATTCGGCTTTCAATGGTATATCAGCTCACGACCCATAACGCTTTACATGACACCTTCTCCTCACATGGTTAAGCTTACCCAAAACTGTTATCCTACTCACTGAAAACCTCGAAAGCAGGTTTGACTACTTTCAGTCTCAGATGGCACACTCATAGACCGATCATAGTCCATTCACTGATTGTCTTTGGTGCAAATTGCACACAAAACTAGAAATCGAAGCTCCAATCAGACTGCTATACAACGCTCGCTAGGTTCGTACCCTCAGATGTTCCAAAGATATTCAGAGTTTTGTCTAAGACAGTAACAAGTAGAAACTGTGAAAAAAATCAGTGGAAAATCAATGCGCTATCCACACATTTCCACTCATTTCTTTTGTGTTTTCTGCATTCATTTACAGATATTATTTCTAGCCTGGCACTGCATTTTGAATTTTTCTTTTCTTTTCTAATTATATATATATATATATATATATATATATATATATATATATATATATATATATAAAAATGGCACTGCATTTTGAATTTTTTTCTTTTCTATTTATTTATTATATATATATATATTATTTAATAATTATAATTATTTATTTTTTTCTTCTGTTTTTCTCTATTGTGGTACAGTACAAACTATTTCAGGTTAACACAGCCCTAAATGGCAAATAAACACTAACCAGACTGTATTTGGCTTGTTGAAGGAAGAGGGTCAATTTAAAAAAAAATTACAAAGTTTGAACATGATCTTTGATCAAAATAATACAATATTATACGATTATATTATTATCATAAAGGTTAACAAACTACTAAATCTTCTCATGTAACCAACTTGGACATAGTGAAATGTAGTATATTTATGGCAAAAACTGTTTTTTTTTTTCTTTTCATTCTGTGTAAAAAAAAAAAAAAAATGTAGTTAAGGCAAAAGGCTTGTGAATATTTGTGTGCACCAATACAAACAATGCAAAAGTTGCAATGAAACATGTTGCGTCAGATTCTGTTCTTTTGTATTGTGATATACATCAGAGTGAAATGAACTATTATAAAAAAAAAAGTAGGAACTTGGTTATATCCGTCAGTTGTTGATTGGATTAAAGCAGATCTGAATGTGAGCTTGCAGATGATTCTAAGAAAGGTGTGAGGTTTAAGTGGACTAAATGATTGGAGAAGTTAGATGTGCATCACCAGAGAGTTGTGTTATTTCACCGGAAGAGGGAGTTGACATTTTGATAAAAAAAGAAGCATATTCATGGATCAATCATTTGCAATGAGATCAATAACATGCATTTAGAAAATAGATGACTACTCATTTCATGCTGACTTTAATGTCATCTGGGGTGCGTTTCCCGAAAGCATCGTTAGCCAACTATGGTCGCAAGTTCCATCATTATCAGCATAGTTCAACGAGTTGGTTTTTCCTGAAACAATAGTTCCAACAAACAGTCGCAAGGTTGTATGGTTAGAGTGACAGCCCTTAACCTGTGGTCAAAAGCATACTTTCTTGTTTGCATGACATTGTGGGCTTGATAAATCCTTATTGAGCAAAATAAGCAAGCTTACATTCAGTACAAGCTACATCTTTTATTTAGAATAATTACAAATGTCATTTACATCTTTTAGTGTGTCAAAAGATTTAATGCACCATTTTTGAAGAGTGTGCATGTGTGTACGTGCTCTAATAAGTCAGAACGAGCCTATGATTGAATCTGGAAATAAAGCAAAATAACTACGAAAATGAGAATTACACCTCGGAGGACATGTCCGTAATTTATTGCAAAAAATCTAGCATTAATTCAATCTCAAACAGATTAATTAAAAGAAGTTATTACTCCACCATCTGTGTGACATCATTCACCAACGTGGCTAAACGACAGTACGGTTTCAGGAAACAGTCGTGACTAGCTAGTTAATTTTTTCAATGATGCATCGTACTATGGTAGTGAAGCAGCGAGTTACTTCGTCGCATGGGAAACGCACCCCAGGGTAATGACTTTCAGTCTTGTAATGTGTGCTTGGCTTTACACATTGCTTCACTGTCTCCCTGTACAGTTTACAGTATGTATATTTTCCTGTCGTGGACACTAGTCTGGCAAGCACTGGCTCTTGAAATCAACAGACAAAAGGCCATAAATGAGACATGGAGCTTCACAGCTGGAACTTTCCAGATGGCAGGAGCAGTTCATAAAAAGGGGACGAGAGGCCCATAAAATGACTTCAAACATTAAACTCACCACTATAAAAACAGAGCACAAAAACTTTAACAAGGCAGTTATTTATCTGCCTGGCAAGCAGACACAAGGGTGTCCACTTCAAGCCACAAAGCTTAAATTTATTTTTCCTCAATATAAAGTTATTGGTGGATCGAGACATTTTTGCATACAGTAACTGTATTTCCTAATTTGGAGTAACAGCTCTATTGTTATTGTGGTTCTTGAGTTATATTAATAAAAATGGTTGGGGACTATAAGAGAAACATAACGTGATGATTACTCCAAAAAAAAAAAAAAAATTATATATATATTATATACACACACACACACTTTTATTCATAATTTGACTGAACTAATGCTGTTGACAGCTTAATTTTAACCCAGAATCGGGTCAAATTAAACTTTGGGGTTATGAGTTCGTTATTGAGCTTTGATGTAAATTCACAGGGCTTCACGCCAGCGAGATGATCTGCATATAATATCATACATGTATGAATGAATTCATTTCCCTTATGGAAATGGCATCAGCCGCCACCTTTGATGAATTAGCATTTCATTGTCTCTCTCTCTCTCCCTCTCTCTCTCTCTCTGTCATTAGGGTGGGAGGGTGATGCAGTGTGGAGAAAACCATCTCGGCTGCGGACAGGCCCTCCACAGCAACAAAAGGCAGACGTTTTCTCCTGCCGCTTGCGAATGGGACATGTGGCACACTGACATTCCCAGCACCCACACTGGCAGGGGAATGTGCCAATTAGTGGCCATCTCATGGAGGGGGCGTGGGGGGTTGGTGGGGACATGGTCGGGGTGGGGGGAGGGGTGATGTGGTGAGCCGTGGATGGAGGTGGGTAGGGGTGGAGTAGTGGCACTGACACCAGACCTCAGGAATGCCTTTCACTCAAATGTAGGTTGTAATTAGCCAGCTGCCCCTCCCCTTCCAGCCTGCATCGACGGAAGTCCCAGCCCATGGCCCTGTGCTGTAGGTGGGTAAGGCCATGACCTGCAGCAGCCCCACCCAAGCTGACAGATGGAGGCATTTGTGCGGTGAGCATGTGCTCGATTATATACGTGTGCAAAACTCTTACTCACCCACGCAAGCCTCTGCTGTCATTATCGAAACACCCACTTCAGGTCACACACACCCTAGTTGCGCTCTCCCTATGGTAACTACAGTATACAGTATAAACACAATCACCCAACTGCAATGGATGCCACATGCCACATCCATACCCATCAGCCTCCCTCGACAGCTGGTGGACTCCAGTAGAGGCTGGCAGGGGGTGGTGAGACTGTATGGATCACGACAAAGACGTTCCTAGTGAGGTAGATGTCAGAGTAATATTTCAGTTATGTCAGAGTGCCATGAAATCGGTGGGTTCATTAGGTAGACAGAGCTGAGAACTCTTGCAGTGGCCCCAAAAAGTATATGGACAATTATGTATTAGTAAATATTGAAATTAACATTAGCAAAGATTAATAAATGCTGTATAAGTGCAGTTCATTATTAGCTTATGTTGTCTAATGTTGTTAACTAATGAATCTTATTGTAAAGTGTTATCTAAATTACAACAATAATAATAAATAATTAGCATCAAACAAACAATATAATTCTTATCCTCAGTGAATAAAGATGAATTATTAAATGAAAAGACTGAAAAAAATTATTACACAACCACCAAATGTGTGGAGATGTGCACTAAGTAGGTTACGTAAATCGCCATTAAACAAAAGGAGGAGGAAGTAGAATGGCGAATTAATGGTAGAATTTCCATGGTGAATCATCGATTCGTCGCTCTGTTGAGAATGTCTTGTGTGTTAACCGGGAACATACTCTGGGTTGGCTGAACTTACTCTCGGATACGTTTTTGGAACCAGCATACTTTTCGAAAAAACAAGGTTTGGGTTAATCAACCTAGACTTCAGGGTATGTGTGACGGTAAGTTAACCTTGCTTTCAGGAATATCAAAAACTAAAACTGTAGCAAGAAGCATCATCATCATCATGCCATGGAGCTAGGACGTGAAGCAACAAACTAATTGACAATGACAGAAATTCAATTAGCAGCAATATAGCAGATTCATTAATTATTAAAACAATGATTTGTTACAGGGCAAAATCAATCTACTTTGGTTCTTTTAGTTCAAGTTAATTACAAGGCAAAATAGAAAATACTCTGTAAATCCTAATATGCTATTCAAATATTACATATGTACTGGAGTGCTTTCAGTTCAGTTTATTCCCTAAATCTGTGGCTTGAAGAAAGAGATTCAAAGTCCCATTTAAAGGCCATTGCGTGTCCCCAGTACCCTTCGGCCAGCTCTGAGCATCACTGCAGCATCCACCCATCAGTGACCTATTTGAGCAGCTGTTGGTTGTGTGGTCACTGAGGACACAGGCTGACTGGGACAGACAGATGTGAGCAGTGAGCCTGGTGGCTGAGACCCAGAACACAACCACTACCTCGACACCTGCTCCTAAAACACCAGCAGCCGAAGAAGAGGCCTCAGAGGACACCAGGACGGCTGAAGTGTGAGGGCCACAGAAAGAATTACTGTTAATAATGAAGGCGGCTCATTTTCTATTGATTATGGGCTAAAAAGTTAACAATATTTGTTCAAAAGGAGTTTTAATGGTGTTTGTATGAATAGAGTGCTCTTTTTTCACTGAACATAGGAATAATTATAAAGAGTTGGTGGTATTTAAAGAGAAAATTCTGTCATCAATTACTCATTCACGTTGTAAATGGAAGCTCAAATGTATTGACGTGTGATAAACTGTGTTGGTTCTCATGCATCAAGCAAGTACACTTGAGCTTTGTTTTATTGCTGATCAATTTTTATACTTGAATAAAAGCCTAAATTAACTAGTTCATTATATAAAGTTATTGTGTCTCTTCAAAAGACTTTTACAATCTTGTTATAGACTTTGTGAAGAGTAAAAGTTGCGGTGACCTTTTGAAATGGAGGGTTCCATGGTTTGGAATGACATGAGACTGATTAAATAACCCTTTAGTTTTGCAAAAAAAAAAAAAAAAATTCATAATCTACTTTCATAATTTGTTTAAATAAGATTGTTGAAATAAAACAATCATAAAAGTGGCCATGTGCTATATCCCAAGTTTTCTAAAGCCATTCAACAGCTTTGTGTTTTAAAAACTAAAAGACTTGAAAAGACTTTTTACCTCAAATAAACTTACTGCTTATTAATAGTTAGTAAGGTAGTTAAGTTTAGATTTTGGGTAGGATTAAGCCATGTAGAATGTAGGTCATTCAGAATAAGGCATCAATATGTGCTTCATAAGTACTAATAAACAGCCAACATCCTAGAAATATGCATGCTAATAAGCAACATATTAATAGGATAATTGGACCAAAAGTAAAAGTTAAATGTTCAAAGAGTGTTTTAAACACATTAAGTCATTATTCATTGAAAATCTTGTCATTCATCTAGAATTTTCTTGGCGTGTTCATAAGAGTTCATGAAAGCAAATATCCATTTCATGAATGTATCATTCTTATTAATCAGACCTTTTAAATTAATTACTTGACCCAGTTCACAAAGCCACTCAGAATAATTGGTTAACAAATCAGACTGATAAAGTTCTCAAGTTCAACTCAATGACTCAATGATCAGGATCATGGTTAAGAGCTCAATGAAGATTATCAATAAATCTCACCCTCTTTTCCACATCTATCATGACATCAAAAGTCTTGAAGAGAACCGTGTCGCACAGATGTTTGTCACTCATGACTTGGAACCCAAATGAGAGCGAGTAGTTTTTCAGTTTTCATATTCCTTTAAATAATCTTCAAAATACAGGATGCGAAAAGCCACTGCACAAACAGCCTTAAGTACAAAAGACTGACCCTATTAAACCCAGTGTGTTTTTCTCTCTCATTAAATTGTATTAATGTATTTACCTTTAGCTTGCAGTTGACACCATATCTTCACCCCATTTCTCCCCACCAAAGCCAAAGTGACAGTAAGTCTTCAGGCGACATTTAGAGGCCACAGGGTCACGCTGAAGATGATGATATTTGCTAAGGGCCAAAGGGAGGATGGCCAAAGCCAGAGGGAGAACTGGAAAGGAGAGAAGAAAGGAGAAAGGGAGGAAGCCAAAAGGAGAGAAGTATTCATTAGTGAAGTCAAGCTGACGCTGTCATCTTAGCGTCTTCTAAGGGACCTGCTCTGGGCCTCATCGGGGTGCCAGCAGCACAAGTGTGTGTTTGTCTCGAGGGACAAGTGTGTGTTTTGTTCCGTGTTAGTCTTGTGCATAAGATTGTACTCTTTACAGTGCCATGTTACTGTCAGTACTGTTCACCCAACCGTATAGTTAGCGAAAATGGTGCACAGATTTAAATCCATATCTGATCAACATCAAAAACTGAATGCTGGTTTTGGGTCATCAGGGCATTTCCTCTTGAAGAGCTCTTTTAAGTTAATCAATTGTTAAAGAAATCAGACTTAGATCCAACCATTGCGGCGTTACAGAACAGATTTAGGCAATACAAACATTTAGCTATAACTAGCAAGCCAGTATTTCCTTACAATGCAAGACATTTTTTTATTGCTGTCAATTGGACTGTCAGTTGCATACTGTTAATGGCACACATCAATATTTACTGAGAAAAGCCCCAAAAATGAAGATCATTCAAAGACATTTCAGGTCTAAGGTGATTATCGAAACAAAAACCTTTTGATTACCACACCTAACAGCCAACAAGCAAAACCCATTAACCAACATTTAAAATTACAGTTACAAAGACGAACAAAAGGAAAAGAGCTACTCTTTACATGGTGCAGACAATCAGAGCAGGTGAAAGTAATTGGACATTGTTATGGAGATAGTATCAGTGGACCAGTTATGGAACTGGTGATGGACCCCAACAATGTGAGGCTCCAGATGTCTGTTCTGTAGCTGGGTTAAAAAATTGAAGAAAAAAAAAAAAAAAAAAAAATTATATTTTGTTCCAACTGGCTCTGCTCCATGGGGGTTTTGTCTTCAATAGAGTTGTGCATTTGTCCATATGTCATCTTTTTTGTCCTTCCAAAATCAGCTAGCAGGGACATATAAAGAATTAAGCTTTGCCAAGTTGCCAACACATTGGTCTTGAACATTTAAAATTCAGGTTCTCTCTCTAACTGGTTTCCAGCAGTCAGAGCATTCCCAAATCATAAACATGTATACAAGCAAATCCAGCAGTGCCAACTTCTTTCATTAATATCTCTACTTTAAATTAACTAACTTACAGTAAGTAGTCAAGGGAACTTGAGTCGAGTCTCATGGATCAACATGTGTAAGATCAAGTTTTCCTCAAATAAACTGCTGGGGCTCATGGCTTCTGTGACACTTCTACTCTATTTGTAGAAATATGAAAACTACAGAAATTAGTGTAGACAAACTATAATCCAAATTTCAAAGGTATAAAGAATTAGAGGTTAAACAACCATCACAAACATTCAGAACTGCAGCTGAGGGGGAAAAAAAACTATCCAATTAACAAATGACAATTACAACTATTTATACAAAGCAGATAATTAGGAACGAGTGAGGATAATTAGATACTGTCATTGTGATATTATCAGCCGTCCAGTGATATTGACCTCTGCTGATGAACTTGTGACATTACATTTGCAAGAGTAACCCAACAAACTGCACAGAAAAGTCTGAAATGTGTGGAAAAACAAGAGAATCCTTCAGCATTTTCATCATTCACCCAAGTTGATGTACAGCCAACCTCAGGCATGTTAGCTGTGTATTTTTTTCCCTTCCACCTGAATGCTTAATTACCTAAATGAACTCATTAAGTGCTTCATTGGACAAATTTAACACTTTTGGCCAAGGTCAAGCCTGACGAAGATTTAATGTGACCCTAGAAAACCAGTGAAACGAGGTCTGAGGAGCCCACTGGTGTCACACCTGAACGTGGGCCAGTCTGAAGAAGGCAAAAATAGATAAGAGAGTTGTATGGTTAAATCAATTTAATTAGTAAACACCTTCTTCATTAATCACTTTCTTTGCACTTTTGAAAGATTTTGGTCTGACAACTGTTTTGCAAAAATAAAAGTCTTCAAGACATGTAGAATTAGAGTATGGTCTTTTTTTACTGTCCATAATGGGCCACATTTGAGCGTTCAACAGTGTGCGTGTGTGTATGTGTATGTGTTAGTGCCATGATAAAATGTGACATAAGATCTCATAAATAATCATAATGCTTTGACAATATCATATCAAGCCTTTTACAAGATAGTCATAAGGGGCTTTCCCATATGAGGAACCTTTTCATAGCTCCTAGAACTGCTGGTTGAAGTACCCGGAATTTTCAGTTTTCGCACCGCATGAACTAGGAGCGATTTTAGTTCTAGGAATGCTTTTTTGGGAACTAAATTAGCTCCCACTTCAGAGTATGGTCTAAACCAGTACTATAGAAACCATCAGTGACGTAAGTGCATACGTTGATTGGTCAAATGCAAGTCAAACGCACTTCAAACATGGGTCTCCCGCATTTTTAAAAAGCTGTGTAAATATTTACTTCACAAACATGGAAAACAGCGATAACGGCATTTACTTGTTGTCTGCAGGGTTGTGTTCTTTTCTGCACCTTGATATGTAATACTGAAAGTTGTCATAAGAGATTTTGTCTCTTAGCCCCACTTTTTGTTCTTTTAGTTGTGTTAATTATGCATTTACATTCTACAGCTCCGATCATGGCATCCACTGGTTTTTAGCATTTGTAAATGCTTCACTTAGACGCCGCTGTCGACCACTTCAGAGATCCTATTCCCAGTGCGAATGCAGTGCATGGCCCGGGGGAGAAATTAGTTCCCGGGGAGGCATCCTAGTGGCTAGTTATAACCAAGTTCCAAGAACTATTCAGTGCGAAAGCCCCTATAAGCCCCGTTTCCACCTGGTATTGCGTTATGGTCGATCAGATTACAACTGGACGAAGGAGACACATACCCATTTCCTGATATTCTAATCAGTCTCTTTTGTCCACCTTCAACCCCTTCTGTCCTGATTTCTTCGAGGGCTTCAGGTCTATGGGCGGGTAAATGTATGGGTTTTTTCAGATGTTTCGATCTATTGGACAAAATAAGCTCACGCAATTTACATATGAACGTGCTCAGAGACAACAGAAAAATATACGGAGAGCATGGTGAGAGAAAATTGTGCTCGGTGCGTTTATCATCTTCAAACCAAACTTGGGTCTTCAGTTGACAAAGTTTAAATCCCATCTGTATAGCGCGCTTCCTATACACACATTAAGTCGGTAGGCAGAGGGTAGATGGTCTTTAGTGGCTGTTCGAATGTGGTCCAAGTGGTCCAAAGTGGACAAGATCAAAATGTTGTACACCCCGTTTACACCTGTATTTAGAGTCGTCCACTTGTGACCCGATCGAATGCTTCTAAATACCAGGTGGAAACAGGGCCATAATGAATGAAATTGTAGCAAGAATAAGGAGAATAAAGTTTTTAAAAAATAATAATAATAAAAGGATTAAAACCACAATATTACAACAATGAAGTCATTAAAAATAAAGCATCTTGCATTGTAAGGGTTAGTTCACCCAAAACTGAAATTTCTGTCATTAAGTACTCACCCTCATATCATTCCACTCATGTAAGACCTTCGTTCATCTTAGGAACACAAATTAAGACATTTTTGATGAAATCAGACATGTTTTTTTTATCATCCATAGAAAGCAACGAAATTACCACATTCAAGGTCCAGAAAAGTAGTAAAGACATCGTTAAAATGGTCCACATGACTACAGTTGTTTAACCTTAATGTTATGAAGCGACAAGAATACTTTTTGCGGACAAATCAAAAATAACGACTTCAACAATTTCATCTCTTCCCTGTCAGTTTCCTACACTGTTTACACTGTAAACACAGTTCAGCACTTCCGGGTTCTAAATCAGAACGCCGACTCTGTTTTGGTCAGGTCCTGAGTCAGCAGTGCTCATGTGAACAATGTCGGCCAATATTGAGCCGGCGTTCGGATGTAAACACAGAAGCACTGAACTGTGTTCACTGCGTCAACTGTGTAGGTGACAGGGTAGAGAAGAAATTGTTAAAAAAAAAACGTCGTTATTTTTGTGCACAAAAAGTATTCTCATCGCTTCATTAAGTTGAACCACTGTAGTCACGTTAACTATTTTAACAGTCTTTACTACTTTTCTGGACCTTGAATAACGGTAATTTCATATTTTGCGCCAATTTCCCAGGAAGTACTGATTTTTTTCTTTTGTATATGTGATATTTCAATTTTGAGTGCAAGTTAAATTTGCAACTTTGAATGGAAACATGGCTAATGACTAAATAGCTATTTGGCTATTGGCTAATAGCCTGCATGGTCTAACTTGTTCTGTTTTTTTTGTGCACAAACGTGTGCAAATTACACAATATGACCAGGAACATGCATTATGAAATTTGTGTCAATTATGATGTCATGTTGACTTTAATGTGATTTATTTATTTATTTATTGGCAGTGCTCATGTGTAGTTTTAAGGGGGGAAAGATGGTATTTAATGCCTTATTGCAATCAGAGATATACACCGTGGTAAGAAAGTCGCAATACCCACTTGCCCTGTCAAATAAAAAATTAGGCCTACTTTAAGATTACCTAAATTAAAAAGACAACATAAGCAGGTAAAGTCACAACCATAAAACTGCTGGTGCCTTAATCACCACCCCACAGAACCTCACATTACATTCTCTGTCAGTTATGTCTCACACAGAATCAAGTGTGAAATGTAGGGCATCTCCGTTTCACGCCCAGCCCCGGTATACCTTTCTTCTCAGATCTGGTCTGGAGCTGTACTGCCGTTCCCGGGACCATGGGGAAGGACAAGTCCTGGCTGTCCTGGCTCTTGACAGGGGAAATAAATCACTGCGCACACCGGAGGATACCCTTCCAGGCTGCAAGCTGGGAACTTCATTATCCCGCCCCTGCTTCTTATTACTATGCATATCGGCTCTGATTGGTCCCGGGCTCTGACATACCGCAGCCTACTTCTGTCAGCCTTCGAGGAGCAGGGGATCAGTCTTCTGCCACAAACGGTAAGAAAGAATGAGAGGGGGATGAGCGCAACTTTGAATGGGCCAGGAAACCCTGGGAAAGATGCTGTAGATGAAAGTGAACAGAAAGGAATGGGACAGAATGAAAAAGGGAAAAAAAATAAAGAGGAAATCCTCAGGAAGCTGCTGATTTGGGTCTTGCTGGAACTATTTTATACTAATGAAGATTTTAGTTCCAAGTGGTTGACCCTTTGGGTTTGTGAGCGGTGTATAAAAACTCATTCCTAACTCATTTCCCTCTTGAGGTCACTTCAATCATGACAGAGCAGTAACCTGATCACATCGACAGTCTCTGATTGACTCACAGGGGAGATAAGTGAAGTGAGACACAGGAGGCATCTCTGAAGACACCTTTTTTAGTGATGTGTGACTGCTGCGAATGTGGGTGTGATCTTCTGTGTCTGGTTTAATCCCAGAGTTGGGAGTTAAGAGAGGGTGTACAAGTACATTCGTGACATAACCAGACACAAAACCCTGAACAGTGAAGCATCATCTGCACTGTAGTGCTTCCTATGGCACATTCATAAAATAAGTATATAAAATAAAATTATATATATGCAAAAACACACAACCATTCAAAAGTCTGGGGTCGAGAAGATTTTTATGCTCTCCAAGGCAGTATTTATTTGATCAAAACAATAAAAACATTAAATACTGGGAAATATTTTTTTTTTTTGTAATGTATGCCTGTGATGGTAAAGCTGAATTATCAGCATATATTTTTTTTTTTAAGCATACCTTGCTCTAACATTTAATTTCTGGTCAATTTAATTCTCCTTATAAATGATATCACTGCTGAATGGAACCAGTACCACATGTGTACCACATGTGGATCTGTGAGAAGTGAATCTATGCCTCTTCTCTCCACTGACCAGGAAGAAACAAGGAGGAGGGAAGATTACCTTTCCTAACCCCCCATCCCACCCACCCGTTCCGGGCACAGCATGGGAATCCCTGGAGTTCAGCTGGGCTAATTAGGGTGAGTTGTTAGGAGAGAAACACAGGTGTTAGGCTGAGCCACTCGCTCTATGGAATGATGACTGTACCCTTACCCCGCACACCCCCAGTAATTTGTCGGCACTCTGTGTAACCATGCATCTCTCTGCTCTACTTCTATGCACATTTCATTAATTCTCTTTATGTGCCTATTCGTTCTCATTATTTATTGCCCACACAATGTTAATGCCATTAGCAGAAGCCACAACAATGACTTTGCCTGTGCAGTCCTTACCTGGGCCACGGGGAGCTTGCTGGATGTGGTTTATTGGGTCAAGGTTCTGTGTGAGGCACAGGCTTGGGCTTTCTGTGCGAAAGTGATCAAGCAAAAAGGATATCCTCCAAGATCACACAGTTTGCTTCACAAGTGGTAACTCGATTAGCCAAATTTTTGATACATCATGGCCAGGGGTTAAACTGGACCAGAGTCAGGGGCACTGCAAGCACAGAGCTGAGGAGAACAAGAGGAATAATCATTATATTTTAATTGCTTGGCTGTAGTGTGACAATCGGGGGGGGGGGGGGGGGGATTATATTATTTATTATATTATTATTATTCAACAAGATATTTTGCAGTTGTGTGTATAAGTGCACTATATTGCACTTTTATTACTTTTCAAACTGTCCTTTGTCCCTTGCCACACACTAAAATGACTGAAATTGTGTCTTACACAATGATCTGTCTTGTTGAATGGATTTAGCTCAACTGTGCTCAGATTCAAAGAATGGAGTATGAAACTATATGTGACCCTGGACCACAAAACCAGCCATAAGGATCAATTTTTTGAAATTGTGATTTATACATAAGAAAGCTGAATAAATAAGCTTTACATCGATTAGGATAGGACAATATTTGGCCGAGATACAACTATTTGAAAATGTGGAATCTGAGTGCAATATTGAAGATAAATCCTTAGCAATGCATATCCACTCACAAAAAAATACTTTTTTAATACATTTATGGTAGGAAATTTATATTTATAATATTTAATATGGAATATTAATTTATTAATCTTCATGGAACATGATCTTTACTTAATATCCTAATCATTTTTTGCATAGAAAAATCGATAATTTTGACCCATACAATGTTTTGTTGGCTATTACTACAAATATACCCGTGTGACTTACGACTGGTTTTGTGGTCCATGGTCACATTAATAAAATTAATAAAAATGGCCAATTAATTGGTTTACTTTATTCTAAGTTGTCTGTGTTACAGTGTAATTATACATTTAAGTATCGAGTAATAATAATAAACTACATGTAACATGTAACAAACTGTCCAAACAGTCATTTTTCTCAGTTGCCATTACTATGGCCTTTTGACTTTGCAGGGCATGATATAGGCTGTGGGTTGGGGTAATTCCATTTTTCCAGACTTACCACCAGATTTAACCTCTGATCATAGCCGGGGTACATCTAGCTGTTATTCTTACACAACATTATACTGTTAATAACCTGCCTACCTTTCTGAGTGCACTTTAAAAGAAAACTACAAGAAGTGAGCTGAACATGAACTTTCCAGTTCCTCTTCACACTGGCTCTGGAAAGATAGTCCATATGCTCCATACTTTTGCCACCTGAATAATACATACAACTCCTCATGCCATATTTATGCACACAAATCGACATAGAGTGGAGAAAGCAGCAGAGAGACAGAGATGCCCGGCAGATTTGCCACTCAGAAAGAGAAACGGAGTGTGGAAAAAGAGGGTGTGAGAGAGAAACGCACACGAAAGATGCGAGGAAGGTGAGGAGGTGCACCATTAGGGGCTTTAGTGCGCAGGCATCGAGGTGGAATCGGAGTGAATCAAGGAACACTCTCAGCTCAGAGCTGGTCCTATACTCAGCAGTGCTCAGCCAGGCAAAAGCTTTAGCTCTGACTCAGCTCATAAACAGAGGAAACCATTCCTGCCTTGTGATGGACGATGAATCAATTGCATCATGCTTTCTCAAGAGCATCTATTTCAGGTATATTGGGGGGTGTGGGAAGAAGAGGAATGAAAGACAATGTATTTGCAGCCAGCTGTGAGTATTTTCTAACAAGGCAGAATAGCAGCTGATATGGAAGAAGGACCTCAGCCTTTCAAAACATTCAATTTATGCTGAATTACGGAGTAAATGGAAGACAATAAAGCAGTTCTTACGAGAGAGCAGAGCCATGTCTTGACTTCACAGGCCTGAGATGGGCACAAACTGAGCCCACGGAAAAGAAAACCTCAAATGTTCCACATAAACAACACCGAGTTCAAATGGAGAATTTTACTTAATATCCCTATTAATCTCACAAGTATTGATCTCCTCAACAATATTTAAAACTGTGCTCAGATTTGCAGAGATATACCAAGATGTATGATTTATACAGTATGTTTAATAGATGTGAACAGGTGCCCTTTTTTCCTGAGAAATTTTAGAAGAAACATGTTGATATATAGACACCCCTGTACTAATTTAAAAAAAAAAATGTTTATGCATTAAAGTAATCAAAAGCGACATTTATAATGTTACAAAAGATGGCGATTTCAAATAAATGCAGATTATAAATAATCCAGATTAAAAAAAAACTGTTCACATGAATATTAAACTTTTTTCAACATTAATAAGAAAAGTTTCTTGAGAAGCAATGATTTCTGATCATGCGACACTGAAGACTAGAGTAAATGGGTGTTCAACTTTGCAATCACAGGAATAAATAACATTTTAAAATATATTAAAATAGAATATGATGAATTGCAATAACATTTTACAATATTACTGTTTTACTGTATTTTTGATCAAATACAGGCAGCCTTGGTGAGCATAGGAGACTTTCCTAATCATTTAAATATCCTAAACGCTCCTATTTTTGAAAACAGTTTTATACATTATATTTCTATATTTCAAACGTGTCTCACACATTTTTCCTTCATAAACATGTTCCAGATTGCCCCCTCATTTCCAGGAAAGAAAATCACCTTCATCTTTCTCGAATATGTTTGAGAAAATTGCTGTTTTCTCTTCATCCTGGTTTAACAGTTCAGTCAGCGCAAGAAGGCCTCAGTGGTCCTGACATAAATTCAGAATTGATTTCCATAAAAAATTATTTACTTCTCATTGGGGGAATAATTTCTTTCAGATAGAGGAAAACTTTGCAAGCTTCTTCCGAAGGGTCTTTATGAGAGAGAACAAACCAGGCTCTGATCTGTCTGCACCTTGAACGCACAAGTGACACGTTTAATTGATATGTGGTAATGGTGTCAAAGCACCAGAGGGCACACAAACACACACACACACACTCACACACTCACAGTGTTAGCATAGGGAGCAAATGCCATTTACACAAAGCGAAGGCTGAATTCTTTGAGAGACGCGACATCTTGACATAGCCCCAGCAGTGACACACTGCTGATCAGAAGGTAGGTTTTGTATCCCAGGGGTATGCTGTTCATTTACACTCTGCTACTTGGGTGTGGATTTCAGAGTGGAACTTCAAGCTGCTCCCAAACTTAACTTTTGTTCATTAGTTAAAGTCAGCTCTTTTCATTTTTAATGCCTTCTGTACTTTTCCAGAGACCGCTATTTGGGAATGTGAAATTTAAGCTTTAATGAGTACAGTTAATTAATGACACAATAAAATGAGGTGGTATTTTTTTCTTCTTCTGCTAGTTCTATTAAGATAAAACAGGGAACATGTTACCTATCTCTATAAATAAAAGGCATTACATGTCATGCTATTTAAAAACAAATGTATAATTCTATTCAGTTACAACTGTTTCTAATGAAAATTGTTGAAATGTTTAATATTTTAAAAGTGCAATTCAACTAAAATACATTGAGGGTGAGGGCAACTGATGATGCGATGTTCCTTTCTGGTTGAACTATCTCTTTACACACAGCATTTTAATAATATGAATATTGACAAAATTAGATGTGAGTTTGATTTCTGAATTTCCATCATCATCATCATCATCTCAATATTGGCAAAATACAACCAGTAAGGTGAGTAAATGTCACCTTCCAAGCCATATCTGCACAGGCATGGGTAGGTGAAAGCATGGTAATCATAAAAACCAGATGTCAGGCATTATTATTTTTAACATTTACATTAAGAGGTGTCTAACTTGATAATGAAAGTCAAACTGTGCCTCTGGTGAGTCTTGCATGTGAGACGAGGAACTGCAAAACATTTAAACAATCACAACTTGTTAAAACTTCTTTTGAATAGAGAGAAAACCCTACAGCCAAAAGCTTATGTTGATATTTGTATTATGCAAATGAGTTTTCCATCTACCTCAACTGGGAATCTAAATCGTGCTAATGCAACATGTTAAAATCAAGTAGTACTGTATTTGGGACATTCTACATTCTGCACTAAACCACAAATCCAAACATTGCTGTATTGTGTGAACAGTTTCTCATAGCATAATTCCTCCAATTTAGCAACTGTCATGTGCTCTTTTTAGCATCCAACTTTTAGAAATACATATAATGTAAGAGGCCATATCCTATTTGGCCAAGAGTTTGATGTCCCTTCTGGAGGAGGACAGAAAGAGATGCTCAGGGACGGGCCTAACAAGTACTCGAAAAACAAGGGGAATAAAAGGGGTAAAGCATCATCACAATAATGTTCTGTTTTCAGGGGGTCACTGTTAAAAGCACTAAATTGAGGGACAAGCAAAAAGCTTTGGTTTAGTATTTTGCCTCGCACACTGCTGTCTGAAATGGGACAGGAGAAAGAGCTCTCTTGCAGCATTAAACCATTATATGTTTGCCGTCTTCTCGATTTGGGGGGGAAAAAAAGCAGTTGGAATGCATCAGGCCTGATGTTTTCTTCCAAAATCCCTCAAATCCCTGTAGCAACAAGCTGTGCTTTGCACATTATTGTAATATTCCTTTTGTACGGTATTTTATGTAAAGCGCCAACATTTACTTCAGTATATTTGCTTTTATAGGGCTTCTAAAATCCTGTAAATGTTGTTCTTGTCGGAACAGATTCAATCAGTCCTTCGCAGTCGCTTTGCTGAGAAACTATTGAGCGGCCTTAATTTCAACAGTCGAGCATAAATCAAAGAGCCCTGGGTAGCGTTTCAAAGAGAACTCCCACAGAATGGTCATTTACAGGTCTATAGCTTATGTTTGTCTGGTTAAGACACATGCCCAGAGGCAGGTTACCTTCCTTAACAGTGGTGTTGTCTTGAACGTCAAGAGGAGCCCTCTGTACCCACAATTCATTTCCCTCTCAGTCACGCCACCCTGTTGGCAGCCTGGCAGAATTGGCCGGGACCCGAAACGCCGTCTCTGTGTGAATGGACATCTATTTTCACTTCTCAGTGGGACTGCCAATTCACCTGGGCACGTTTCCACGCTGCTGTCTTCAAAGGACGCATGCCTCATCCTGAAACACATCAAGTAAGACTTCATTTCAGTAAAGATTAGGAGGTCTACCACAATATTTTGACGTCCTATAATTCTCATAAAACTTAGTTACATGTGTGTAAATACATCAACAAATTTTACTGACACCTCAGCCCTGGCTGTGCTTTGATGGTGTTTCTGTATTCGTTTTCAAGCTGTGAAAAGTGAATGAAAGCTATTAGTTAGTGACATTTAGAATTGCTGTACTGCCTGGCAGCACATTTGAACACAGTAAATGGACACAGCTTATACATACAGCCACATCCTATATACCACGTCCTACCAGTCAACAGTTTCCGACTACAAGCAATTTGTTTTTCCAAACAGAATCTGAAGCTGCTACTGCATATTTGATATTTAATGTACAGTTATACATAGCACACTTTTGGAGCAATGGGATTTTACTGAGTGTGGAGCTATACTGATCCCATAGCACACTGTTGCTGAAACAGACATCAAATGGCTGTTAATAATAATAATAATAATTAAAAAAAAAATCTAATTTAAATATAAGAGATAGCTTTTATTACTTGGGACTTTGCATCATTCCACCTGGTAAGAGGCCAAATGATGCTTTTAAATGTTTTCCTTTTCCTTTAAACGTAGATTTGTGTGCATGTATAAGATCTACAAAATTACAAAACTCAGACTTCCACAAAAGGGATTTATTCTAACAGAGAACACTGATCCAAACTTGCCTAAAATGCATTGATCAAAGTCCAGATATTACTTTCACAGATGTCTACATCACAATTTGAAATATTAGTATTATACCCGCCAAAGACATGTATGCAAAGAAAGAAGATAAGGCTTCAGTAATTGTAGTGTTGTCACCATGTCTGGAGATGCTGTGTGGCTCAATACAAAAGCAAAACCCCTTGGTTTGACCTTCCAAAAATGGATGAAATTAGGAATCAGTGGTTAAGATTCATTTACACTGATGAGCCAAAACATTATGACCAGCTACAGGTGAAGCGAACATCATTTATCATTTCCTAACAAGGCCACATTTTAAGGTCTGGGTAAAGCAAGAACAAAGAGCTGAGAGACTCTGACAAGTATCTCAGTTTTGTGAATTTACCAACAACGGTCTGCAGAGGGAACAACAAACCAGAGACAGGGTGTTGGGCACCCAAGGCTCACCAATGCACAAGGGCAACAAAGGCTGCCCTTGAGGCACAAGTCATACAAAATTTTAATGATGGTTATGGGAGGAATGCGTCACAACACCCTTTGTTGCATATGGGGCCGTGTAGCTGCAGACCAAACAGAGTGCCTATCATGACCCCTGTTCACTGTCGAAAGTGCCTACAATGGGCATGGAAGCATCGGAATTGGACCTTGGAGCAGTGGCAGGTGGTCATCTAGTCCAATGTGTCCCATTTTCTTTTATATCACACGGACGGCCGGGTAAGTGTACGCTGTTGACCTGGTGTTGGCACCAGGATGCACTGTGGGACAATGACAAGCCGGTGAAGGGAGTGTGATGCTCTAGACAATGTTCTGCTGGGAAAACATGAGTCCGGACATTCCCGTTGAAGTAAATTTGGAATGTGCCACCTACCTAAACATTGTTGCAGACAAGATTCACCCATTCATGACAATGGTGTTTCCTGGTGGAAGGGAACCTTTCAGCAGGATAATACACCCTCCCACACCGCACACATTGTTCAGGAATGGTTGGAGGAACATTACAAGTTCTAGGTGTTGCCCTGGCCTCCAAATTTCCCAGATCTCAATCCAATTGAGCATCTGTGTGATATGCTGGACCAACAAGTTCTATCCACGGCGGCTCCACCTCACAACCTACAGGACTTGAAGGATCTACTGCTAAATTTTGGTGCCAGATACCAGATTCGTCTTCCAGATAGCCTTGAAGTCCATGCCTTGCGGAGTTGGTCCTATTTTGGCAGCACCTGGAGGACCAACGGCATATTAGCCAGGTGGTCAAATGGTTTTGGCTCATCGGTGTATAAAGCTGTTCAGTGTTGAGGGTGATGCATTACAAGTTACCTAATTAGATTACTTTAAGTTATCACATTACAACTGAATCTTTCTGATTCAGAAAGTCCTTCTGGTTTCTGGAGATACGAGTTTTCTTAATGCCCAACACACTTAACGTTACTGATCAACCGACTTTCAAAAGCTCTGCCTTGATCTGAATTAATTCTGTTAGGCAGCCCATAATGGACAAATAACTTTGTAATACACAAAGTCCACGCCGAGGCCAGGGACTCGGGAAGTGGGAAAAGCTTGTGCATAGCGCGTAAAATGGTCCGTAACCTCTAGCACATTGCACACATTATAGCTATCAGGCTCAATAGTAAGAAAGTCAATACATACCAGGTCAATAGGACTGGAGCATAGGAGTAGTCTTTTGGGGCAATGTTTTCCTTACAATACAACGCTCACAGGTTTTACAATAACTCAACCTCAGCTTTCATCCCAGGCCAAAATAATCCATCTTTGACAAGGGCATACATCTAATCAAACCCGAAATGTCCACTGTGGTCATGGAGTGATGTCAGCACCAAACTACGAATTGCAGTAGGAAGTTGTCGTCTTTCTTGTTTGTTGGAAGTAACCACTCTAAACAACAAAGCCTGACCAGCTACTAAATTTACCCACTGTCTTTTCAAGAACTTAAGGTCAGGATGGTCAAAATGAACACAACTGGGAGTTGTTTTTGACTAATGGCTAGTAGCACTCTACTCAGACAAGTATCATTTTCCTGAGCCTCCATCTCAGAGTCAGAATTCTTTAGCTCACTCAGAGTAATAGAAACAACACTGCCAAGAACTCTTGAAACCTCAGCACGAGGGGAATTGGGGCCAGGCAGTGCATCAAAGCTCTTCAAATTGTGGGTGTGTGAACGCAGACTGACACTTAGAACGAACTCCAGGTGCTGGAATCTCCTGCCAATCGTCATGAAGTGTAACATCGAAGTGGGAGTGTCTAGATTAAGAATCTGCATCCACATTTTTTTTTTCCTACCTTGTCTGTACTTAGAACTAAAAGTGTAGGTAGACAGCGCAGACAACCATCGGTGTCCTGTAGCATCTAGTTTTGCAGATACCAAGAAATAGGTCAAGGGATTGTTGGCGGTTCTCAATTAAAACGTAACACTGTAGAGGTAGTCATGCAATTTATCAATTTACACAATTAATCAACTACAGCCCATTTAAGAGCCAAGAACTCCAGCTTGTGAGCTGGATAATTCTTCTCAGATGGTTTAACATAGACATAATAAAATACATAGACGCCCCATTGGCATTTGGATCGTACGTCAACGGCACCGCCATATTGTGCAGGGCAACATTCCCATAACGCTCATAACTGGAATTGAGAAAAATGCCTATTCCATGTGCTGCTTGGGGCTGTACAAATCGCTGCACAATTGAACACAGGTCTTGGAAAATAACCTTGCACAGGTAAAGCTGAACATTTGTTTCTGGATGTATTTGGTCATTATATAATTATGCTGATAATAGTTGGCCACCGGAGTCAGTCAGAAAATAGCTAGTGATGTCGCTACTTAGCTATGAAAGTTGAGTTTACATGATTTATATTATAGTTTTAGTGTATATTATCTTATTTTATAAACCAATTTTCCTGAAATTTAAATATGCATCTTTATTTTCTTCAAACCGACTTTCAAGACAAGCACTTGTTTCAGTTAGGTGACTGACATTTTGTGAATTACTGTAACGTTAGTTGTTTGGCTAGCTTACTTTTCTCACACATTGAAGGTTTCCCAGAGACAAGAGTTTTCTGTGTTATGCAGTGAGGACTTCAAGCCGGAGTACTTTGACAGGACAGGACAGGTCTGTCAGGATTAGGGATGGATCTAAACCATCGGTATTAGTATTATACATGCACTATATGGCATTATCAATATATTATTGTGATATTATTTAATTGAACTTGTACTATTAACTACTATTTTATTTGCTGTATTCTGTTTATTGACAATATTATACACTTTATTATTGATATATTATTATTATATTAAATACAATATAAACTATTTCCTAGATACATCTTGCCCTCAGCAATATGGCGGAGCGTTGACGTATTGCAGCAATGTTCCAAAGTGGCCAATGGGACATCGATGTATTTTATGTCTATGTGGTTTAAAGCTATGACTGATTAATGTGTCAGGACGCAATCCTTCAGCATACTGCTGGTACAGAACACCACCAGGTCCATCCAGACTAGCATCCACATGAAGCACATATGATAGTTTGGGATCCGCAAAAGCCAATACAGGAGCTTGTGCCAGGTGGAGTTTCAGCCCTTGGAATGCTCTCTCACAACTATCATCACACCTTGACTCAAAAGGATAATTTGGCTTGAAGTATTCAGTAGCTGATGTTTTTGCTGGTTTATCCTTCTGTTGTGGCAGCAGCTGATTCAAAGGACGGCTTAAGCTTGAATAACCCGTTACAAAGCGTCGGTAATAGCCACAGAACCCCAAGAGTGATCTTAACTCTGTTTCTGTTTTGGGACTTGGATAGGTAACCACTGCTTCCACCTTTGACGGATCGGTTGCAATTCCTTCTTGTGAAACAACGTGACCCACATAGGTAACAGAAGTTCTGCAGAACTGACATTTGTCGAGGGATAGCTTTAAACACTCATCACTCAACCCGTTGAGAACCTTGAGCAACCTTTCTTCATGTTCTTCAATGGTCTTGCCGAAGATTATCAGGTCATCAAGATACATCAACACTTCAAGCAAATTCATGTCACCAACTGTTCTTTCCATGACCCTTTGAAAGGTAGCTGGTGCTCCAGAAATCTCTTGAGGTATCCTTTCAAATTCAAAAAGTCCTAGCGTACAAATGAACGCCGTTTTCTCCTGGTCATCTTTGCTCATAAGAATTTGGTAGTATCTGCCTCTCAAGTGAAGCACGGAAAACCATTTGCTGCCTGACAAACAGTGTAATGCATCCTCAATCTTTGGGACTGTGTACTGATCAGGTATCGTTCTACAGTTCAGGGTATGATAATCTATACACATCCTCAAACTTCCAAATTTTTTCCATACCACTACAATTGGTGATGTATACGGGCTTTTGGACTCTGAGATTATGCCGCAGGATGAACCGTCAAGACACAAATTTTCTCCAGCCTTTTCCTTGCAAGCATTGAACAAATGTCTGATTAAGGAAGTATTTGTCCCAACCAGGATTGCTATGAGTTGGTCTGGCTTTGGATCAGGACAAACTAAAGCAAGAGTATCAACTGTTTGAGGTACTCCAACAACACCTTCTGTAAATTCAAGACGAATGGGAAAGTAACCATCGTAAGGGTACATATGAGAGCTTAAACCCCAAATTTCCAAGTTTTCTACAGGCTTCAAAAGGTAAATGTGCCAAGTAGGTATTGTAGAAATTTCTGGTCAGGATAGTAACCTCTGACCCACCATCCAATAATGCTTTGGCATTGACCCCTTCTATTTGTACAGGAACTTCAGGTGTTGGGCCTACTACAACAGAAGAACAGAAGAACATTGACCTTCAGAAAGAAAAGAGCTGGAACACATTTTAAATGGTGCCGTTCCTTCACAGAACCCCTCGAGTTTCCAGCCGTGCGGCTTTGCTTCATGAGCTTCTGGGTTAACCTTCCTCAGATTTTCCTTCACCTGTGCATTCTCTTCTGGTATGTCCAGCTTCTCCACATTTGTGGCAGAAAATATCTGGCTTAACTAGCATAACAAGGTCTTTCTTAGAAACAGCATCTCTAACCTTTGAATCAGAAACAACCACAGCAGCAGTTTTCTGCAAAGGAGATTCCGGAATGGGATCTGCAGTGACAATTTTCAGCAGTTTACTAACTTGAGTTGACAATTCTTTCACTTCACGTTTCAAGCTATCTACCTCCTTCTCTGAGGCAGTTACTTGAGGTACAGCAGTAGCAGCAGCCACTCCAACTTTGGGCCCATCTCTGGCACTAATCCAGTTCTTTTCCTCCCTTACTTCTCTAACCATTCCAGAAAAATTTTGAGGATCACGCAAACTGTAAGTCACTCTTAGCCTCATTGCTACCTAGTCAGTAGTAAAAGCATCTTTAATGATCTGCTCCATCTGTTTTCTATTCAAGTTATCCGCCCTAACACCTCCTTTCAGAAAGATACGATGAATAATCTTATCAAGTCTGTACAAAAAAATAGAGTTTCTCACCTGGCTCTTGGTAAGTACTACCAAACTACACCATAAGATCTGACTCACTCTCTGTTCTACCGTATGTGGTATCAAGAGCCCTGAGACAGTCAGCAGCAGTTAAAGCCGGACTGCTCACCTTCAAAAATCTGACTATGTCAGCAGCAGGCCCTTTCAAACTTTCCACAATGCGCTGTCTCTTGACAGGCTCAGCACACTGCCACTCACCAATCATCTGAGCTGCCTCCTCCATCCAGGAATCATAATCCTCTACCCCAGGTGTAACTGGTTGCACCCCTGAGAACACTCTCAGTTTCATATAAGTTAGAGTATCACTAGACCCCTATATACACTTATCAACTAGACGGTCAATGGCATTCACCAAGTGCAAATTTACATTAACATTAGGTGGCTGTTCTGATGTAAGAGGAGCTCTCACATCACTCAATGGCTTCACAACCATCAGCTTCTCCTTAAAAGTAGCTTCTTCCGCATCCAGATCCACAGTTTCAGGGATATGCAGAGCCCAAGGCTCCACTACCCCAGGAATACCTACTTCAAGAGGTACAGTGCTAGGGTCAATCTCACCACTGGCTTCAATCAACACAAACAAGCTTGTTCCTGTTTTATCTCCCCACCGTCCACGTATTCTGGTTTGTCCGAAAGCTTTCACTGCGTTTCACACTTCCAAAATGGTCTTGTCCTCCACATCTAAAAGGAACACCAGTAAGTATGGCACAGTTGGCAGGACTAACCTGGGCCTGACGACTCCACCCAGGTAGAAATCCATGACACATGACTTTCACAAACACTGCGACAAGTCAAAGAAAATTAAACTAGTCAATCACATAGGAAAATTTATCCCAGCAGTGCCTCCAAAATGTAACCCTTCTTTTGATACTACTTGATGTTAGTTGGCGCACAGGAACCTGGTTTCCCAGCTTTTAGATGGAGAAATACGCTGAATTTTCATGTATGGTTACTATTAGTGCAGTAAACCCGCAAAGTAAAAATAACCTCAGGAAATATATATCTGACAACGATTATTTATTTGCAGAACTAAAATAAGGAATAATAATAAAAAAATCAAGTAACACAAAATAAAAAAGAAACCTTTTTGTAATTGTATATGAAATATGAAAAAGATTTGCCCAAATGAAATTACTGTCTGGCTTTTATAGTAGCACAAATCAAATAAACATTTGCAGTGAGTACAGAACCTGCTTCAACTGGTTTACTATTCAGCTTCTATTATTTTTAACTTTTAAAAATGAACAGCTGAAAATATCCCTGACTTTGAATTCACCACAAATCAGGAAATTAGACACATAATTTACATTTTCGGAGCTTACATTCATCCAATAACAGAATAACTCATTAAATATTCAGTGAATGATTCACTGTATAATTGAACGTGGGTGAAATGAACTGAATCAGCAGTTCAGGAATCAAAAACGATCAACTGTTCAGTAAGAGCCAAAAAAGCACTTTGTCATAAAAGTCGCCAATACTAAAATATCGAGGTGTTTATCACTCGTTGGCGCCCATTATTGGTGGTGCACTTAGAAATCAACTGTCCAGAAACAAAAAAAAATTGATTCATTCCAAAACACATTACTCACAAATCCTTGCGACTATCACGCAGCAATGCGGTAATTTTTTCGCTCGGTAGAAACTTTCATGCCGCGATGACAGGGTTGAAGAACACAGCCACAGTTGCAGGAGATCGCAGTTCGCGCTGGAGAACCGTAAACAAGGGAAATTCACTGTAGTGCGTCACTCACGTGGCAGCCATGTCCCGAACACTTTCCAGGCCCGCTGTTCGATGACGCACCATCCCATCACGTTGCCAGACACAAAACAATCAGCGAAGATTTGGCCAAGCTAAACGATGTTAATCTGTTTATCTTTGTCTTCCTCATCAGTCTCCGCGTGCATAACACAGTCCAAGCGAAGTTTTGCTTGTGCACTCCCCCCTCCACCTGATTGGACAATCACAGTTTGTCACTCAATAATGGAGAAAATTCTCATTGTCTTAAATATTAGAATTTGTCTTCACAATATACAATACCCAAAAATGATTTACATTACATATCCTGGAAAAATAAAATACAAATATAAACAATGAAACATCTGAATGAGTTTGTTACACAATATTGTAACTTTACTTTTAAAAGCAACTTTTCCCAACACTGTTCCTAAACAGTACAACCCAAGAGTTTAGGTTGTGTGCAACTCATTTCACAGAGGACAGCTTCCTGAACCTGGGAGAGTAAAACGCTGACTATACACATTTCCGACACACGTTTGATGTGTTTGGCTAATCACAATGCACAGGGTCAGCGGGCCAATCAGATAACCCTGGGCTTTTCGGAAGGAGGGCCTTTGTAGAAATGAGAATTCAGAGAGTGCATGTTACCCTATTCTAGTACACCCAATAAACTAAATAATGACCTTTTAAAATCGCACCATGCGGCCTCTTCAATGTTCCTAAAAGAAGTCTCTTATGCTCGCCAAGCTGCCTTTATATGACCAAAAATACAGTGAAAACAGTGATATTGGGAATTATTACAATTTAAAATAATGTGTCACATGATCCTTCAAAAATCATTGTAACATGAAGCTTTATTAGTCACAAAAGAATTAGAAATTGGTAGTTGCCACAGTATTGGCGTTTATTAGTGTAAAGTAAAAAGCTGTGTCCTAAAGTAAAAGTGGAGCAATCTGCCCATAGTGTTCTTTGTTTATACTGAAACTTGCATTAAATTTCTTAAATGAAAGTCATGACCCACTTTGTCTCAATTTGGTCATTTACACTTCAATCAATTCTGCCGTACAAACCTCATGAATTTGAGAGTGACTTAGCAAACAGAGAATGCGTGATGTACATAATTACATGAGCAACATGGGACAATATCACACTGGGTTTCTGACCACATGAGTAATTGTGCATTATATGCGTGCGTCACAGCAATTAGTGCTTCTCTGTTGCAAATCAAGACCTGAGGAACAGATGTGAATGGTGTCTTTGTGAAATTTAATTTCTTTTCTGTCACTAACGTCTGTAATTGAATACAATGCTAAGAATGTTAGCTGTGCAGATCAGACAGCTGTGTAATTCAAGCCACCTGGGCTCCCAGAACAGAGAAAGTGAGGGATATTGTTGTTGCACTTGACCTTCTATGGCTTTTTGAAGGGGCCTTTGGGTTATGATTCTTGGAATAATAGTTAAAGATCAGTATACAGATACATGTCAGTTTTCCAATCATCTACACACTGAGGGATGGACTTACGGAACATGTATTAGTGCCTCTTGACACCTTTCAAATTGTATTGAACTGATTCAATTGAGTAAAATCTCAAATGAATGTGTTAACAATAAAAAAAAAAAAGAATAAATATAATAACGGATAATGTAAACAGAAATATCTCGCTGCATGAGACAATAATCGTTTTACATGTCAGGTTAGAGGACTCTGGGGAAATGCTTTAGACTAAAGCTATTGGCTTAATATAGACGGCCATTAGGCTTTTTCAGGGGATTTCCAGTGCTTGGCCAGTCTCTCCAGCTAATGGACGTTCAGGAAAACTGCAGTCAAAAGGTTAATAAGGGAAGGTCCATTTCTGTTTACCAATCTTATGTCCTTTGGGACTCCTGACACACAGACACATACACACACACACACACTCATACACAATAATCTAAAAAAGTTTCTTTGTAGTTTATCACCTTCCTATACTTTTTTTTCTTACTTCTCACTTAAAGGATTAGTGCACTTTAAAATGAAAATTACTCCATGATTGACTCACCCTCAAGCCATCCTAGTATATGACTATCTTCTTTCAGACGAATACAATCTGAGTTATATTAATAATCATCCTGATGTTCCTACGCTTTATAATGGCAGGGAAACTGTCTGTTTGAAACTCAAAAAAGTGCATCAATCCATCGTAAAAAATACTCCGCACGGCTCTGGGGGGTTAATAAAGGCCTTCTGATGCGAAGCGATACGTTTGTGTGAGAAAAATATCAATATTTAACATGTTATAATGTAAAAAAGGCGGTCCGGTGGAATAACATACTTTATAACAAAAAAATGTAAATAATAACAAAAAAACACACTTTTTGGGTTGAGTTTCAAACAGGTGGTTTGCATGCACTGCTATTATAGGAGTATCGGGGTGATTATTAATATAACTCTGATTGTGTTCATCTGAAAGAAGAAAGTCACATACACACATGATGGCTTGAGGGAGAGTAAATCATGGGGAAATTTTCATTTTAAAGTGAACTAATCTTTTAAAGAAAAACAATACTGACTAAAAACAGACAAATGAAGCTTATTCACTATTACTTGAGACATGAAAAAAAACAAAAACCTGCCATTAGTGTTAGTATTTGTATCGTGTAGCTTGTTTTGTCCCATGTCTCAAGAATCGATTAGTAAAGTGTGAAATCATAAACGTGATTCCTAAGATAAATCCTTCATAAATGTTTTGGTGTCTATTCACTGCGGCCAAAAGTCATAAATATTTGTGTCCTTCATGCATTTTCATTTAAATAAATCACCACACACCCCCCTGTAAAAAATCCTAATATCTAAAGATTAATTTTTAGTGCAGTCATCCTTAAGAAAATGCAGCCTTGCTGCTACAAACCATGAAGGTCATCAGTAGTTCATTATGTACTTATCTTAAAGTTGTAAAACACTTTAAGAGCCAAGAAATAAGCATGCCCAACATGATTACTGTTGTGGCTTCCCCTCATAAGACTCTGATAAAAGCAAGCAAGTGAGAGAATACTGTGAATTAGTTTGTCGCTTTGACCAGCCCAGAACGTCAAGTCTTGGCTGGATTTTGAAAAAGCATTTTTCCTGCCAATTAGCCTCTATGCTCTGTGCTCCTGGCATCTCTCAAATCCTGCACAACCTGTTGATATATCTCTGGCAATTTGTCACAATCTGCCACAGCAGTGATATACAGAAAGTCCCTTGTGTGGCCTCCCAGATTGCCCCGCTGCAAAAACTCAGGTCCGTGGGAACAACAAATGGGAAGGAACGCAACAGCACTTCCCACAGGCAAAAGACAGCTGTAATCCTGTAACCCTTCCCTAGATGTGCGGCATACACATACAAACACAGAGAAACACACATGGGGGGGACAGTCACTCCCAAACACTTGGGATCAGGCATTGAAAAATTGGGTATAAAATGGGTATAAATGGAAAAAAAGAAAAATGAACAGTATGTACGTGCCCAAAGGATGCAGATATTTTCAGCAAAATTCATCGTTAAATGCACAAACACATACAATGCATTCACACAAACACACGTGACTGTCTTCCCACTCGATTTTTGATAGCACGGGAGAATTTATGGTACTTCCGTTGCTGTGTCCTAGATTGGCTCCGCACATTCATCACCCGAGCCCTCAGAAGGAAAAGCTGTGGCCACCGGCTGTCATTCAGCTCCACTCCCACAGCGCCACAGTAGCACTGATAAAACAAACAGCGCTGGACTAGCAAAACCCACTCGTTAGACCCCTCTCTTCTCCCTTTCTCCCTCTCTGTTCTCTAAGGGGGTGTAATCCTGAGGACTGGGTTACGGGCTTAAGGAGAAGGGTTGAGCGTTGTATGAGCTCACTAGCCTCAGAGGAGCAGATCTAAGGCCAAAAGTGTAGAGAGGAAGTTGCTGGAACATTAATCTCATTAATTCAAGCACAGTCATCGCTTTTCCTCTGCTGACTGCCTGTTCTCTTATAACGCGAGACACACACATACAAGCTTATGTACCACCACATGCACATATAATGGCACTCAAGAACAAAAAGTTACCAAATATATGCCAGCCTCCACTGAATTACATTACATTTTTTCAGGGACCTACATATAGTTTTACCCTTCACCATAATTAGTACTCTACATAGAAAGACTCCTGATTTATTCACAGCTCATATCATTCCAAACCTGTATGACTTACTGGCAGTCTTTTCGGGATTTAGTGAATATTAGGGCTTATCACACTTGAAACAGTTAACCCTGGGTCATTCTAAACCCCAGGTAAACGGAATACTAGATTAACATGCTTCACTTTTCACAGTGCTCATAATTTACCAGGGGTTAACTATTGATCCTGGGTATTCATAAGCTGACGTTTGACATTGTACATTCCTAAACCCTCGGTTAACATGCTTATTTGCATATTTGCGATGTCAAGTCATTAATTGGATAAACATAGCACGCAACTTCTTTACGTAGGCTAGTATTGCGCATCCTCATATTGCAGACTGTACTATCGAGTTTACTGAATGGACATTTCGGACAATAAAGGTAAGTTTTCGCGTTTTCTGTCAGCATTTGACATTTTTCCTCTCAAACGCTGAATTTACTGTTTATATACAATGTGCAGTGTCTCCATGGCTGTCCAAAGCAGGCAAAAATGAGTAAGCGATTGCTTGTCTGATGTAGCTGTAACATTCTAACACTGCATCCTTTCACACTTTACAAGTTTGGCACCGCAATGTGGGATTAAAATTGCAAAAGCGGTGCTACTGTAACCCTGCTGCGGAGCAGAGTTTCATAACCCAGGGTAAAAAGTAGTGCTAACCCCGCTTCTAAATTATAAGTGTGAAACGTTCCTTTACTCGGGGTTAAGCGCAGAAAAAATTCAAGCTCAAATAATTATCTTTTAATATCAATATTTTTCACACATTACAAAGAATAAATATATGAATTTATGATTATAAAAATGTTTTTTTAACAACTGTTTTTAAAACTGCCCCTCCCAGAAACCCATAGGACACTTGCTATTATACATTTATAACAATATTATCTTAGTCTGAAGTAACCTTGACAAACTGTATAGCATTTGAAAGCTTTCAGACTCTAGTTATTTAGGAAATGACAGAGCAATAGAGAAATAGTGATAGATTCTTCACGCTCTGACCCACGAACAGCAAGATCGTATCAAATTTCTGTATGCATATTTCACAACAGCATATTGAAACTTTGTATGCATGTCCATGGCCCTAAATGAGAAAATACAGCATTTCAAGAAAAACAGCATAGGCTGAATTGTATTTAAAATAGATTGAAAAAAGAAATGATATCTCATTTTTTACCATACATGGTTGACAAAATATTGTTCTGTATTGAAATATCTGGGAAAACTAAAGCTTTTATTACTATTATTATTATTATTATTATTATTATTATTATTATACACAAAATATATAATATTATAAAAATATTCTAAATTTAATTATTAATTAAAAAATTATGAATAAAGTCGATATATTTGAATGCATATCAGAGGAAACTATCTTCAGTGAATAACTCTCATTTCGTCACATAAAGCTATCAAATTAGTTCAGACATCTTGGAATACAGTGTGTGAATCATACGGAGCACTTCCATGAAACTTTTATCATACTTTCTTGTCATTTTGGGGCCATTCACTAGTATTATATGGAAAATCACAGCCAATACATTCTTCAACATTCCCCACTTTCTTTTTCACAAAAACAAAAGAAAGAAATTTAAACAGTTTTAGAATGACATGAGGGTAAGTAAACGATGACAGAACTTCCATTTTAGGGTGAACTATCCCTTTAAAACAGGTCAACTATAACCACCAGATGAAGCCATAAAAATAGTTCTACTCAGATGGCTTTTTCCCGTCCAAATCACAGATGGTACCTGAACTAAATGCATAATCACTTTCCTGACTCTGGCACAAAATAAGACCGCATCAGCCCTCCGAGTGCGCTCAGGTCATTCAGAGCTGCGGCTCCTGCACACGACCCGACTGATCAAAGAACACGGAGGAGCGCCGCTCTCGCCCGAGAGCTTCTGGTTAAGATTGCCAAGGTACAGAGCTGCCCTCATGCAACCCACTGTGAGTTAGTCACGCCTGGGAGAGGTGAAGAGAACCCCTCACTGTGAGCAAGGTATTGGTAATGAGGGGTGGAGAGAGAGGGGTACGGAGAGGGGAACAGCATCAAGAGCAAGAGTTAGAGAAAGGCAATTAAGTGAGTATCACAGACACTGAGAGCGAGTCCAAGGTGCTGAACCCTGGGTGGTAAAGATCAAGTGCTAGCAGGAAGTCATTTTGTGGTTGTAGTTGTATGACGAAGGGCAAGCGGAGCTGCGGTGGGAGCTCATTATCTGACAGTGTATGATGACTAGCTGGGAGGACAAAGTGAGCATGTGCTTTTGAATGCAGTTTTGAGTGAGAACACTTGTTAGACATCTGCAACTTCAGGGATCTGCACCAGTGCATTTGATGATTCCCAAATACTGCTAGTGAAGGACACAACAAATTGCTGTATGTTTGTATTTGTGTACTTTTAGACTTTTAATAAGAAGAAGGAAATGAGAAATGATAATGTTTTATTAGGCAATAACAAGCTGTGTGGGTTTGTGTCTATAGCTGAATAAAAACAATGTGTTGTGTTGGATTACTCTTAGGCTTGGGACACACTAGACAATTTTCATTTTAAAACTGTGGGAGACCACAGACATAAGGGCAGTTTCAAACGATTTTTAGCATTATAATCCTACGAATGCAAGATTCGGCCGAACCCCAAGACCACAGACCTGTCGATTGTAGTAACATTTTCACAGAGACTCGCGAGATCAAACCTGATTTGAGAAGAAAAACAAATGGAGGACGATCAGCATCGTCAGCTGATTCTATGATGTTTTACAGGAAGAAAAACAAAGGAGAAAAAAGAATATGGGTGATCCTCTTTCTCAATACTCCACTTTCATGGCATGTTTGTGGCTACCAAGTTTCAGCTATAGAAACACTCAACATCAGCTTTCACTGGCTATCGCGGGTATCATGTCAAGAGTTGTAAATATCAAACATGATTTGGGATCGTGTGGGCTCCGAAAATAATTGTAATGACACAACAAGTTTGAGTAGTTTTTGCAGAAAAAGTCAGTCAGTCACGAATCGGGCCACACCCCTCAGATGAGGATCAATATCATTTTTGATATCATCTCCATACTAACTCACAAAAGTCATCTGTTCCACTAAGTGATGATTTTATGGACCATGGAATGTCAAAACTATAAACATCCATCTTTTAAATGGCCAAATAAGAAGCAGATGTCTTTCTAAAACTGCTCTTTGTCTCTTACCAGGTAAATTCTCTGGTCTGCTCATCCATTTCACCCACTTTAGTTCGCTAATGGCATTTAGCTCATCAGAGACAGGGACAAGAGCCAAAATTCTTGAAAGCAGAAGACTCCTCATCCATAGATAAATAGCAATTGCGGCCCATTTGTGAATTTAACGTTGCTACGCCAATTGCAAGAAGCCTCTGCGAGATCTGCGCCACCTAGACACACACATTAAAACTTGTATCTCTCACACTGCAGAGCTGTAGCATGTCAAAGGGAGACAGTGTGCAGCTAGGTGACTCAGATTCTGAGGTGGGTGGTATGAGATCGGGGACGTGGGTGGATGAATAGACTGTCATCTCTGAAAAACATTCCTATGAGAATATAAGCCTCATAAGCAGCTCAAAACATCTCAGCTCATTCCATTGACATGTTTGTAACAGGTTTTCGCAAATTAAAGCTATTAGCTGCTTCGGAACAGCACAAATTACTACAGTTGAGGGGGCAGCAAAGGTAAAAATTCAAAGGCCTGTTTACTAAAAATTGTTGATGTGCTTGTAAAATCCCCGTACTTGATATGCGTTTGGATAATCACGGTAGAGCATTATGAGGTTAAGAACACCTGCACTTACAAGACGAATCTCATTCCATGCCTAACGCAAATCCACACGTCCTAAACGCACACACACACACACACACACACACACTTGACACATCTCAGTTAGGTGCATTCAGAGAACAGAGGTAGAAACTAGCCTTTTTCATGATAAATGGACCCCAATTTCAGCAGTAAAATAATGACTGACAGCTGGGGCGAAGATGCACCAAAATGTGCCCTACTGATGCATTCATTTCACTGTCATGTCACCGACTGAAATTCGCTCTGACAGACTGAAGTGACTAAGTAACATTGCGTGTGTGAGGGGATATATCAGGCTAATCTTTGAATGTGGTTATAATTGGATAATTTGGCTGTCCTGAAAATAAATGAGTGATTCACCATGTTCAGGAAGACTGTCTTAAGGCTATTCTGTGATTTTTTCTCTCTCTTCCACTCTCTTGATAAGGTCTTCGTATGAATCCATTTGACATTTCTTCTCTGAACTGGGTAAAGGCCAATGATAGTCTTGATGTAATGATAACTCATCAACACGTGCTCAACTCAAATTGATGATGATGATGCATTTTATTTATATTGTGCTTTTCTCAAACCCAAAGCAAACTGAAAAAGAAAAAGCATGTCCACCCATAAACTTGAAAGCAGCTCAGGAGTCAGAAGAGAGGAGAGAGTGAGATGGATTGTAAGGTGCAACTAAATTACAAAGATATGCTGGAGCAGTCGCATGAAGAGCTTTATGTGTTAAAATTGAGACTTTAAAGTCAATACGTGCCTGTGCTGGAAGCCAATGCATGTCATAAAGAACCGGGGAAACATGCTGGCGAGCAGTTGTGTATAGGCCAGTACATGTGCGGAAGAGTTTTGAATAGTCAAATCCCAAGATGAAATTGGACACAAGAGCATTTCTTAAGACGGGTATGCTGTCCAAGTGAACAGGGAACATTCTCTGAATTTTGTCTAATGTTCTGAAAAAGACTCTCTATAAATGTTAATAGAACGTTTGTTCAAAGTTATATGGTCTTTAAAAGAGCTCTCAAAACATTAGCACAAAAATGGGTCCCACTTAATAAAGGGTCTTTAACTACTATATATTAACATTAAAATTAATCATTTGATAATGCACTCATGTGCATACCTGTTTTTACATTGTGCTTATATTATTATAATTACCAAGTCCTGAAAAGTGACGCCAAAACATTTCGATCGCCCATGTGGTTGGTCCCAGTGTAGTTCATAAATCCCACCCTCTCCATGTAATCTTATGGGACGTGAGACAAACTAAACAGCCAAATTACACAAGTTTTTTTCAAAGATGATTTTTCAAAGATTCTGTTAGGTAGTTCTTAATCACGCTGATGTAAGTTCAAGTATTAGTTTTTTTTTTAATAAGTTTGGTTTTAGTTAGTTATTTAATGCTTTAAAAACAGGAGTGTGACGTCATGATTGACAGCTGAGACTGACAGTTTCTCAGAGCGAAGTAGTCTCTGAAGCACCAACTGACTTTTTTGGGGGGATTTTAAAGAGGAGATTGAAGCTTTAACTTTAGTTTATACATTTCCATAGCTGTTTATTACACACCGACATAATGAGTTGTTCTGCAGTGAGCTGTACTAACTGATTCTGCGGGAATGTGGATACCGCGGCCCCACTTCATGCTCGCTACAGCGGGTCCCAAAATCAGCGTAAGATGTCAGCGCCATATTGGAACGTTGCCGGCTTCACTTTTCTACAATGAAAGAGATGGAAAGTGTGTCGTCCATCTTTTTTCACTAACTATGATAATTACCTGCATGTAATTATATCAGCATTTATGGCTATAATTTCACTTTCCTTTTAGCTCACCCTTAAACATACCCATTGCACTAAACCTGTCCCTGACCTTACCCATATCCCACTTCAATAGAAGCACAAGTATTCTGCAATTCTCCATCAACACAACACAATAAGTACAGTGTACTTATCTTTTGATGTAAGTAATGAGACCTAATATAAACATTTGCACTTACACTTGCTTCAGAATGTTCAGAGAACATGCAAAAGTAACGTTACTAATGTGTTTGAGAATGATTGAATGTTTTTAAAACATTAAAACAAACAAAAAAAAATGGACGCTTTTCATATTCAAATTATGTTTTAATAACATCCTTATAACATACTTTTGTTAGCTGGGGAAAGATGCATCAGTATAAAAGTTTACTAGTGTGCTAAAGATTAGTTTGTTGCACATCTGATGGTCCACCCCTTCAGGTCCCCTCTTAGTGATTTACTCTGTTCGTGAGAGACACAGCAAAATAACAAACAGACTGTCCAATGCCTTTGAGAGGTCATTATACACTACAAAGTGACTACAAGACACCATGTGGAGGAAAGTACTGTATAACCACGTGTAAGAAATTACTGGTGGACATGCATCCAGGCTGCCGTTCCTTTGTGAATATATATCTCAGAGGCATTATTGTGACCTTTTCAACTCACGAACATTTACATGGGAAAATGCCAGTCCTCTGAGCAACGATGAATGTGCTACCTCGCAGAGTCTTTACTGCTCCTTAAAAAAAAAAAGTGAAAAAAAGAAAAACATTTTAGGTCGCAGGGAAAATGCCCACTCTGCTGTGAGAATATGTGCAAAAATAAACAGTGGAATGTTTTAGCCGGATCTGAATTCTGGACAGGCTTCCATGGCACAGGTCACACACACACACACACACACACAAATAAATAATGATAATTAAGCAGTAATCAATGTCAGACAGTAGATGACATAATTTGTATGTTCAAATTCTTTTAAATTTTAGATAAACTGTAGCAATTTCTCTGCCGTTATCAGGGACTTTACAACACTAACAGCTCCCTATTTTATTTCTTTTTTTCTGTAATTTTACAAACTTCCAAATCCTGAAAATGTGAGCGATCAAAATGTATATTTCTGTAACGGTATTATTTTAAATAATAATAATAAATTAATGAATTCAATTAATACATAAATAGAATATAAATGAACACACTAAAACAAACAAATATTTTATGAAATAATTTTAAGAAAAACTTTTCTTAAATAATCTTAAATATTTTTTTTTTCTAGTTTTACACCTAAAGGAATTTTTGAAGCAAACGGGGGTGGAGCAACTCAGTTTGATTGACCAAAATTAATAAAAATGATTTCAGCCATTTTAGACATATTATTTGCATTTAGAAAAGTACTTTTCATTGTCATTTGAGCTTGGGCTTGCTAGTCCTTATCCAAGAATGTAAACGGCACAGATTTTCCCAAAAAATACAATAATTGCGTGCAGCAATAAAATTATAATTCTAAGTCAGCAACAGTCATAATGAAATAAACAACACAGAATTAGGTCCCAGATCATTCCGATTTGAGCTTAACAATTTGCGAGATGTTTCAGCTCTGATTGCTATGTGAATCTAGAGGATGTTCTTGAAGGACAGGACAACACAAACTATATTAAACCTGACAACAAACCTCACAGAAATGGCTCAAGAATAGAAACTGTAACTTTCAAAGTTTACATAGAAATCTTAAAGGCATGGTAACAAAATAAAAAGGCCTAATTAATTTGATTAATGACGATTGTTTTGGTCCAAAAAATCTTAGGTAACATTATAAGTTAGGGGAAAAAAATAATGTATAATATGACTCCTTTCATTGATCTGAGAGTTGGATTATTCCACTCCACAGGAATAAGATCTTACATATCGACAAGCGCACTAGCTACAGTAACAATTATCAGAAAGCACAGTGCAGCATTTAACAGCTGGTTGTTAATACAACTAAATTACCTAATTATTCAAGACATCATCTTCACAAAAACTAGGCCAAGACTCTCGCTCGACGCTTGCATGGAGATAAAAACTGTATGAACAAGTTCAGCCCATCTGTACTCCTACCCTGCTCTTAAATGCTCCCCGCCTGGCCACACTCGGCTGAATCCTGGCGGTTATCAACACGTCTCTCAGGAGTTAAAAGGACGCCTGTGTTATTAGCAGAGAGCAAATTGAGATGTATGTATTATCTGCTGTGCCGCTGTCTCTGGGGGACCAGGGGTCTCAAAGAGGTGCGTGTCAAATCCCACCAGGCACACAATGAAGAGTCTGTCCCAAGCCTGCAGGGAACAGGGAGAGGGAGAGTCATTGGTGTCATCTCGGTATACGCCCCAGACACTGAATCAGAGGGGTCCTGTCAAACCCCACCTGGAAGGAGCTTCTAGGAAGTGGCAGGGAAGAAACATGCTCTCTGCCACATGTGCACGTGGGACTGGGCTCCTAAGGAGCGCTTGTACAGTAATCATCATCATTGCTGTCTTGAAAATGTGTAATCAGCTATTCATGCCGGCTACAGTGGCTTTACAGTGTCTGTCTGACTTTGCTTCTGCTGAACGGGAAAGAATCTCGCAGGGAGTAGCTGAATGTTTGAAGCCCGAAAGAAAAGGAAATCAAGGTGTATTGGGAATTTCTTTTTAATGATGATCACTCACAAAATAAGGTATTGTGGCAATACTATGGTAGAATAATGGTATCGAATTGTCATGGAACTTTATGCATTATGGTACTGAATGATTATCATATTAAATCATGCAAATTCAATCATCAACAAAGAACACCATGACATTAAAAAAAAAACAGCATGGCATTTTTTTTTTCTCTCTTAAGTGCTATAGGGATGAGAATCATAAGGAATTTAAAAACTGCAGTTCTGATTCCATTAAAAGTTTTAGTGAATTTAAGGAAGAACTCATTTGAAAACGATGGGGATCATTGCAATAATTAATGTCATACAATAAAAGTGGTAACATATTGCATTAACTACTTTTATAAAATACCATTGACAAAACTCATGATATGCATTTTTATCTACACACTGTCACATGAACAACCAGTCAGTAAATAGACTGATTTAGGTCTCACAAGTCTTAAAAACATTTTGCAATGAGGAATCATAAAATATAAATCATGTAAATCATAAAACACAGAATCCCAAAAAAATAAAACAGAATTCTGTGGAGGAAAAAAGAAATAAGCCATTGAAACAGAATATAAAAGGGAAAAACAAAACAAAACATGGAACTGGGGGGAGAGGGCAAATCTTTGTTTAAGGATGCAGTTCGTCATTTGAATCTGTTTGAACAATTTGTCAGTTAATTAGTGTTCATAATTTACTAAAAAGAATGAACTCATGATAGTAATTTGGTCGAGAATCAGACTTCAGGTAATACTGAATCAGGTAACACTGTACGTTTTGTCCATACAAAGAAGAATACCTGTCCAAGAAGAATTAACAAACAAACCGAATGAAAATCATTGGATTGTGGGAAAAAAAAAAAAAAAACATGTTTTGAACCCTGGTGATATCCCTGCTTAAAAGTGTTCCTATTGTATCCTAAAATTGATGAAACTGTAGAGCATGCCATAAGCAACATCAAGGTCATGGGTTTGATTCCCAGGGAATGATGTAACTAAAATGCAAAGTTTGAATGCAGTCTAAATAGCTTTGGATAAAAGTGTCTACCAAATGTGCAAATGCAAATGTAATATTCCCAACATTACCATTCCCATCTGTCCCTAAACTACAGTAAGGAAAAATATGATGGCATTCTCCTTCCAAGGGGTATAACCCACTTAGCACCACACCATGCATCAAAACAGAGGCAACATTTTAATCCTACAAATCCACCATTCATTTAGAAATCATAGCAATGAAACACTGCCCTATGTCAGGTCCAGTGGGACACTGCAACAGATGGACTTGGTGCGCAGGTATGCATATGCGCAGAGCTGAAAAATCCCAAGAGATAACTGTAACTGTTAGTTTAGTGTCCCCAATGAATGATGAAGCATCTTTCAGAGATCCGAGGGAAAGTGCAATATGATTTGGAAACACTGTTACAATGGATGTTGCAAAGAATCATAACCAGGGTTTAATTTGTGCCAGAACAATTGGATTTGTATCCGGCAGATATGGAATTAGCTTTGCCACCTCTTAAACCTCTAATATCTGTTTATGCTTGCATATACACTACCGTTCAAAAGTTTAAGGTCGGTAAGATTTTGCATTTATTTCATCTAAAAGTAATAAAAAAAAATATACAATTGTGAAATTGAATAAAATTACTTTTTTTTTCTATTTACATACACTTTTAAATTGAATTTATTCATGCAATGGCACAGCTGTATCTTCAGCCGGCATTACTGCTATATTTATTATTCAGTGTCACATGATCCTTCAGAAATCATTCTAATGCTGATTTGCAGTTCTTTGATAAGCATACGGTATGTGAAGTTTATGCACCTTATCATGGCATAACATACGAACACAAGCTTTTAAACAACAGAGAAGATAACAGCCCTTTCTTGGAAAAGAATCGCACCTGTTACACCCAATCTACACAGCAAGTGAGAGTCAAAAATCTACAAAACTATCACTCCCACCATAATCAATAAACCTGTCTACACCAAGCGCCCACCTACACTATGTGCAGTGTAGACAATTTTGTAGATTCCAAAGAGAGTGAGATAATTGTTGATTTGTGTCGATTAGGTGTTAAATGTCTCTTTTGCATTTACGCCTGTTTTACATTTGTGTCATTTCATGTCAGACTATAGTATGACAATTCTACAGTATAACGTAAGAAATGGCAAGTTCCTGCAACAGCTGCTGTGAGTCTGTGTCGGTATGACAGATTTTGGCACCTTAGCAGGAAATCGATGTATCCCTCGCTAAGGCAGATGGTCAGGAATCTCTTGTTCTAGCCGTGCTGAAAAGCACACGCAGCAGCTATAGAGATATCTGGCTTCAAGATGGGCTCTCTGACCTTCCGGTGGCATGCCGCCCACAGCCTGACACTCCCACTCAATGTGACTGGTAGATCTTGGCTGAAGCAAACGCAGAGATAATTGTGCCTTGTGTCCATGTGAGAGAAAGATGTTTTTAAGGACCCTGTCTCTCGCTATTTCCAACGTGGCTGACAGAACAAGAGTAATATTCTGGCACATTCTGAGGACCTTTTTCTTTTTCTATGTTTGCAAGAGTTGACAAAGGCTGCACCTTGCGATTCGTAGGGTCATGCACTTGTTTTAGTTCTCAGGGGTATGATTAAGTTTATTTTCAAAAGTTAACTGTCAACAGGACCCCATTAGCTGAATAAAAATGACTTTACTTCATTTTTTATTTACTGCATCTTTAAAATGACACAAGCTGAGATCATATTTTTGAAAAGAAGCCCACCCACCAGTTATACATTGTTACCTGAGTTTTGTGAGCCCTAAAAGTCTTTGTGCAGAGGACAACAGTAGCATGTGCTCGCAGGTCATCGGTCAGGGTGAACTCTGTCATTGCTGAGGGAGACACAAATAAGAGCAGACCATTACGCCCACCCCAGGGTGCCCAATGTCTCTGAGTCAGGACTCAATCTCTTGCCCTGCCCTTGGATCCTCTTTCACACCCATGTCTGTCATGACAAACACATCACAATTAAGTTGCAATTACCTTACACTAGAGGATAAAACCTTGGCTGGCCTTCCCGAATCACCAACATGGTTGCTGGACCAGGCTTGAGTTCAAAAACACAGTCTTACGGAGTTACTTTCAAGATGCTTCACCTTTTTTTGGAGCTATTCAGAACAAAAACAGATGCAAAATACATCAAAATCTAGGGAAAAAAAAAAATATTATATATATATATATATATATATATATATATATATATATATATATATACACAATATTCAACAATCATTTCTCATATGGTAGACACATGATCATGCAGAGACTAGGAGTTTTATTTGAATCTGTCTATCAATATTTTGAAGTGATTGTGCTCGACCTAAAGCGGAGCTCTAGCCCAGAGGCAAAGGATAAATTAATTTTTGTTGCACTATACAGTCCTTAAAGCATGCAGAATTGTTCATCTCCATAAAATGCGTATACACCCAGCACATCCTCCTACTCACGAGCAGTTGGTAAATCCTCGTAGGCTTTGAGAGAATGAAGACCTTTCTCTTCGGGTTGGAGATGGAGTTTTATTGTGACTGACAAGACAGTGTTTGAATGTGAGGGTCTCCTTGGTAACTGCATGCTTCCTTTCAAAGCCTCGCTGCAAATATTTAATCACTTCAATCACCCAAATTAGCATGACAATTAAATCAACAACATAAACATTTCTTTCCCCTCCTTTACATGGCTGATTTGATCCTCAGGAAAAAGGGAGGGGTGGGATACATTGCCGGTAGAGTAGGAAACAACAGTGGCCATCTGCCAAAAGAAGGAAGATCTCTCCAACTTGAAGGAGCTTAAGTCAGCTAAATGCTCCCGAGAAAATAAGCCTATTCTTCAACTGCTTTTGATGTGTGTGTGTTTTAATTTAAAAAAAAATAAAATAAAAAGGTGTGTGGTGGTGGATTATATTTTGCTTCCTTCAATAACACACAATCTTTAATCTATATTCAAAAGGCTCTGTAAAGACAACTGTCAGCAGAAATGCCGATACAATACGTAGACAATATCCCAAACATCTAGTCACAGTGCTTGAGTTTTTGTTTTGCAATCAGGATGCAGACTACGCCCAAGCCCCGGCTGTGCTGATATTCAAACACAGCTACAGATACTGCTTTTCTACAAAAGTTCAATGTGTTAATATTGAACAACTTACATTTAAGGCACATTACCAGATCTAAACGAAGAATAGACTTGTGTGCGTTTCCAAGTGGTGCTTTGTTCAATGATTCAATGACTCACTCATAAAGAATGATTCAATGACTCACTGATAAAGAGTAACTTGTTTCATTCCTGAATAAATCAGATTGCTTGAACGAATTGATTGAACAAATCCATTAAATTGGCTAATTTATAAAGGTCATGGAAGAAAGAGTCACCGAAAAATCCCCACCACTAATGCACAGACTGACAAAAACAGACAAGTGGCACAAACAAAGAAAAAATCTAAGTATACTGTATGTTATTACTATTGGAACGTCGCTTGGCCAATTAAATTCAAGGACTGGAAATACGGAATAGCATGACTGAATTAACCTAACTATGCTATTACACCAATGAAGGTCATTTCTAAGGTTCAGTTCAGGTAAAAAATATTTGCACAATTTCAATTGTTACAATACATTATAGACATACAAGCCACAAAAGGCTGTGGTACATTGTCATGCATTCACCAAATATATGTCTCCCTGACCACCCTATTCAGACAAGTGACCTATCATTTTATCTCTAGTCTCTTACCCCATGGTGAAAAAGCCTACACTTGATGACCATATGAATAAATGGCACATTTACTAATGTCCACCACTGAGACAGAGAGTGCAATCAGGCATAATTGTGCTATAAGGCCTGAGCTCTCAGGAAACACATCAGTCGAAATGCACAGCCTCAGCTGCTCTTATGTGGTTGAGTGTTTGACCGATGCTGCCTGGTGGAGCACAGAAATCAAGAAGTGGTTGACATTACAGCAGAAAGCAAAGTTATATATGACCTTCAAATATCACAGACATTACAGTTTGTGAAATACCAAGCTATTTCTTTTTGTGTAAGCTTCTGTTGCTGAGATCTGTAAGCTAAATCTGGATGGATGGATAGATAGATAGATGGATGGATGGAAAATTATCCAGCAATGAACTCACATCTCGTCAAATGGTTGAGCAATGCACAGTGTCAGACAGTGTCAGTACAAGTCAGCCGGGAACCTGTGAAGATTCTAATTAAACATTCCCTCAGGTCACATTTCAATAGATAGCTTTGTGACAGTACTGAAGACAACTGCGCAAACACGCACACACACACGTTTGCTTAACTATCTTAATGGGGGCATTTTATTAAATACAACTAACTATAAATACTATTATATCATTTTAGAATTTAACATACATTGACTTCATTTTTATACAATTTTTACAAATGAGTCCATTCAAATAGAGGTTTGGTCATATTTAGTTAATCTCTCGCTGATTATAAAATTATTATTTAAAAAAAAGTTCCAATCAATATTAATAATATGAGAGTGAGAGGCATCTGGTGTGAGTACAGAAGTATAGAACTAATATATCTGTGAGATACATGTTGTGGCAGATGTCCACCCCAGAACGTGTTGTAAATGAGCCATGAATGAACAGGGGAGATGGGAGGATGTGGATGTGCCATCTCTTAGACAGCTAGGTCTACTCGGTCTCCAGCAACATCTGGTAACCCATCATGCTCCACTCTCTGCCTTCAGCACAGCAAGAGCACTTTCCAGTCAACTCTGAAAATGGGAGCTCTCATATGGGTTTTCTGTTTAGTTGCCCTCAAGGGGAGACACAGTGAATCTGAGAATCAGATAATCCAAACTTAAAGCTCACAATATTAATTCTGCCCATTTTTACTGCTTGGTTGACTAATTCAAATGATTCATTCTTGACATGATATGATTAAAATACATTCCTTTTCTACCTCTTTTCCATCATTATTTACGACATGCAACTATTATGCAAGTTTGCGTATACACAGTCCATACAGTTCATTAAAGGGATTACATCACACACCATCTCAACAGCTTCACCTCAATGGGCCGTGGACCTTCATGCTACAGAAAGTAGTGACTCATTCCTTTGGATAGAAGCCAAGGCAGATCCATTGCTTTGCAACTAATACAACAGGAAGAGGCTTTTGACAAATGCATGTGTCCCATTACGTCCCTGAGGACCAGTGTCTCAGTCATGGAGACCAGCACTCAGAGAGGAATGTGGAGCTCAGTGTCTTCAACCTGTACTGTTACAAAGCACTGAGAACAATGATACAAGTAGGTCGCCTTCTGGAAAGTTTATAAGACAATGGTCAATAAAATGAATGTAGAGTATCTCAAACCTTTTGAAATTGCTGTTGTGTAAACATGTTAATGCACCTTTTAGAGTTTAAATTGAATTGTCTGTAATTCAAATATTACTCATGAGGTTGCGAAAAGCAATATTGCCATTCATGAATTTAAGGAAGATGAATTAAAATTAAATGAATTTCTAAGACATCCCTATAATGACAGTTTTTATTTCTGTGAGTATATAGTGGTGTTGTATGGCAGGATTAAAATCTGTTTGGATATATAATATATTTGACAAGGGATATATTAGTTGATTATGAGCCAAAAATTTGTAAAAATATTGAGTTATTTAATGAAGTAATAGGGGTTATGCGCAATTTAACTTACGTATTCTGTGAAACAGATTGGATCGCTTCCGGTTTAGGTCTTTAGTATGTGCCTCATGAAATAACTGTTTTATTCTAGATAACTTAAAAGGAGTGAGCCAATATGAGCATAACTGATGTCTCTCATATGCAGATTGGTATCTAAAAGCTTTTTTTCATTTTTCTTCACACTAACGTTTACATATTTAATAGAATAAATTATGTCATAATAACATAATAAATAAACATTTATTAAACATAAATAAATAATGTTATTAAATGCTAAGATCTTGGCATCACAAATTTACCAAAGATTACATTTTACAGTAATTCAATTATTAGTGTTACTATTAAGAATAATTCAAATGAAAAAAATCTCTAATAACTAATATGGTATCGTTATATTGTGCTTCCCTATTTGAATGAAAGACTCATGTCATTAGTTTAGAACTGTGAACTGAGATAAATCTTGTTGAGAGTGACAAACCAAAATAATCTTGACAAGGGCATCATATTTTCAAATACATTTGACTTTTTGCTCGACTCTCACACTGATGATATCTTCAATGGAAGATCATCAACATTCCCCATAGCAGCGCGCACACACACACACACACACACACACACAACTGCAGGGGGGGTTAACAAAGACATCTGTGACTCACCAATCGTGTGAACCAAGGGAGACACGTGCAGCCAGCTGAGGCTGAGAAGTGTGGGAAGGAAATCAAAAGAGGCCCTTCAAGAGGCCCACTGGCCAGTGGCAAGTGCTCAAGCCTGCTGAATTATGAATTAGCTGCTGATATCCTGTGACTGAGGCTGGGAGTAAGCACTTCCTTTCAGGGCCAGAGAGGAGCTTGAATACTCGTGCATTATTCATGGTCCAAATGCGCCTGTTATAAGGACTCGATATTTGGAGTCAAGTGTAAGATTATCTTTCCACTGTATGAAAATATTGCAGCCTTTGTAACATTAGAATTGAGCAATTGGCAATACAGAAGGACTCTGTACAGCAGATGACAGTACTTGTGTAGAGTTCATGCTGTATTTCTCTCCAACTCTCTCTGGGAATTCCTGTTTGACTGAAGGGATTGGCACGTGTAGTTTTTACAGGTTAGGTCTGGTGTTTACATTAGCCATATTGTAGAGAAATGTGACTAAAGTTAACTCTCAATGTCAAATTTGTAGGGGTCAAATTGCATGTTTGCTTTCTTAATACTTCCATGAATGTGGAAAACTACTCCCGGCACCTGTCTACTAAAGCTAAATAAATTCTCTCGACGAGGCTATTATACGTTTACTTATTTTGATACCGTTGTCAATTTACACATGCAGAAAAGAAGTCTAGGCCTCCCACAAGACTCACTTCAGTTAAGAGCCAAGTCGGCCCCAAGGAAACACAAAACCACATCTCTCCCCCATCACTTGCTCGATAACCGCTAATCCACGTGTTTCATACATTGTTCAGGTCCTACAACTGCCAAGACTGCTTTTATTTCCGTGTTTCTTTGCCTTGCAATCCAGGACATTATGCTGAAGTTCAGGGATTTCTCTAATTGGGCTTGTGTGACTTGACTTATGTGTAGCTGAAGACAATATTTCCTTCAGATGTAGCCACATTATTGGCTGTCTGAAACCAGTCAGTCAGTAAATAACAAGCAGCATTTTGTGTAAGAAGGAACATCCTATGGTTTGAAAGCTAGAGGCTTTCAAGACACTATAGGATCATGTCTATCTAAAACCAATCAAAATCAGCAATTAAGATGAATTATGTTTAGTGACTTAAATGCATTTTTCGCAGTAGGAATTAAGTTTAAATAAATAAATACTTCGGTTGAACACAAAATAAAAGTATTTTATTCAAATTATTACAGATATTCATTGTATGGATGGAAAGCTCAATGTGGGTCATAAAGGCTCTACCGCTGAATAATATTAATCCGCTAAATAATATTAGAATCACTACAATACAAACAGTACCCTTAAAACAGTATCTGAATGCTAAAATTTTGAAATGTCATTGTATTATAAAAAAATAAAAAACAAACCAACTGGCATCTGATGCTTGAAATTTTCTGCAAGAACTTAATTTTCGTCATTCTTAATGGTAAAAAAAGCAAAGTAAAAAAATAACAATAGTGGGCTGTAGTCCCTGAACTACACACACATCATGCACACACACACACAAAATGGGGCTATAAGTATTTCTATTGTATACATATTTTAATAAAAAATAAAATAAAAATGACAATTATGTTTTGTTATTGAATAATAATAATTATAATAATAATAAAACGTTCAAACATTTTATATGTAGATTAAATGTCCAGTCGTCCAATTGTGGTAAAAATAGGGACAATGGCTGGGCAATGTAAGCAGAAAATGGTTACTAAGAGACATTACATTCCTTGAAACATTAGAAGCAAAAGCAGTAAAAAAGAGTCTCTTGCTCTGACCACAATGACTAAACATGGGTGGCCACTGAATTGGTTGTCTGACTCAATACACCCTACATCTTTAATATCACTGCAAAGCCTGGAGAAATCAAACCTCTACTTGCAGTACAATTATGAGTACCCATACCTATATGATTAGGATAGCTTTTTGTTTTCTTAAGTAGAACAATGGCTTACTGTTCAACATCTCAACAGAATCGCTATAGTGGGCTATATTCCCCGGCCCTTCACACAGAGAAAAAAAAAAAGGGGGGGGGGGTACATAAATATTTTTATTCGTAAAAAGAGTGTCAGGTTAAAGTCCACCACACACAATCCCCTCATTCAGCCTGAACCGATCAGATTTATTTCATCACAGGGTGTTGTTATTGCGTGGTGAGGATCACTGCAGACTTGTGCTTTGGCTCTTATGGTAAGGCATGATTACACTGGATAACTTACCACGAAGATAATGAATGTGAATATGTCAAAGTGGTTATTTGGCATTTAGCAGAGCTTTTTATCCAAAGCCAGTGGTTAGTATCTTTTTGTCAGGTTTTATTAAATTTCTCATAATTTTAACCAGAATCCAGTGGTTACTGGTTTGTTTAATTTGTATCTCAGCACTGTTACATAATTGTGGTTCTCATAGATGATATTAATTTTCAGAAATGGAGTACAAAGATGGGTCAAAATGACAAGCCCTTCTGTAGATCAAAATATGCAAGTTATGATTGAGTAAGGTATTTCTCAGAAAATGACATTCGTAATTGTAATCAGTACAGTCATGACCATTCAAACCTACACCAAATTATATTTTTGAGCCAAATGAATTTTGAATTTGAAAAAAAAAAATAAAATGAAACATGTCAGAATTTGAATCACAGTCTCCTAACACACTAAAGAAAAAGGCAGACTATCATGTATCAAACTACTAAGCTTTTTTTTTGTCTAAAAGTGAGCAACTCATGCTTTCTCAACAAATACCAAAAAAAAAGGAGTAAATACCTCTTGTATAGAGTGTATGAGTGCTAACTTGTTGGCTAGTGATAATGACAGTGCTGTTCTATTGACATTAGTGATATTAGTACAAATGTACAGTGCATAAACAAACTGCTAGTCCCATTTAACTTAGACCTTCAAATTGCTCAGCAATCCCCCACACAGCTGAGCAGTAAATGGTGGCATCAGCTCTTTCTATGGTTCAATGTCCAATTATTCAATTTTAAGATGAACTCTGTCATGGAATGCAGTAATTATAGTCCAATGGCTGCAAATGCCACACGATGAGCAGTTAAATAATAGCCTTAGACGAACAGTAACCTTTGAAAAGAGATTATCTGGGTAATATTCCTCAAGACAACAGAGGCAGGAAGATGTTATTGTAGGGCCATGGAACACCCAGAGGCTCTTGAGAAAATGAGAACAGAAAGGAAAGGGGATTGTAAGTTAACAACCTGCAGATAACGTATTCATTGTGTTATGGTTCAATGCTGGTGGGATTACGAATGACTTGAATTAGTGAAAATCAAGTATTAAATAAAGGAAGGAAGGATGGAAGGACGGAAGAAGGGAAGAAGGAGGCAGGAACCGAAAAATGTTTCAAACACTTTAATATTCATAAAATAAACTAAATGAAAGTAAAGCTGCAGCCCCTCATGGAAGAAAGGAAGGAATGAAGGAAGGAAGGAAGGAAGGAAGGAAGGAAGGAAGGAAATAGTTGAGGCAAGCAGGACGGAGCCATGAGCTGTGAGAGTGGAACGAGGCATGTGGCGTGAGGGTTAATGAGCATCACCTGCGTGCCACACCAGCCTCGAGTTACTCACAGAGGAGCTCGGAAGGATAAAAAGGAGGAGCAATGACAGTGAAGTGAGGACCAGGCCTGGACTTTATGTTGTGTTTTGTTTATGTTTGTTAAGGGATGAAGGAGGCAGGAACTGGCAAATGTTCAAAATACTTTAATAATCATAAAATAAACAAATCACAAATCACCTATAGTAAAGCGGCAGCCCCTCACGGACGACTGCCGCACAAACAAACAAAACTCAATGTAAATTCCAGGCCTGGTCCTCTCTCATCCTTCACTGTCGTCCTTCTTATCCTGCTTTTATCCTTCCGAGCTCCTCCCGTGAGTAACTCGAGGCCTGTGTGGAGCGCAGATGATGCTCATTAACACTTGCCTCGCTCTGCTCTCGTGGCTCTCGGCCCCGTCCTGCTTGCCAAAATAGTTTTTCAAACTGGGAAAAGGGTTAGTTAAAGGGTTAGTTCACCCCTTTAAGATTTAAAGTATTTTTTTTTTAATTTCTTTGCATTAGATTGTTTAAATAATGCATAGACAGTAGGCCATTTTTTGCTGAACAACATTGACTATAGCACTTATTACTATTGTACTGATCTGATTAATCAATAAACTGCAACTACAATATTATAATTACAATATATTATAATTAGCCAAAATTAGTTTAGAGACATTTTAAAGGTCAAGGAATCCAGAAGTCAGCAGTGGCCTGTTCCTAAATAAAACTCCAGCTGGAACTGTCCTAAAGGTTTCATAATTCATAATGAATCCAAAAGCCTTTCACTGGAACACAGTTTATCCATTTACATTTATAAGTGAGGGGTTAGACTTGTCATCCTTCACATTAAGAATGGACCTGTGTCATATGAATCCTCAAAATCAGAGCTTTTCACTTTATGGTTGGCTTTTCACAGTGGCTCCTCAATGATTTAACTGGGTGGCTTGTGGCTGCATTGGATGGTTAAGGGGAAGCCACTATTTATGATATCAAAATCTTGTTAAGGAATCTACTTCTATCCTACTTTCTTTTTAAGCAAACAAATAAATGAAATTTAGGAACTGGATAGATAAAATAAGGACAAGGGACATGGTGCATGGGAATGCAAACATGACTTATGGTGGACCTTGTGGGAACGAGATGTGTGAGACATGTCTCGAGGGATATTAGACAGCTTCACTTTGTTTTATAAAATCACAAAAACAAGACTGTGACAAAATAGACTATGTTGCAGACTGTCCTGAAGGAATGAATCACAATCAGATACATCATATATTAATAAGACAAATCCTAACACTAAATACATTCCTATTAAAACTGTGGTTGGCATCACAACACTCAATATGGTGGCATAATTAATACAAGTTCCACCTTAAACTAAAAAGAGCCAATTGTGTCTTTGCTTACTGTAGAATGTGCATGTGCATGTGCATTAACTTATCAATGCTAAAAAAAATACAATTTCTTTGTGAGATTTGAGCTAATGGAGCCTAACTGTTACTGTTACAGTTGTATTCATTTTTTTATTGCTGATTTGAAATATATGTTACTGGAACATAATAATGACCCATTTTGAAAATGACCCCTTACATATGTGGTGACTTTAATACTGGAAATACCTATCTGCCTAATTCACAAAAGTTGTCCTCTGCTTTTATAAAATAATTTTTAAAATAATCTTAAATTGTCCATTTTAAAAGTTTTAAAAGTGAAAACTTAACACTTAAATTGAACATCTGAAAAGATGAAATCTTAAAAGGCTTGAATGTTACAGCACTACGGCTATAAATGTATAAAGGAACCATCACAGCAGGTACTGTAGGCCATAAAGTGTTGGATAGGTACTCGAGAATAATGAAATATGCATTAAAGAAAATCATTTTCAAAATCAAAGAGTAACAAAACAGGAGCTTGATAAGATATCAGCATGTAAAGAAGACACAAATGCCACTTGCACACAAAAGCCTGGAATGTCCCATCAGCACTAAAGTTCAAAATGACTTCAACTGTAGCAAAATGAAGACAAGAAGGCTGCAACACAAGCAAGGGGTCCACAGGGGTTCTCAATTACTGCAACTGGCCTGTATGAAATAAGCAACAAGCTTGAATGCAGAGGAACATAACTTTTTTTCTTCCTGCAGTTTTCCAATGCTTTGATTTCTGATATGAAAACATTCATCTAAACTCCTTGCACTGACCCATACATTATTAGTTTGTCTACCATCACTTTGAATTTAATCAGACATTCAACACAGATCTCACCTGAAGTTGCCACTTATTGAATGTGACAATAGAGGAACATTAGCGGCGCTGCATAACACAGTCAAGCCATTGAGGACTGTGGTGACCTGCTCACTGTAAAGGAAGCAGTGTGGATAATTTCCAAGGCAAACGCTCTTCGACCTGTTCAGTGTCCTCATAGGCTGGACTGTAATGACTACAACAGAGGCCTAATTTTGTTGTCATCCACAGGAAGTCAGAAGCCAAAAAAAAAGGCAAAAAAATAACTAGGACCCTTGTCAGTGGTGAGGACACTTGGACTGCTATTATTAATAGTAGCGTTGCCATGACAGTGAACAGACCAGGCCCTTGTATAGCTGCCTTTTATTCCACAGCCCCCTCCTAAACTTATGAAATATGCAGAATCCAAACAGAGGTGGGGTTGATGTGCTTCCACCTCTACTAACCGCTACATGTCTATGGCTATTACTTATTTAGAAGATGTACAGAATAAGTGCCAAAATGGGCCTTCATCTTTTCCACTCCTCTTCACACGATATAAGGCACTTCTGTAGCCCAATGTTTACATAAAACCCCTCTGCAAAAGATATAACGCAGACGAGAAAAGAGTTGAAATTAGTTAACAGAGTCCAGAGCGAGGGCACAATGACAGTGAGAAGTGTTTGGAGGAGTCTCAAGTTTCTACAGTAATTTAGTCTAGCTATTGGGAGTTAAAGTGAATAATGATGATTTCCTTTCCCCCACCTTAGCAACTCAAAATGTATCTAGGCTTCTGCATGTCCCACATTGGGTATGGACAAAGACAGGCTCTGTGGAAACTAATACTGAAGATACTCTTACCTCCAGTTTCACAGACAAGGCCCAAGCCTAGTGCTAGACTAAAATGCATGATTGAACCGTTTTAACTGAAAGCTGCCCGAGATCGGTCAGGCTCTGTCGACAACCAATCACAACAAGGATTGTCACTGGAATACTGATCACCTTCACCTGAAGTTCATTACCTTATGTCCATCACCACTTATAAGCACAAACCACAGCAATTCGTCCAGTCTCAACTTCGGTTAAGGACTCACTTTCCTTCATCTCCCATCTGGCCATGTTCCTGTTCCGTAGTCTTCTCTGTTCCTCTGTGTCTCCAATGTGTCTTCGTCTGTCTGTGTCATCTTCCGTCATTGCTCATTGGAACTCACCTGCTCACCTATTCCAGATTCGAAGTGTGTGCCCTGTGCTGCATGATCACGATCTTCTCATTCCACCTGCTAAGCAGAAAGACTGTCAGCATCCTCATCAATCATATTTACATTCCATTTAATCCATTCTTACCTGTGTTTGTTGATCTTGGTGTGCTAAATAAACCTCTGTTGGTATTATACTGCTTTGTGAGTCTGTATTCCGTGACAAAAGCAACTTGGCATACAGTATATTAAAATGCTGTATGTCAGCGCCATTGTTTTGCCTCAAGATGCGCTGAAGTAATGTTTTATTCTAAGGCACATTCTCAAAAGTTACTTAAATTGAACTAAGGCCTAATCCTGGTTTAATCTAAGCCCTGTCTGTGATATCAGACCTTAGAATTAGTGGGTCTCATTCACTAAGCATGCGTACACACAAATTTGCGTATGAACATTTTCACAGATTAATCATGGTTCACCAAAATGATTCGAAATTTACAGAAAAATGTAGGAACATCTGCACAAAAAGCACTTTCTCTATGAGGCCTTATAGTCACTATGAGACGACTATAATTACATTGTATTGGATTATATGATTTTATTTAAAATTATATAATAAAATAAATAATACAATTTAATTTCATCTTAAATACACTTTATCATATACAGTGAGTAGGAAAGCTGTGTTGTAGCTTCAGCTGCGAGGTTTCTCTGCATAACGCAGGTAGAGTATACACATATGTACAGCTGAGAGGTCTGGGTCTGCAAAAAAGTAGTTTGAACTGCTTTTGAGAATGGCACACTTGCGTGAAGATCTAGCGAGAACCCTTATGTGTGATGGTTTGGCATTTTTATGCAAATACTAACCTTGTGCAGGCGGCTCAGTCAGCGTACTCCAAATTCACTAACATAAGAATGAGATAAAGAACAAATACATGTGCATATACACGTGTTTTCCTGTGCGTACAAATACAAAATAACCAACACAATTATTAGTGAATGAGACCTAGTGTTTGATAGCAAGTCAGTGAAAATTTTTAGTAATAAATAAAAATTCTTATTATGACAAAACATATGCCCTAGAATCAGAAAATTTTTTTGATTAAACATTACAAGATAAATAAATAAATGTTATATGCATGGATGAACTGTTAACAATAAGATAAATATGACGCATTTAGAAAAGTGGCTCTCAACCAAGGGACCGGCACCCGCTAGAGGGCCTCAAAAAATTTCCAAGAGGGCCACAAGTTGACTTGAAGGTGCAGTAAGCGAATTTTGAAAAACACTGTGCACTTGGTCCTTGGTCTTTGGTCCGATCCACTTTTCAACAAACTGCACAAGACAGACATTAGCAGAACGACTATAGAAAGAGAGAGATGGCAGAGAAAATACAAAAGAGGAAAAGGCCAAGGCAATATAATTAAAAAAAAAAGGGTTATGATCAGACAAGAGGTAAGATATGCTGTCTTTTTCTTGAATATACTTGTGTTATTTTGCCTGTTTGTTCATTTGCATTATTATTATTATTGTTATTATTATTATTATTATTATTATTATTATAAGCCTGGAGCATCTAAACCTACTCCACTGCCTGTTTTAAGCATCGGCTCCCAAAGTGTACTCAAAAATTGAGATAACACTCCTAATATACTGTATATGTGTAAGATAAATTTTGTAAATTTTCTGAATTTATGAACAATACTTGAATATATATATAGAAATATATATATTATATATATATGCCAAGAAAATATCACTTCAAGTTCAAGTATTGTTCATAAATTCAGGAAATTCAGAAAGTCATTTCAACCTGAAAAGAAAGGCTGTGCATTGCAATGATTTTATCATGGGTGTTAATCACATGAAATAGCAAAAGCAATAAGCAAAATTACAAAAGTCAGCAAACAATAAACACTAACATTTACTGTTAATAATTATTTAAATAATTCTTCCAGCAATAATAAAAGTTGCAGTTGCCAAGCAATTCAGGAACATATTAACTTGCGTGCTTGTCATTTTACAGCAGCTTTGAACGGCTCATTCAATCCAAATACTGAATGTTCTTCCAGGATCAACAAAGATGATGATCCAGGAACATGTTGCACTTGATGAAATCAGGTTCTGCCATCCAATCAGAATTTAATGTTGTTCTCATTTTCTTATTGACATTTTAGGTTTCAGTATGGGTGTTCAAGGGCACCCCTTTACAGCCACTGTATGTGCCATTCTTCAGAGCCGTAATGATGCAGCCTTTATTTACAGTGGTTCATGTCAGCATTATGTCACCAACTCAGAGAAGAACTGTAAGCTTTTAGTGCAGCATTTAGTGTAGTGGACCAGGTGGGGTGTTGATGGCACCTTGGACAAGAAAAAAAAGAACAAGAAAAAGAAAGATCAAATACTCACACCCAAACTCAACTAAGCTAAAGTAAGAGTCCGACCCAAGTACACCTAACAAAACAAAATGTTACCTGTCTATAAAAACATGGCACATGGTACATGGCAGCAAAATATTTGACTACTGTCTCCAAAGAGATGAAACTTTAACATAAGCCTTAAGACCTGTTCACACAAAGAATAATGAATATAAACTATAATGATGTATTAGTATCCTCCTTGGTGCAAACAACAGGCATCAACTTTATACCAAAATGCATCCAAAATGTACATTTGATGGTTTATCCTCTCATCGTACAAATACAAGAACCTCTGAGACTGAATAATGAGAGTGGACCTCCACAGCTCTGCCTTGAAACGTGAAACATGGCTCAGTGCACTGAGCAGACACAGAAACGAAGCAATCAATATAGGTCTTATAACCCCTGTTAGATAAAACATTGCAACCTGTGTCAAAGTCTCCAGAGTACTGCCCTTATTCTATTTCCAAGCAATGTGGGAGCTTGATTGTGGCCCATGTGGTACATAGTAATCACATTCCATTAATCAACATCCTTGTGGTAAACACATTGAACAATGTTGTTCCTGTGATGGAATCAACTAGAAAGGTTTCTGATTGACAATAGGTCAACACATAAAATCAGGGCATAACAACCACTACTCAGTTTACAGCAATTTCAACATTTGTTCTCCAGACTGTCTAGAAAACTATATTTAAGGTGTACATTAGTGTGTCCTAATATACCAGTATTGATGATAATCGTGAACGTTTAAAAAATTATAATAATATTGATATCATGTTAATACATACAATAATATTGTAAATAGTCCAGTACCTGTAATCTGGTTGACATTCCAACATAGGTGGTGGTATTGCATCTCAATGTCGGTTGCCACACGTGCGTCAGGCCTTAAAGTGACAGCAGCCTAATAAACCTGCTGCCAAATTATGAGATAGTAATAAAACTACGAATATGGCAGTTTTTCCTCATGGTATCGATGTCAAAATTGTGGCCAGTGTAAATGGTGAGTGGCTGTAACTTTGGAAAACCACTAGCCACAGTGGCTGGTGAGCAAACAAAATGTTAATGTCAAGCCCTGGTGGGAGTTATATAGATTCCGTAAAAAAGAGAGTTGTTTTGAAAGTAAGTTCAAAAGCAAGTTCTTTTTTGTGTGCTTTTATACAGTTATGATTACAAACTCTCTCTCTGTCTTACTACACTCATATTTTGAGTGTGATTAATTGGTCAAACAGCTGTTAAAAGCTGTATAACCAGTTTGTTCAATTTGTCTAGTAGAAGCAGAGTGTTGCAATGAATAGTCTTGCCTCTGTTGCTGATGCTACGACATCGGGTCCTATTATCTTAAAATTAGAATGAAGCGGAGGTTGCAATTCTTACTTCCCTATCTTGATGGATATCCGAGCGAAACGGCTACTCGAACAAGAAAAAATGTAGGACTGGACTTGACTTTGTCCATTGGGGATTGACTGGATTGTTGGATCAGTGGGGTTTGCTATTGCTGTGATCTCATGTGAGTGACAGCTTGTCCCGGCCTTGTGCCGATAAACACGTCATCACAGATGAGAGTGAAGGGATTTAACGTTGACATTGAAGTTATCTGTGATGTTGTATGTATTATAATTGTAACATCTCTGTTAATTGGATAATAATTGCAATTAGGAATGAAGATGGTGGTAGCTGCATTTGCATGAGACAATGGAGTGCGAGTTCGTAGTGTGATACCACCGGTTTTACTTACCCAGATGAGATCGCTGATATATGGTATTGTCATGGATGATGGCAGATATTAGAAAATATCTGACTGTTGAATGCTGACCAATCAGACTCAAGTATTCCAGTGAGCCGTCAAGTAAAAAATGGTTAAGCAATGATATTTGTATCAAAGACCCTTTAATCGGCTCAGAGATTCTAACAACTCCAAGTTAAATATTTTACTGCAATGTAGGTCAGCACTTCCCTGCCACTCTCTTCGTATCTCTTTCAACATCAATCGAGTCTCTCCAACAGCCACTGATGAGTTCCAGCATGACGAGCGAGACATGCTGACAGAAGCCTTGCCAGGAAGACCTCAAACGGATAACCACTAGGCCGCGGTCCATGAGCCCCGCCACCGTCTCAATGCCAGGCCTCCCTTCCATGCCATACACAGAGCAGCTGCCCTCAAGACTGAAAGACAGGGAGGGGGCAACTCTCGTCCTCTTATCCACCATCTGTCTGCAGGAGGGCTTGGGTGGCGTCTGCCAGAGGAAGCACAGGCCACCTCGACATTTGAAAGAGCCAAGGAGCGGGCCCTTAAATCACTGTCGCAGCTTCTACCTCTGTGATTGATCAGCTTCATTTAGCAGGAGCAGCCAACACACAGGGAGGGCTTGTCCCAACGTACTTCTACCCGAATCTGGAACTCAGTACTAGGCAAACACAGAGACACTAACAGCTGCAGCAGCAATGGGGTTTCCCCCTCAAACACTCATTATCACTCACTTAGATGACTTCTGGCCAAAGCAGACACAGCAACGGTTAGGATTATTAAGTTTTGCCGTTTTAACAGCAGTTATGTTAAGGTTATTTATTTATTTTAATAAATGGGGAGAGTTGTAGCTAGAGAGTTGAACTTGTAACCCGAAGGTCATGGGTTCGAATCTCAGTATCAACAGGAAATGTAGCTGGGAGGAGTGGACAGCTCCACAACTGAGGTTCTCTTGAGCAAGGCACCTAACCCCCAATCACTCCCCGGGTGCCGCTGCAAAAATGGCTGCCCACTGCTCCGGGTGTATGTGTGTTCAACACTCACTGCTGTGTATGCACTTGGAAGGGTGAAATACAGAGCGCAAATTCCGAGTATAGGACACAATACTTGGCTACATGTCACTTTCACTTTTACTTAATACACTTAATGTATTACACGGCTCTCTGAAAAAGTTGAGTCTAACTGATCAATTGCAACATTCAGCTGTCAGATGTTTCTTAATATTTGCTGTCCTCATCCATCGTAACATTGTATATCATTCAGCTCATCCGGGCAACTGAAACATGATACTTTAATGACTCATGTCACCCCACGGACTTGCTCTCTTGTTTCATAAAACCACAACTGGCGCCATCTTGTTTCTCAGATATCCATCGTAATGAAAATCATGTCAGAGGACTAATTTCGCTGTAATGCTGCAGTGTTAGACTCAGCTCAGGCTCATTAGAAAAAATATCTGTGGGAATATTTTTGCAAAATATAAATACATAGCGCCATGTACGTTTCGTGACAGTTTCAATGTGAAATGAGTGGCGTTAAAATTGTTTTCATTTTTTTTCTGAAACAGATAAACGTAAATATGGTACGTTTTACATTACATTGGTTTTGTATGTATCACGGCAGTTCTGATTTGAAATGTCCGGTGAGTGGAGCTAAAAGTATAATGCTCCGTTACGTTTTAAAATAATGTACAATCTACACTACACAAGGAGATGTGAAAACAAGTCTTTATTAATTCATAATCTGACCCTGTAATCATAACGTGTAACGTGTAATCATAACTCTGTGTATGAAAGCGATTAAAATTGCTAACGGTTTCTACTGCCTCTATTGTTCATTTCTGTTGGAGACTGCAATGATATGTACATATTGGTTCGTATTTTGCATTTTGCAAAAATTTCCCAGAGGTACATTTTTCCATGAGATCAGGTTGGAAAACAGTGGGTTTCAAAGTGAAGCACGGACCTGTGTTCATGATAGTGTTTCAGTGCCTCGGTTCACAGTAAATAAAGCTCCTCTGGGACACTGAAACACTGTATCATGAGCTGCGTGCATGCAAATGAATAGTATTGTAAGTTTACAGTTGTACGATAAAATAATTTTGTTATCAAATACTATATTTAATAAAAATCGGTAACAATCATTACAATTAATAATCATTTTTACAGTATTTTTGACAATATATTTATACATATATTTACAATTTATTTCTTATTTCTTTCTGCATGTAATTGCATCATCAATATTTCACACCCACACATTTATTTGTTGCCATAATTGAGATCATGTCCACCAGTCCTCCATTCTTTATGGCAAAATAAACCCTTACAGGATGATACGAGACCCTTACTTAAAGAGAAAGTTCACCCAAAAATGAAAATTCTGTCATTATTTACTCATCTTGTTTCCAAACCTATATAAATGTCTTTGTTATGCTGAACACAAAGTAAGATATTTAAAATAATTTCAGTAATCAAGCAGATCTCATCCACCATTGACTAACATAGTAGGAAAACAGATACTATGGAAGTCAGTGGGGGATGAGTTTGGTTACTGGAATTTTTACATTTCACTTATTCAGTCATAAAAGATTCAATTATTGCTGTGTAGAAAAAAATATGCTTACACCGTTACACTCCTCGTGTTGTTAGCAGCCTATATAATTTTTACATAAAAAGGATTGGGAAAATGGGCATTCTATATATATTCTATATATATATATATATTAGTTTTTTGTTGTTGTTTTTGTTATATTTTTTTCATAATGAATTGATTGAGGAATACTAAGAAGGTTGATGTCGAACTTTAAAAAAAATGAATGAGGAAGAGGGTAGCGAATGACGTCCCAGGTCACTATAGACCCGGGGTATTTCTTTTTTTTTTTCTCTCTTTTTTTTTTTTTTTTGCTATTTCAATCTAGCTTGAAGTTTAATAGTCTACTTTAACCACTAAGAACAATGAATGTGAGCTAAATCGATAAAACAGAGCTCTCTTCATATTATGCTTATGCTTATGTGAACATCCCAGTCCCATTTCAACTTTCCTTACAGTGGAAGAACAGACATAATGCAGCATTAAAATACATACAGTATATCACTTATTCCAACATTTATGACTGGCTTTTGGTCTCGTTGAGTCATCGATGTGTAGAGATCACATTGGCGCGCCCGACCGAGCAGGAATGAGCTCCCTGAAGAAAGTTCATGGCCGTGGGCCTCCATCCATTTCTTTTTTTTTAGTTCTGTGTACAGGGAAAACGTTTTGACTCCTATGTCCCCTCTTTTAACAAGCTCACGGTTATTCTTTGGGATCTACCCACCACCAGGTTTTCCGTTACCAAAAAGGGACACTAACCACATCCATAGCTTCTCATCTTTACTCTTTGTAAGGCTGCAAAAGAGAAATCGGCTCTCAGGCTGCTCAGTTTCAATATGCCAAATACATATCATCTGTAGCAGTTCATCTCGTGATTTACGGTAACGTAGGCAGATTTATGGTATAGAGGAAAACTGGGACGAGTTAATTCCTAACTGATGAGTATAATCACGCCAAGTGAAACAAAATAAAAGCCTTGATTAAATAAAAAGTTATGAACACAGAAATGACCACTTACAACAAGGCTAGCATTGCTATCTTCAATATAATTGTCATTAAAATGGGGCAAGAGGGTGACTATTTCTCAGCAAAGTCTTGCTCTGTCAGAAACAAAAGGGAAAAACATGTAACGCAATAAATTTTACAAGAATAACTCATAAGCCTGTTTGTGCAAGTCCCTGATTAAACAGGTGGCCCAAAACTTTGAAATGTATCACAGCAGCATTGCTAATTATGACTGGCTTAAGTTGACAGTTCTTTTTCTAGCTGTCACTGAAAAGTGTGTCAGTGCTTTTGAAATAGTTTTAGTCATCTCTCAGAATGTGACATGCCCATCAGGATTTGAGTTTTAGATGGTCTTCAAGTTGAATGAACGCAAACAAAGCGACGAGGAATTAGTTGATGCTAGGCAGCTCTCCAGCTAAGGTTTACGTTCTCCTTAATGCTGTCTTTAACAGATACGATTACACGAGTATGTCTCACGTGTTTGTCTAACTCCACATTTGGCTGAATGCATTTATCCATCCTGACAAGCACATAATGTGGGCACGGCTCGTTCATATGACGAATAAGCGAGAAGACAGAGAAAAGCAGAACTTCTGGAAGTTAAGACAACACTTTCAGCTGTTTTTTCTTCTCTCTCTCTCTTACTGACAATGTACCCACCCCCCAAAGACACTGAAAGATTGTGGTAATCCTTTCAAAATTACATTAGCAACAGCCTTCATCTCTCCCCCTCTCTTTGAGTAGGTGGCATGAATATGAGCCAAATAACTGAAGACAGTGCGGTGCCGAGAACACATTGATGAAGATACAGCATTCTGGATGTAATATGCTTCTACATGAAATATACAGATACGGGATGCACCTCAAGGGCTTGTTGAGAATGAGTTCCGGCTGTGGTCTCAGTACATTTCAAGGATTCCAATTAAAAATGTGATCCGACATTATAATAGGTGTATTTAATTGCAAATAACATTGGAGTTAATCAATTGATACAATGCACTTATTGTGTGCATACAGTATATCTTTTTACATTGTTGACCCTTACCTTACACATTAAACTTAAACCTACCCATACCAAGAAACCTGGGTTCAACCTCACCTGTATCCCATCTCAACAGCAGCAAAAGTGTTGGTTACACTTTATTTTAAGGTGTCTTTGTTAAACTGTAATTATACATTCAAATACTGAGTAATATTAAGTAACATGTACTCACTACAGGGTTAGGATTAGGGTTTGGTTTAGGGTTAGCTGCATGTAATTATGCATAATTTATAATTATTACAATAGTAACTACTTGTACGTAACAATTATACGTGATAAGTATTAGCAAAGTGTTTTGCAACAACATGAACACAAGTGCATTGTACTTATTTTGTTATTTATTTATTTGTTTGTTTATTTGTATGCAAGTACATAGTAGTTAAAGACACAAAATATAAATTGTTTAAACTTCAGTTGGGCCAGTCTCTGTTTGGTCCATATTAATGCTCTATGCTATACAGATTTTAAAACATTATATAAAAGAAAATTATAATATTCCATCTTAAAGAATAACTCACCAGACAAACAGTACTAATGAAAAATAAACTAAAATAGTACAGAAACATTTTAGTGTGGTAAAAATTGTGATATTATTTTAATATTATATAGGTAAAGATGTATAAAGTTATATAAATGTTCTTTTCAAATTCAAATTGTATTAGTATGTGTATATATATAAAATTTAAAAAAAAAAAAAAATTTATATAAAAATATAAAATTTTATTCCAAAGCAGTTTAACAGTTGACTTTGAAAATCCCATTTTTTAAACTCCATTTCCACAGATCATCTTGTGTCCCCCTGGAGGTCTCCTGACCTCGTATTTATAGGTTTAATTGTCGTTTGTAAGTGTACTTATATAGATTTGTATAGCATTAGCATACCATCCCATCTCAAACCTGTCTTATTTTCCATCAAAATGGCTCAAGAAACGATACAAGCAGAGTCTGCACAACAATCTGCTGATAGCACAATTATTCATCCATCTCTTTTCTCGGTTTTTCCCAACAATTAAAAAGCTATGTGGAGCAAAGCGAAGGGCTCCCCGTGAGGCACAGTGGGAGGTGTGCTTAGTGCTGTGGCACGCGTGCATGGAAAGTTGAATACGGGTCTCAGCCGCCAACTGCGGTAGTTTGGGAGCGTTAACGAGATCTGACTGTCCTCTCAGTGGGCCTGCTCTGTAACGAAGCTTTGCAAGAGATATATCTTATTATTATCAGTGTAAAAAAACAGTTGGGTTGCTTGGTATTTTTGTGATGATAAACTGTGATGCATTTTAGTTTGAGCTCAACCAGTGTCTTTAAGAGTACACACACTATTGACACAGAAGTTACACAATTTAATTTAAAAACTATAGGTTGTGAGGTTTATGAAAGGTTATGCAACCTTTGAATTTCGAAATCATGCAAAATTCTCAAAAGTACTTTGTAACCTCAGAGAACATCTTCTTGAATTTCACATCCTCATCTCCTCTCAGAACTTGGAGATGTTGGTGCTAGACCGTATCTAACGCTTACCAGGGAAGACGCTCACTGCAAAAAGGGAAAAATACAGTGAATCGCTGCTGTTGCCAATTGGACAGGCTAAAAATACTCAGCCTTATCCATCTGACTCCCACTTGAAACAAAAGTTCATGTCAAAATAAGCAACACAAAAAGTATTACGTGGGATAGATAGCCTCTCCCCAGCAATGAGTCTGAAAATTACAGAGACAGAGAAGCAGCAAAGTGATTATGTCTGGCCCTCTAAATGGAAGGACTGAGAGAGTGCACTGCTCAGCTGCGCAAAAAACGCTGCCAAGATGTACCGTGGACTTTTAGCAAGCCTTTTTACTTGCGCCGGAGAGAGAAAGAGAGAGAGAGTCAAAGAAAATGTGTGGCGTTGTAAGATGTAGCAACTTCATTTTCAAATGCTCTTTCCTCTCATCTCTATTTATAAACCGCCTGCTATAACATGCTGGACCCAAAACGATTTAAAAAAAAAAAAAAGAAGTTCATTCATGTGTTCAAGAAAAGACATCTGTGGTATTGAATTCTGCAATTTCACGCCTTTTTGTCAATTGTTATCCAATCTGCTTTTCCAAGTGTCAACATTTACCATTTAAAGCAGTGGCCTACGTAAAATAAAATGATGGCAGTCAATCACTTTGTCTGCCAAGTGCTCTTTAAATCATTTTACAGAAACAGAAAATCTGTAAATCTATCACTTAGACGTTGAAATAATAACTTGTAGGATTTAGTTTAAACACATCATGAGCCAAGCCTAACAAAACATATTTTCCTCCGAGTTGACAAAGATGATCTGTGCAGTGAGTTAGCTACATACAGACAAGAGAAGTTTGATCCTAAACAATAATTTAGCCTCAAGTTCGGGTGAGGTGTACTTTACCCTGCAGTGACCCTAGTGATGAACATACCTGTTACAACAACAGTTTTATAATGAACCTCTTATTTTCATGTTTTAATTTAAGAAGCAGATGTTACTGAAGCTTTATATGTATTTCACTACAAAATATACATGCACATTTCTGAAAAATTACTGGTATCTACTTTAGTGAATTTGAACCCATCAACAACAAATTGTAACAATAATATAAAATATTATATATATAAAATATAAAACAAAATATTCAATATTTTATATACTATAAAATAACAAAATATACAAATTACATATATGCAAAAAACCCTGAAAGATTTAATATTGAATTAAATAGATGAAAAGTGAGAGTAAAAGACATTTAAAGATTTATATTTCAAATAAATGCTGTTCTTATGAATTTTTAATTTATTAAATAATCCTAAAATAAAAATGGATCGCCGTTTTTCAACAAAAAATATTAAGCAGCACAACTGTTTTCAACATTGATAAGAACAAGAAATTGTCTTGAGCATCAAATCATGATATTAGAATGATTTCTGAAGGATCATGTGACATTGAAGACTGGAGTAATGATTCTAAAAATTCAGCTTTGACATCACAGGAATAAAATACAAATTGTCATTTTGAATTTTAATAATATTTCACAATATTGCTGTTTTTTCTGTATTTTTGATCAAATAAATGCAGTCTTAATTCATATTATTTATTAATTCAATTAATTTAGCTAAAGTCAAATAACATTATTACACATACAGCACAGTACATACAATGAAATGATCAAATGTTAACTGGTCCTTAATGGACTTAAAATGAAATTGATTGCATTAAAAAAAACTTGTATTGTTAAGTCTACATATTATTTTGTGGCATACAAAACTGAATCAGTACTAAACTACAGGGCATCGAAGTGTTGTTGTATAAGATTTTACGCCGGATGACCAAGCTGGCTAAACAGCAATGCTAGTTATAGACACATATGGATTATCGGTCTGAATCGTCATGCCAGATGTAAGGTCTGTGTTAAGTGAGGTGACATACAGGATTTGATTTCAGTGTGACCAGAAGACAGTGAGAGAGTGTGTGGCCTCTAAATCCACTTCCCCACACAGAGATAATTAGCTACCTTATCAGCATAGGACACCAGAAGCCCCCCACTGGAGTGACAGGTCAGGGAGTCCAAGCAGCTGGGGATTGGGGGAAGATAAGATGAGAAAATGAGCGAGAGCAAGAGAGAGAGAGACAGAGAGAGAGAGAAGGAGGGAAGAAGCCTTGTAAGCCCTGTAAAACTGAGGCAGCTTCTCCGGCCTATCAGGTCCACCAGGACCCCTCAGCCCTCATTAGCATAAATTCAAATGACAAATGTGGCCGGCGCTGGCAGAGACTAATTAATTCACAAAGGGGGGAAATCGTTGGCATTAGACATCAAATCCTCCACTGCCAGAGGACTGAACAAGTGTTAAAGCACTAGAGCAAGACTTTGCTTCTCCTTTTTTTGTTCCGTTTTCTTTTCTTTTTTTCCCATAATACATTTCAGCGTGGTTTTCCGAGAAGGAGAGAGAGAGAGGGGGAAAAAATGACACAGAAAGAGAGACGGTTAAAGCCAAAGTCTATATATTCGGGTAGAGATCTCGAGAGTTGACATGGCTGTTGGTATGTACATTGTGTGCTGTCATATAGCTGATCAATGTAGTGCGATGACTGAACTGTGCTCAGAACGCACATGACATCCGCACACAATCCTCTCTTTCTTACCCCATCCGTCTGTGCGTTTATCTACACCAGACACAAACCCCGTTGCCCTCAGTGAAAGGATAAGGGCACCCCCTTGTGTTTGCCATGCTGAGTACAAACATACAGCACAAAATGAGTACATTTGTTATCTGGAACAGAAAATATCTAGATAGAAGACAACGATTCACAAAATTTAAGTATTATGAAATGATGCCTGACATGCTTGGCAAGGTCAAATGTGTCAAAATGTTTACATAAAGTGATTTCTATCCTGGGGCGGTAGGAAAGATTTGGATTTGTCTATTTGTTTAGTAATGTCTAATAAATAAATAAATAAATAAATAAATAAAAAGTTATTTTAAGGAAATTTAGTATAACAGTAAGTGAGCACATTTCAAGCTTTGATACCAAGGCCTGGAGGCCGATGGGGCTGTATCAGTGCCTATAAGAAAAAAAGGCTGAGAAACAGTGACTTTTAAAACAATTAAAAGAAATTACAATTACAGAAAAATACACAATAAAAACGTAATAATATTCGGTTACTGATTCCAAATTACATGACAAACAAAAATGTAGTTAGTAATGTAATCATTACATCACACATTTAAAGTAATGTAATCAGAGTATTTTTGATCTCTTTTACTTCTAACATAATTAACTAATTAGATAATTAACCACATTGATTTGAATAGGATTATCTTGTACCATATTAATATAAAAATACAAAGAGAAAGAAAATATATTTCATTCTTTGTTATCACTAATATGAAATGCATTAAACATTACATTACGTCAGGGTTTTCCTGACTGGGTTTTGTGAAGGAATTGTACGGGGTTCATGAGTTTAATAATATTAATAAGAAACAAGCTATAATCTAAAACATAGAAATGTCAAATTAAAACAAATAATTTTAAAATAAAAACAATCAAAACACTTACTAAAAAAAGATGAAATATTTTGTTTACCTGCATGTCATGTGTACATTAACATAAATTAACATAACCACGAACTTAAAAATAATAATACTGTTGTTGTAATATAACTTATTAACTTATTAAAATCTCAGGGGTATATATAATATAATATATTAGGTCAAAGAGTTTCAGCTGACAAAAACTTGGGGAATCCCTGGACTGCATGAAAATATGATATGACATAAATTTGTAAATTGTAATGTATTTGAAAGACAAAAGTCTTCCAAAGATGATAATACATGGTTAAATGACAACTGCCATTGTGAGACTGTCAATAAAAAAGTAACTGTAGTCTGATTATGAGTATTTTAAATTGTAATTTAATCTAATTACAAGTACTTTTTTTTTTTTTTTTTTGGAAATCTGATTACAAAATCCAGATTACATGTAATTAGTTACTACCCAGCACTGAATCCAAGAGTGCATATGGCATTAAAAATAAATAAATAAATACATAAATAAAACTGGTTGCTCTGGAAAGGAAATATCAGGAAATATTATTAGCGGATGTTGCCTTGTGAAATACTTATACATCCAGGGACTCACATATTTTAGTATGAAAAAGCCTTTATTAGAGGCTTTACAGGCTTAAAAACAACAACAACAACACACTTTCTTATTGTATGACTGACTTTGGGTGGAACATATTAATATAAATAATGCATATTATACATTTTATTAGCAGTCATGTTTATTAATGCTTTATTGTTGTAAATAAATATAAATATATTTGCAATTATTTATCAAGCACTATTTAAACCTTAATAAAACCTAACAATAAAACCCCATATAACATAAGGTAACACAAATAACAAAATAAATAAAACCCCACATATATACACAACCATGAATACCCTACCACATATATGAAGTCTCCTGGGGCTTAACAATTTTTCATAAATATAATTTCGAAATAAAAGAATTTGTTTTTATGAAAGTTTCACAGTATCTACAAAATACTGCGGAATACATCGTCAAGTTTATTCATCTACAAATGTTTTCTTTTATCCTTTTTGTTTTAGCGCTCATAATGAGCTTAACTGACAGCAACATCTGGATCTGATCAAATCCAGGTGTTCATGAGAAGACAGTGATTAGCTTGTGCTCCCTCTCTTTGTGCATTTGAGCGAGAGAGAGCAAGCAAGTGAGATGTACAGACACTAAACCAGGTGCACTTCTTATTTTAAATCTCTCATAAAAAATTCCCATAATTTCCTAAACGCTGCACAAGTGCTATAAGTACTTTGAAGTCATTCCATGAAAAGAATTATACCATACCCTTTCCGTGTCATTATATAGGTTTACCACAATAACATATCGTAATTCGGTAATAAATTCTGCAGTGTGTTTAACACGAACACTGAATGACAACCTGGGTGCTAAAGAATGGCAGTGACCCACTAATCTGCCAGAACAACACCTGCAAAATATATTGTCCTGAGCGAGGAAGGACCACTGTGGTGGACAGTTAAGCGAATTTAAAAGCCTTTGCCATAAATGACTTCTAAAGGAAGCTTTGAAACGGCACCACAACTATTACGGTCCAAAACCTTTTTATTTTCATATGAAGCCATTACAGTTTCCACATCCAGTATATGTTACACCCTATGTTTAACAGTCATAGAATAAGCTTTTGTCAGGCCCATCTTTTATTTTTATGATATTCCATAGTCTAATGGGCACATATATAGATCTTGCCATGAATTTTGTCTATATGTTTGCTTCCATGGCAATGATGTGCTTAGTGTGGTGTATTTTAAGTTGTTAAAGGGGTTAGTTCTCCCAAAAATGAAATTTCTGTCATTAAGTATTCACCCTCATGTCGTCCCAAACCCGTAAGGCCTTTGTTCATCTTCGGAACACAAATTAAGATATTATTGATGAAATCTGAGGAATTCTGAGGCACACATAGGCAACAATGTCATTGTACCTTTTGTCATTGGCCTTTTGTCATTATTGTTAAATAAAGTGCTTATTTTTGTTTTGTTTTTGCGCTCAAAAAGTATTCCCGTCGCCTTATTACATTAAGGTTGAACCACTGCAGTCACATGGACTTTAATACCTTTCTGGACCTCAAAAGGTACAATGACATTGCTGCCTATATACTTCAGAATCCTTCAAAAAAATCTTAATTTGTGTTTCCAAGATGAACAAAGGTCTTAAGGGTTTGGGACGACATGAAGGCGAGTACTTAATGACAGAAATTTCATTTCTGGGTGATCTAACCCTTTCAGGCATATGCGCAAATAACTCTCCACACAATAAACAAGATAAAATTTTGAATAAATCAAAGCAACAAATCCACTAAAAACCTCAGAAACTCTATAAACCTTGATATTTGTGCCTATTTAGCCAGATTAAACACTGTCTTTGGTAAAAGTAATAAAACTTGTCTCTGAGGGAGGCCTCAATGTTATCTCTCTACAACATGCCTTAACTAGATTTTTTATTTCAAAAGAACAATTTTTGACCTGATAGCAAGAGATGACCAAATGAACTAAGATGGATGTTTGTCATTAATTCATAGTGAACCAAATAAATAAAATGATTGTGACAGGAAGCTCATGCTGAAGACTGTTGTGAATTCGCTCAGGACCGCTTGCCGAGGCTGTGGATTACAGGTACAAATGCTGTAAATAATGTTCAGTTCTTGCATAGACTGATGGCTTCACTTCTCAAGACCTCAATGTATCGCCAGGAGCCGCGGGTATTAATTTCGTTCTACCTGCATATATTTTTTTGAATCTCAAAGTGACGGCACCCATTGACTTCCATTATATGAATCACCGAGGACCATGGTTTCAGCTAGAAATCATCTTTACTGTTCTCCTGAAGGAAAAAAGTCACCTACATGTTGGATGGGAGAGTAAATTAACCGCAAATTTTTATTTTTGGGTGAACTATCCCTTTAAGAGAGCTAAATAAACAGGCTTGCTAACTTTTCAAAAGAGAGGAAGTTATGTGCCCAATCAAAGCCTTTTTTTTAACAAAGTCAGTGCACGTGATGTTTAAATGTAAAAACCTAAAAAGCTACATTACTGTATCTATTCTTACAGAAAACATAATGCTAGCTTTCCCCCCCAATGCAATCTATTCTAAAGAGTAATATAGTTTCATTATTGATGATGCAAGCAAGTGTAAATAAGAAAGCCAAACATAAACAAAATATACTTTGGTAAATCCTTTCAAAACTGTCCTCCCTACAGACAGTAACCTCGTGTGCCTCCTCACCCCGATCCCTTAAGGCTTCTATTGTGGCGCGTCCCCCCGCCCTTTGTGTTGAAGATAAGCCCTTGGCTGTCTGAGTGGCAGGGCAGTGAAAGAGAGCAGGAAGAAATGGTTTCATGGCTAAAATGACGGCTTGAATTAGCGTGTCTGAAATGTGCATCATCTGCTAACACTTGGACATGGTGTTGCTGTGGCTCTGGGTAAAGCCTCGACCGCCGCCTGCACTGCCTTTACCCATGATCCCGTAGCTGGAAGCGCCAGGCTCTGTCACTTTGATGGACATCTGCCTGGGCCTTCCAGGTCTCTGTGAGCCAAAGACATGAGCGATTCTGACAGAATCTAGGGTGTCATGCGCCCATCTGGCAAAAATCTGAAACAAAGCGCCAGTCCTACTGTAACGTCTACCAGTGTAATTAATGAAACCGGACTACAGACATTTATGTTAGTTGAACTGATATTCTATTTTCTTCATTTCGTTTTTTGAAGTAATATTTCTAACAATGGGTGTCAATAATTTTAGTAACACTTTGTGTGTTTCAATATCCATCCATTCCTTTCTCTTACTACTTATCCTATTTAGGGTCACATATCCCAGCAGAGAAACACCAATGGAACGTCCAAATTTAGGGACGTTTTGTTCCGTTTTTTAGGCAACACCAGATTAATGTACAGTATGAAAAATGAATATTCATTTTGAGAATTGAAAAAAAAACTTAAATATTACCTTTGTAAGTGTAAAGAAATCAAAGGTAATCAAAATGTAGAATTAGGGGAATTAAGCAGGAACATTTAAATATCAGTCAAACATCAACATATATCAACAATTGAGTGATACCAATAAATGAGTGATTAAAAAAACTGTTATGGCACAATAAATAATAATGCTTTCGTCAGTAGACTTTTGCATATGCATATACACATCACATCACATCACATCACATTTTTTTTTTCCTGCGAGAAATATACTTATAGCTCAAAAATCTGCCTATAAAGGGGATTTTATAAATCTCTTAGAGAAAACATATGCTACCATTCAAAATGTTCTTGAAAAAATCACTTATGCTCATCAATTCTGAATTTATGATAAAAAAATAAAAGTAAACAGTAATTATGTGAAATATTATTACAATTTAAAATAACTTATTAGTATTTATCTCTGTGATGGAAATTCTGAATTACTCCAGTCTTCAGTGTCACATGATCATTCAGAAATCATTCTAATATGCTGCTCAAGAAACATTATTATTATCAATGTTGAAAACAGTTGAGCTACTTATTGTTTTTGAGGAAACCGTTGCACTTTTTTCAGGATTCTTTAATAAAAAGGAAGTTCAAAAGAACAGTATTTGTTGGAAATAGAAATATTTTGTATCGTTATAAATGTATTTACTGTCACTTTTGATCAGTTTCCATCTCCTTACGGAATAAAACTATTAATTTCCTATTGTGAGTGTGTTTATTTATTTTGCTTGTGTTTTGTTCTTATACGTAATCCTAATTCTCTAAAAGGATAATGTCCATTTGAACTTTTTCGATCGTTGCCATTTATTTTTCATATTGCATCAATGTTCTCACAAGTTCCTCATCTTTTGAGGAGTAAGTGTAGCAGCAGTGGACCACACATCTACACACTGGCCCCTCTTTACTGCTTCTTCCATTTGAGTAATGGAAACTGTAGCCCACTGACAGAGGAAGTGAATCTGGGCCTGTGATCCACAAAAACTACCATCAGCTCCTTCCAAATACATACAAGAGCAGCAGTGAAAACACTCCAGCCTGCAAGCCTTCGATAAATGGGAGGAAATCCCGGACATGTCGAGCGTATTAGAGGAGTACTTGAGGTTTCTGTTAAATTTGGATTGCTCCGAGCCGGAGAAATGCGATGCTATTTATTAGAGATGACCAAAGCCATATGGAAGCAATCATCGGCCTCTTGCACAGAGGCAATTTGAAAGAAAAACGGCAGTGCTAATGAGGGTCGTCCTGATGGTTTTATGTTCTCAATCCCACTGTGCTTGATCTGTTACTGTACAAATGCAGACCATAATTACAATTGCTTGTATACAGCCCAGTGTGCGAAACACACAACAGCCTGTGTTTCTGTTCGTCTCTCCTCAAATTTTAGGCATAACAAATAGCAGGTGTTCGCTTATGTGAAAGCGCATTGTTCCTGTGCGGTTGGCCAGCTGCTAATACTTACCACTTACAAGCTTTTTATCCCAGTACCACTCACACTGTCGACTAGACTGAGCGTAATGGCTGTATAAATCGCTCAAATATTAGTATTTAGCATGAAGACAAATCATTTCCTCACCTCTGCCTGCTTTGTCTTGTCTTCTATGCACTTTTTAAACAAAGTTTCACCAAGTTAGTATTGCAGTGATGATGTAACGACATTATACAACCTGTAATCCAACGGGTCTCGTCTTTAGACCTGTCAAATATTGCCGAAAATACCTGTGGCCGTGCTGTTAGCTGGAGATACGCCGTTATATTTACCATAGCCAATCAGAGCAAAGCAATAAAGCATCGTTATTTATTGGCATTGCCTCTCCTGTTCCACGCGTCTTACCGAAAGTGGATTTGAGGGGGTTTGTTTCCTGTTTATCTGCCGGCACCCTGCTGCTATCGGTCAGGTTCAGGAGACGCCTCCATGGTGAACTTGCCATCTTTTTTCCCTGCCCATTATATCATGGTATTAATCATTAGTTCTTTGCCCCGTATCAGCTGGCTGCACAGGAATGGATGACACGTTGAATTACTCCAAAGACATGGTTCTTGTTATGTAGCCGAGGTGCTGTTAAGGGGAGTATATGACACGCTTCAAATAAGGCTAGTCTATCCATTAAGAGCATATTTTTAGGGAAATTCTCAAAAATCTGAAATGTCGATTGAACGCTTGTTCTCACTTCCAGTGTGTTTCCTGCCGGAGTTCACAGATCTGTTTTAATGAGCAGAATGGGAAGGACAAGGAGAGGGGGGGTGGAGAGAGAAGAAAACTTAAGGCATGTTTGTGATCAAGCCCAGGAAGATCTCACATTTGCATGCATAGTTTCTCTCCTGGGATCTCTGGTTGGCTTAATGTGGACAGGTCTTCCCTCTCATGCCCTGTCTCACCCCTGCTTCTCAGAGAGATGCCAGAGTAGTAACTCATTATTTCTACTTATGAAATTTGTCCACTCAGGAGAAGGCAGAGCATCTGGCAGCAGAGGTTGAGCCACAGCCCCTGTGATTATGTCTAGAGAACATTTGGACCCCTGAACACCCTGCGTTGAACACCCTGACATCTTATGAACCCATCTGACATATGGGCTACTTATATCATTTTCTTCTATTCCAAAGTTATTGTGTGTTACGTAAACTATCAGTATTTTTTTTAAAAAGAATCATAAAGTTCTGCTCTTAACCCCTGGTGGTTGTAATGTAGATGTCCAAAACAGATTCTCTATAAGAAGTTAATGACATTCACTGACTTTTTTACCCTGACAAAAGTTAAATGTAGGCTGTAAAGAGAGACCAGGGGCAATAACAGACAATTAAAGTAAAAGGTATAACTGTGCTCCTGTTGCTGACAGGTTCTTTAATAATAGTTTATCTCATACTGAGGTGGGGGGTAATTGAATCACTAACTGAAACTCTAGTTATTTGACTATTGAAGGACTGAACCTTACAGCACATAAAGATTAGTCTTGACTAAACAGCTGATTAATATATTATAGAGAGAAAAAAAAAGGATTTTTGTATAAATCCATTTCAAATAATGAAAGCAAAAGTTTAAGTGGGACCTATATTTTAAAGTAGGCATGGAATGAAAATTTGCACTATTATTTTGTAAATTATTGATCTTACTGTGAACAACTCATCTGTGCATGTTCCTTTTTTTTTTTTTTTTTTTTAAATGTGACGTATTCCAGACACTCTCCAGTCATTTAGTCCTCTTAAACTTCCCCAACAAATCAATTGCAAACTCGTTGTCAAAAGTACCGACCGTGATACCAAGTTGTGATCATTGTAGCCAATCACAGACATATCTGATGTGCACATAAACACAAAGGCAGGCATTTACGAATCCTCTCAAAAGCGCTCAAAGCGCCATATTTTTAAACTTCAGTAACCGACTTGCCAACATTATCACATTCAGATCTGCCTCTATCACATTAGCAATCGATGGATTGAACCAAGTAAGAAATAAATAAATAAAAATAATAATCTTGCTACTTCTGTTTCATTGCAACTTTAAACATTACGCATATATTACATATATGACATATTACAGCTAAAATTTGAACCATGTACAGGAGAAAACTATAGTAACATTAGCAAGTACTAAAACAATGATATAAGGTGTTCCCATATTTGAGATACACTGGGTAATGATTTGAATATTATGGTCATGGCAGGTAAATTTGCAGTTGTTTATGAAATACGTAAACGTGGTTCCCGGTCTCCCCTTCCCTACGCCTCAGTCTCACTGCATGGTTCCAGGCTTTACAAAATAAATACTGTAGAAACCCAAGGAAAATAAAAGGCCAAATTGTTATTTAGACTTGACAGGGCATTGACCAAAGCCATTTAACAAAAAGAAAAGAAAAAAAGCAATGTCCCAATTTCATAAAGACATGTTTCCTCATCCTAAGGGAAAAAAAGAGCCATTTGGGTTGCTATGTAGCTAGACTGTACCAGACTCAAAGCAAATATTGTACACTTCTTCTCTTTTTTTTCCTTTTCTTTTATAAAATCTTCTAAAGAGAAAAAGGCAAATACGTACTTAAATTAGCAACTTCTTACATTCCCTTGTGATTTTCAAATGTGAAGATTCATCCACAATAAAGCAAAGATTTAATCAGACACCAAAAAGGAAGAAAAAAAAATAAAAAGGTTTTGTGCTCCAGAAACAAGATGACGTGATGTCTGATGGCGACAGAAGAAATGGTATCTTGAAAGAAAAATCCCCCCTTATGGAAATCATGTCAGAAAAATCCACCAAATGAAATTGTGGGCAGCTTAAACAAACCATATTTCCTTTTTTCCCTTTGTTCTTCACTCCAAGAGAGAATGACTGTTTAATCCTCAAGTCTCATTGTTCAGCTGTGTCTGGGTGGTTGAGGGAAATTACTTTTTTACGGTGATGGTATAGAGCGTGATTTGCGAGAGAATGTTTCAGAACTTATTGCCTCTGAATTGTAGGTTCATAATTAGGCTGGTCTCTTTTGTCATGCCATTTCGTCTTGAGTTAACATCGTCTCAATCAACGCATACACTATAAATTGCAAAACAACACTGATAAATCTGTTCATAAAAATGGTTTAGAGGGATCAGTTTTATCCGTTAAGCTGCCATACCTTGGAAGGGCCTTGAGTCTCAGTTCCCTGGGTGGTTAAATGATAATAGTATGGTTCAGTGGCATTAATGCCTCTTGCCATTATAAATCAGATAACTAATGTATAAAATGTAGACAACAAAAGCATAGAGACTAAGGACATTATGCAATTTCCTGTAAATCTGTTTCAATGGATATCTCACCCAAAATTCTGTCATCATTTACTTACCTTAAATTCGGTCTAATCCTGTACGACTTTTTTGTTCCATGGATTATAAAAGATATTTGGAGAAATGTCTCCTTTTCTTTTTTGTCTATACAATAGAAGTCAATGGTCACTGGATAAATTGAGAATCAGAATTGATTTGTTTGTTTGTTTGTTTTTGAAATCGAGATCATGATTCTCCCATAATTCTGAACAGACACCTAAACAAATAACATGTAATTTACTACATGGGTCCTGACAAAATGTTTATTGCTGCAGTCAATTTAAAATGTTGAATTAATATGAATGAATGATTCAATGACTCGCTCATTAATACATCACTTGTTTCATTACTGAATCAGCATTTTTTAACAAATCTCTTAAAGGGTTAGTTCACACAAAAATAAAATTTCTGTCATCTTCGGAACACAAATCAAGATATTTTTGATGAAATCAGATGGATCAGCGAGGCCTCTATTGCAAGCAAGACAATTAACACTTTCAATGCCGACAAAGCTACTAAAAACATATTTAAAACAGTTCATGTGAGTATATGTTTCAATCTTAATATTATAAAGTGACGAGAATCATTTAAAAAATGATATTTTTGGGTGAACTAACCCTTTAAATGAATGATTCAATGACAAATGACAAATTAATTTATGTCCTTTGTTGTCACCAACTGCTGTAACAATGTAATTCATTCAATCTTTTTATGAAGTGCTTCCATATCATATCCGAACTAAACGTTTATCCCAATATCTCTATAATATTTTGAATTATTGTAATACAGAAATAACAATACTGTGTGGTTTAAAAGACTGTGAAACTGATTCATACCTATGCATAATAACTACTTCGTGCAAACTCACATTTGAATGTTCCGGTGTGAGGTTTAAGGGACATAGGCGAGTCATTTAGGAATGAAATAGCGTGGGTGTTTGAGATTGAGATCATGATCTTTTAATGATTAATCGTGCCGCTCAATGGTCACCAAAACTGTGTGGCTACCAACATTTTTCAAAATATCTTATTTTGTGTTCTGCAGAAGAAAGTGAAGATTAAAATTTCATTGTTTTAATATTATTTATATGTTCATAATCAAATGTATAATGTGTTTGAGAAAGTATAAGCTTCATGAGCCAAGTCTGTATGAATATATTGGTGTCATATGGTATGCACAGGCAAGGAGAGATAATTTACATGTATTCTGAAAGGCTGCACGTAGCACATGTTTCAGCTGATGCAGTTGCTCGATGATGTAAACATCTATTGATGTACAGTATTCCCTATAAGGAGGGTAGAATGTGTATGTATGAAGTATACGTTCTATTTTAAAGAAACCAACTTGTTTTTCTACCTTGAAAGGAATTGTAAGATCCTTAGTCATGGTATATAAGCTTGATGTAACACCCTGCTCCTCCTTCATGGCCTGAAGACAACAGAACAAACTTCTCTCCTATGTCTGACATACAAATGATAATAAAGAGTTTTTCTTGGCAAGGCAACTTGGTATCCGGTCCTGTGATTCAACTATAACGGGGACAAAAGCTGTAATTTCAGATTAACAAAAATTATACAGGTTCGAAAAGACATAAGTGTGAGTAAATGGTGGCAGAATTTTCATTTATCTGTGAACTATGCCCTTAAACAACAACAACAGTCCCAGCGCTTTGCAGGATCCTTTTGGTGAGATCTACAGGTACAAATGGAAGTTCAGAAGCTTGAAGCAGGATCCCTCATGAACTTTTCATGACATGTTCACACTCCTAACTTCTGGAGCGAGGCTAAAATGAATCCAGGCTTAAACCACTAGACTATGGAAGTTTCTTGTCACAAGCTGTCAGACAACTCAAATCTGCCTGACAGAAATCCTCCTTTCACCCAATACCTAACTTTCCAAATCTGCTGTCTAAACCCAAAGCTCTGTTTAACCACATCAACAGTCTTCGCTATGACTATTGCAGTTACCAGTGTGTATAGTGTTACTAGAGTCTGTGTACTGTCTAGCATGGTTTGCTCTATAGGTTCTAAACTTGTTTGATGTTTTTATTGTATTGCCTGAGGTCTAAAAGACCTTCTGCTGGAAACTAGGCTTACTTTCCTCACATACCCATATGACGTCTCTGTATATCTAAATTAATGATAGGAATTGAAAGTTGGCCAGTTGAATGTTTCCCATTTGACTGACCAAAAGCAACATTTCAAAGTCTTCACTGTCTCATCTTTCATCTCGACTTGGGAAAGAGAAATGACATTGAGTGGTCTGTTATTCTCAGTCCATTTTTCTGAAAACGTCAGCAGACAGATTTGACATAACTAGTCATAATCTAAAATGCTGCCTTAACCCCTTGCAGTTCTCCTTCAACATAGTGCCACAGACTGTTGAGCAGCAGTCCAGTGCAAAATGCAGTTTTTATATATCGACTAGGGTGTTTTAAAGAAGTCCATTATAATTAGGTTGCATAAAGTCCACAAAAACCCCATTAAAATGTTTTTCTTAGAAATATATGGAAGCAAAGTATGACCCTTCAATAGGGTACCTAGCATATTACATATTATACAAACAATTTAAATTTTTGAACATTTCAAAAAGCAGTCATTTGGCTGCAGAGTCCTGACAGTCACCCGGAGCAAATGCGACACCATTGCGCATAAAGTACAAAATCCAGAAAAAATAAAGTCCTTGACTCTTTTAACCTCGCCACAACGCCTAAAAATACACCCATGGATTAAGCATAAAAATGGGAATATTGTTCAAAGCAGATGATTAGTCGTGTGGCGTTTCAATAAACGAAGAGACAAAACTTCTCTGGGAAGGTTTTACCATGCCAACTGTTGGCAAGCTCAAGCATATCATGTAAAATACTCTCAGAGAATTCACTTGACAATTGTCTCACTACCAATACTGTAAAACTAATTAGCATCAGATCATTTCTTCCTTATTGTGAGACATCCAAGTGAATCAGATTATCAATAAATAAAAAAAAAATAATAATAATAATAATAATAATAATATTATATATATATATATATATATAGAGAGAGAGAGAGAGAGAGAGAGAAAGAGAGAGAGAGCTTGCTTGGTTGGTTCTAAATGCAAGCTTGGATAAAAATTAAGAACGGGGCAGTGTTTCAGCAGACTAAGGGTGCGTCTCTATCAGCTCCCTGGTACAGTAAGGGCTGTCTCAAATGCAAAATCCTACCAGTGCACTGAAAAGTTTGCTCCCTAAAAAGTCCCACAATGCACCGTGAAAACCAAGGCGCATCGATGCTCACTATGCGAAAAACAGTGTCCAATTACATAGTATTCGAAAAACAGTGTGCGAAAAGTCCCTGGATGACCTACTACTTCCATTCGATGGATTGTTTCCCCAGAATTAAAAAAAAATAAAACAATTGCATTGACGAATCGTTCGCAGTAAGATAGATTTTCTAATTTTCATTTCATGCCTTTAAAAAGACAAATAGGACAGCTAGAAAGCAATAACAGATCTTAAAGGCGAAAACACAATGGTTTCAATGAGTACGAGTATTACTTGGAGGAAGAGGTCATCATGTTGGTGCTGTTGCATTACCAACCATTAACCCACAAAACCTGCAGCAGCCAGGTCACATTAAGGCTCTGTTACCACCCTTTCGCTCTGATAATCTGCTGGTGATTGGCACTTCCCTATTCTTCCCTCACCTCGGCCCTTCCCACACGTGTCATCTTGGCTCGCCGGAGGGCAGATAGGGGCTGTCAATTAGCAGATAATGTAGGGAGCAGCTGAATGTCAAACAACGCTTCCCCGGCGGCGACCACGCATCAAATGTCCGTCTGGCTGCCTGCGGGATACAATGTCTTGTTACTGAAGTGGGGTTAGAGGGAAAAACAGCCAGCGGGAGGAGAGAAAAGTTGACGAAATCTGGCACGTTAGTTACAGCCTCTCTATCACTTTCACTAATGCAAGACGACATTATAGTTCAATTGTAGGTCCACGAGATGACGTCTAGAACCACTTTGACATTTGTCTGGGTTTTCCTTCCCATGTTTACAGTTTCGGTTTGGTTATTTCAACAGCTAACTTTCCGGTCAATACTTGTTTTCATGAATTTATAGGTTCACGGTACATTATCAGGAAGTCTGTGTTGCTTTTCAGTTCAAAATCAGTAACTAAAAAAAATGCAGCAAATCCTGTCTAACTTCAATGCAAACCATGTCAAGTATCCACAGTATGAGAAAGGACAAAATTCAAGACAAAAGGATAAAATACTTGGTCTATTTTTCTTCCCATGACTGCCATGTAGGCTGACCAAAATCTAATCAAGTTTGTTTGTGAATAGAGCCAACCCTTATACTCCTAGAACCTCCATCATTTCATTTGAGCCCTATCACCTTTTAAAATAACAGTAACCACCTCTTGTAGGTCAAGTCAGACAAATAGTCCCCTGGATATAATTAGCCATCTGTCAACAACCATCAATTCATCCTGACTGAAAGCCGTGTCAAACAGTACTTTGGAATTTCAACCAGATCCATGACTGCCAAACATATGCATTTCAAAAGACACACTGCCAGAACAAAACTTGGCCCAAATATATTTCAAGAGATTTGTAAGGAAATTAATGTCACATCCAATCCATCATTACTAGCCTAAGGGGATAAGGCTTGCGGTTAGTGATATGTGAGAAAATGTCAAGTTTTTAAAAAGGACGTGCCAACTTATAAATTTGGGGAATTTTAAAATGGAGGTTTTGCTGCCAAATAGCACTGACTTCAGCTTGATGCTCAACTACTTCAGTGCTCCATCTCCAAAGTGAGTAGACATATGCAGGCATAACAGGGTCAATGTCTCCATCTTGTGGTCATATTACTTTTACTCAAAGGGGCAAAGTACTACTACAGTGAAATTCTCTCTTAACACATTTCACAACTAAACATGGCTTGAAATAATATCAGCCAACAGAGAAAGAGAAGAAAAACACAGAGACCCAAACCATACAGAATTGAAAGTGAGTATATTGTTAAACAGGTGCCTGGGTATTACAACAGCTGTTGTCATGGCAATGCGAGGTATTAGTTTGTTTACTCTCCAAGAGGCACTAAATATAGTGTTGCATGTATAGCTCTGCCCATTTTTCCTGGAGTCAAGGGATTCCTGAGCAGAAACATAGTGCACATAAACTGTATAAGCTCACTTCAACTGTAGATTCATAATACATAATATCCATGTCCATCACATTCACACAAACACATTCTACTCTTGATTTTTATACCACTTAAGTGAAAATGACAATTCAGCATTATGAATATTACATCAAAATAGTAAAGCAGCATATTTGTAGTTTGGCAACATAAATGAGTGACAATGTCAGTCATTCTCATAGCCTCCCCCACATCTCGTTTCATACTCACAAAATGTGATGTTTTCACACTTGAATACTGAAGAGGCTCTTTACATTATGTCAGATTAAACTAAGGCAGTGACTTACTGAGAGGGAAAAAACCTACTACCTACTGTCTATCACCCACACTGACTTCTGTGCTTCAATCAGAAAATAAAAAATACTAACAGAAATCTAAATTGTGCAGTTTGCAAATAAAGCACACAGCAAGGAGAACTACTTATATGGAGGCAGGGTTATGGAACTAAACCAAACAAAAATCACAGTTTAGGCATCTTTCTGTCAACGCTAGTCATTTTTCTTGACTAATATGCTGCTGAAAGATTATGATTTTGTTTGCAAGTAATGCACTTCAATCAAATTATCAACACAATCCACTCTGAGCCTATTGAATAATAGAATGATGCAGTGTCCATGCAGGGCTACATCAATATCTCATGCACAGACTTCAACAAGTCAACAGTATGCTACTACTTCACATAAACTCCAATTCTAGCTAACAAATCGCTCTCTTAAAAGATGATTCAACCTAAAACAGATCAGATTACTGGTGATTGAAAGTGTAATTATGTCAGCTACAATATGCCTTTTTGGGATTTTGATCTGTAGACATACTATTTGTAGACAAGCCTCATGATTAAACCAAATGCTTACATAATGAAATTATTTATTAAAGGTGCAGTGTGTAATTTCTGAACCATATAGTGACCCAAATGGAATAGCAGAAATAATACCGCAGCCAAACATGTGGTCTTTCAGGGTTCGGTAAAACATGGAGTCCCATCCAAACTCACGCCATCTGACGTCACCATAACTGATTTTTTTTTACCTCTGATTCTCTTTACACCCAAGTAAAGAGTCACCCAACACAGGAGGGTTATTATAGTTAACTAAACTCATAAAAGAAAAACATTTCGCAACTAGAAATAAAATAACTAAAGTAAAATATGACGAAGACAACGTCTTCCATTTTCATTGTATAAATTGATGTACTTAAGTAAATAATAAAAAATCTGAAATAAAAACTATATAGAAATGTTAAAAAAATAACATTAATTTTAAAACAGAAAATATAAAAAAATAAACAAAACCAATTTAAAATATTAATAAAAACTACAATAGTATCTTTCTCTATATATAACACCGTCTCACAGCCAATTGTAAAGATTTCATTAGTTATGTCAGTTACATTGCTGATTGACTACACAACGCTGAAACAAATATTAACCCTTAATTTCACCATTGGTATGTTTTAACTGACTGGTATTTGTCAGAGTTATGATACTCTCTGAACTTATAATCATAAATCATTGTGCTGTAAATAGTTTTACTGTTAGTGTTTACTGCACATCGTTATTTTCCTAATTATTCATTTTTAGCGGCTTTTGCAGGATACAGTGCGTTGTAAAATAAGGTGGAAAGCGCTGGTATCACATCCTGATAGATAGCATTACTGTTTGTCGCAATTGGATCGATGTTTGATTTTTCTGAACTGAATCCATGAAGTCTGACATTTTCTTGGCAGGTGAATGCGTGATTGAGTTGTCCAATGAAACTGGCCGGGGTGGGGTTTACGTTTAATTGTTGTTGTTTTTTTGTGTGTGCTTTTGGGTGGGGGGTCGTGACGTCACACATTTATAGGAATGCACACCTGAAGGGCAAATCAAGGCTCCTCCATTGTCCACCAATCATTTTTACTAATGTAGTAACAGTGATATTAAAAGACAAAATTCAGTATCTCGCCTTAATGATGATGTATATGAACTCAGAATATAAATGTGTTTTCATTTAGAAAACCATTATTAAGAAAAGGCATACCCATTTAGTGCTTTGCGTTAATATTCTGGGCTCATCTGCTCGATTGTATAAAGTATACAACATCAACAAGGTGAATACAGAATTAGATATTTTAATTTCACTGTTTTAGTACATTAAGGCACTTTACTGCAACTATTTTTTCAAGTTAAGTGTTTTAGAATGTCCTGCTGTTTTTAGTGAATTGAAACACTGCAGCTGTTTATAGATCACAAGTTGCCAATACTTGCAACATTCACCCACAGTCATTACACTTTTTTTAGTAGTCCAAAAGATGTCTTTATGTATTAAACTGGGATAAAGAAGAAAATACTTTAGTAGTGTTGAAAATTACACACAGCACCTCTAAAACATGGCAATATCTACTACTCTTTTTGATGCTTTGATGGATATTATGCAGCATGTTTCCCTCACTATTTTGACCCATGATCAACACAAATACTATTATCAAACTGTATATCATTAGCACTGTATTGCTCAGTGTTTTCACTGTGCTGAATATTGAGGTCTGCAATGATGTATATTGTTGCATAGCAGTCTGTATCATAACCACTAACATCCACTTCTTGAGTTGGAAGCTCGAAGTGCCAGGCTGGCGATAGACTTCACCACGCAGTTGGAGGCTCTGTGGCAGGCGCCGGCACTAGCCATGTAGTTGGAGGCTAACCGGTGTAGCCGTTTGCTCCCAAAAGTGTTATAATGGCCAGGCATAACCAGGTCAATCTCCTCTTTATCGACCATTTCTACCAGCCTTTCGCAGCTACGGATGTAGTCGCTGATCCTGCTGTAGGGAAGCCAATCAATCATGGAACCATCATAGACCACGTCTCCACTGAACAGCATCTTGTTCTCCTTGTCATGGAGACAAATGCTGCCTCTGGAATGGCCCGGCATGTGAAGAACAGCAAGTTGCCGGTCCCCAAGGTTGATAATGTCGCCTGGGAACATGAGGAAGAAATGAAATGTGGAATGTGGGAACTGGATATTGTCACTGCATTGCAGCACTGACACAGCAGAAGCTGTATTGACTTATGCACAAGTTATGAAACAGAGAAGGATTTGTAACATACGTTATGAACAGGTAAGGGTTAGTGCATTATTACTACAGCTAAGATATCTTGGTCCAAGCACAACAACGTTGAGTTAATAAGTATTAATAATACCCTTCCACAAGGATAGAGTAACACACAGTCACATGTCTGTATACGGTGTATGCTTCTAAACACCCAACAAAAAGGGTTAAAGTCACATGGTCTGTTTATTATAAATAATTCAGGGTTCACACAATTTTTTTTAACTGAATGTTCATGAATTTCACAGTTCATTACTGGATATAAATTGTTAATTATTTCGATTGCACTCACAAAGAGCAATTTCGTACTGATTCAATATTTTTAACTGAGCATAACTATAAAAAAATAAAAATAAAATCACAATTAAATCTATAAACGCATGTATGCAATACAATGCTATACTGACTATAGACATTTTTCATGATTTTCAGAGGCCTGAAAATCACTCTTTTTAGAAAGGTATTCCAGGACCTATGGTCACCTCAACATCTGAAGATACACTGTGAGGTGAAAGAATAATTTGTTCGCTGACAAACATCTATTCATATGCAGTACAACTCACTGCATAGTAGTCCATTCACTGAGAATATTGGGGAGGAGGTCATGTGTGGTTTGCTCAGGGCTTTACTCTGATTCTGCTGGGTTTCCGCCAATGGTCCACTATAATGGTGTATCTCCACCATCAGGGAAATCATAAAGCCACATTAGACAGTGAGCTTGGTTTTCACTAACCACTGACACGTCTATGGTGGATCTATCAAGATCTGATTTGTTTCGATCTTTCTCTAGCTCTTCAAAGATATTAAGCATGCTTGCCCAGAATGAATTAATGCAATGCAGCACATTTTACTACTGCCTTTCATGTACATAAGAATGCATGTATATATGTATGTACGCATGTATCTATCAAATCCATCCCCATAAATATATATACACACACACACATACATATATATGTGATATACACATATTGGCAGACAGACAGATCACAATAATATCCCACCTTCTTGTAATATATGGGTTGGGGTAACCGCCTTCACTCTGTACTGTCTTGCTCTCCATCCAGGCGCTGGATCCTCCACGATCTCTCGGTCAGATAACCACGTCACGGTCTCAAAGTTGTCACCGTTGGCCAGAGCGTCAACCTCCGCCTTGTGCACGCCCACCTGTTGAAACTGATGCAGCCCACCCGAATGATCAAAATGCACATGCGTGCCGATGGCTAACAGCGGGTTCTTGCGCTTCAAATCGTCCCCTAGCAGCCCTTTGCTATAGATGTATTCAGGCAGACTCCGTAAACCCAGTCCGGTATCAATGACGACGTCCTGATGGGACCCGCGTATGAGCCAGATATTCGCCCTGTTCCCCGATACATAAAAACGCTCCTGGATCCAAAACACCCCATTTTCCAGCGACTTATGCGCGTACCAGTCAGTCACAGACATCCCCTATACATTCAAGAGATTATTATTGCATACAAGGACAAATGTATGGCTGTTAACCTATAATTTTGGTTTTAAATCTAGCTGCTTCAGCCGCAGAGAAGACGCTGACACCCTGTTCCGCAAGCTCACACGTCACCGAGCGTGACGAGGGCACGCGCTGGAGAGTCGGAATACTATTGGTCAAAGCGGAAATAGGCGCCACCCAAGTAATGCATATTAATCATATAAAGCAAGCGCTCAATTATGTTCATCTAAATGCTGAAAAAGGTAAGCAGGTGCTCCTCGCTCAGTGTAGTTTTAAAGCAATAGCGCATGCTGTCATTATTTACTCACCCACATGCTGTTTCAGCGCATTGGTGTTTTCTTTCTTGAGCAAAGAGGAGCTCAATAAGCACCTGTCCAAACGATTAAAGTGAATCTTTTCACTTTAATTTTAAACGCCTTGCTCCAAAAACACGATAAAATTCCAACTTCTCCTAAGTTATATTATAGCTTTGAGTAATACACAGACCGATTGTCCAAAGATAGTCTTCCTCCAATGCAGTTTACTATTAAAACATAAGGAGCGTTGGTGTTGCAATTAAAAATGGAGCGTTTTAGGTTTAACGTCATTGACGCCAAAAGCCATTTGTTTTCGCGTGTCATGTGACCTATCTCGACGCAATTTGTTTAAAACGACAGCAGTAAAGCTCCTTTTTTAATCTCCTCAACCCCCCAGCAGTCACTACGAAGTTTCGAGGCTTAAAATGCCTGCTACACACAAATTATTTTCGTAGCGCTACCGCACTATCTACGGTAAACGAGTGACAAATTATGTCGGAGTTATAAGCGTGACGAATTACTACAAAGTGGTACACAACAATGTAATGCCGACTTTTTCACCCGTTGGAAGGCCAATCGCCTTTCTTCAATCCTGAATCCGCTCATTTGTAATTATTAACGTTAGCTAGATGTGTCGATGTCAAAACTCTTGCTATTAGCGGTGCGGAAAAGCTTAGAACGGAAGTTGATCTTCGCCATCTTGTGCATCTAGTCCATTGTGTCTAAGAACGACGTCAAAATTATTGTATTTTGCCCTAATATTTTTATGAGATCCTCAAACATCCAAACAATTTTAGGAATATTTGACTGACCAAAATGGCAGGAAAAGGCAGAGGTATAGCAGCATTCTCCTTTAACATTGAAGCCCTGGGCCTCACCAGAGGGTCCATGCCTGAAACCCAGGGAGGGCCGACTCCACTCTTCCCAGTGAGTTATTCTGAACCCTTTTTGTTTTCTTCTTAAATAGATATTTTTTTCCACTGACATTTTAAATACCCAGATAGTCCTGACTTTGTTTAGTATTAGAGACATGCATCACACCAACCATGACATAAATATATCTTTTACAGAATGTTGAATATAAACCAGGGCCTTTGAAAGCTGGAGAAGATGAAGACTACATGAGAGCTTTGAAACAAGAGATGAGAGGACGAATGAAAGACCTCCCTTTTAACATTAAACCCCACACAGGAAAGGGAGGCGAGTGGTTGGATTTATTTAATTTTAGCAACATATAATACCTAATGCTTCCTACTAGGTGCCTTATGATTTCTGAGATAATCATATTGTGAAAGTAGATGAGCACTGGGGGCAATATTGTGTTTTAACACTGAACTTAAGACATTAAATCTGTTTAACCATACATTTAAGTGAAATACTATAACTGATCAGGGATATTTTAACCTTGAATTATCATTATTTTATTTTAACCAAGTAAGAAATGTAAGAGGTATATACTGATTTAAAGTGTTTGTCAGTTTGCTCACCAGTATAATTCACAGATGTGGAGAGGTACAAGGAAAGATACTCAAAAGAAATTAAAAAAATTGAAGATGACGATTGGACACCAGGTATTGCAGGAATCACGTACGAATACAATTTAAATTGGCTGATTCCAGATAAATTATAGACTTGATTTGTAGATTGGAACCGTCTTCCAAAGGAGCTGAAGCCACAGAAGAAGATAATTAAGAAGAAAAGAGGTGATTTCAATAAATGCAGAATCCCAATTTGAATAAACTGCAATTTTTGAATGAGAAAAATGGTAACCGACTTGAATATGTACAGATAAGAAATTCCCAAAGATCTCAAGTAAGGACAAGAAAGACGTGCTGACTAAACTGGATGTGAGTTTGTGCTATATTCATCACATTAAAATGCTTCACTATTCATGTTTTTCATCTTGTTTCACTGCAAACATATATTTGCATTACGTTTTCGTTTCACTTGTGCTTGTTTTTCAGGAACTTGAGAAGAAGGGAGATGTAAAATCGGATGAGGAGGATGAGGAAAAGGGAGAGAAGAAAAATGAGGAAGGGGAGGAAGAAGAAATTGAAGGAGAATATGATGATGAAGAGCTTGAAGAGGTAAAAGATTTTACTAATAACACTTCTAACTCCCAGGTTAAATAAATCTTCATCGACCGCATGTTGTACATCACCACAGAACTTAATTTAAACTTCAGTGTAACTTTAATACTTAAATATTGCTTGCTTAAGAATGAGACTGGTGTGATAAATCATTATCAAATTTGTCCATTCAAAGCGATCTGCTTTTTAAAGGCAAAGCTCTCTCTACTCATGGAAATGTGTGAATTTTTCCGTCTAGTCCATCAGTTTGAAAACCATTCTAAAAACAATCTGTACTAAATTTTCTTATTTGTTAATGTTTGTGTCCTAAGCATCTGCCATCAACAATTCAGATGTTTTTTGTTCTGTGGTAATCGGCAGCATAATATAAATCCTTATGGCTGCTTTTAACCAAATTCCCTTTCAATATCTATAGTCTTTGTTTTAACCTAAAACATGTCATCAGTAAAACAATCACTCAAGTACCTGGCTGCTTGCAAATATTTAACATAGTTTCAGTTTCTAAACTATTTTGGTGCTACTGTTCTGAAAATTACTACATGACGTTAATTTCTGAAATAATCAATAGTGAATATGCTTACATGCACTTGCCACTGAACTAAATTCCAGAATCCTAAAAGCGCTGATCGGACTCGTTTGTTTTTTGTTTGTTCACAGGAAAACGACTATATAGCAAGTTACTTTGAAGACGGTGATGATTTTGGGGGAGGAAGTGATGACAATATGGATGAAGCCACTTACTAGAAATTTAAAAAAAAAAAAAAAAAACTAGCACTCATTAAAAAAAAAAAAAGTCTAATCATACAAGAGAATTAAAGTGTATTAATACGCACATACTATATAGAGTGCATCCTGAAAGTATTCACATCGCTTTACTTTTTCTACATTTTGTCATGTTAAAGCCTTATTCCAAAAGGGATTAAATTATTTTCCTCAATTCTACAAACAATACCCGATGATAATGACAATGTGAAAGAAGATTGTTTTAAATCTTTGCAAATTTATTGAAAATTAAAAACGAAAAAAATCCCATGTACATAAGTATTCACAGCCTTTGCCATGACGCTCAAAATTGAGCTCAGGTGCATCCTTTTTCCACTGCTAATCCTTGATCTTTCTATAACTTGGAGTCTACCTGTGGTAAATTCAGTTGATTGGACATGATTTGGAAAGGAACACACCTGTCTATATAAGGTCCCACAGTTAACAGTGCAGGTCTGAGCACAAACCAAGCCATGAAGTCCAAGGAATTGTCTGTAGACCTTCAAGACAGGATTGTATCGATTCGGGACACGGATCTGGGGAAGGGTACAGAAAAATTTCTGCAGCATTAAAGGTCCCAATGAGCACAGAGGCCTCCATCATCCATAAATAAAATAAGTTTGGAACCACCAGGACTCTTATTAGAGCGACATGGCCAAATTGAGCAATCGGGGGAGAAGGGCCTCAGTCAAGGAGGTGACCAAGAACCCGATGGTCACTCTGACAGAGATCCAGCGTTTCACTGTGGAGAGGAGAAGCTTCCAGAAGAACAACCATCTCTACAACACTCCACCAATCAGCCCTGTATGGTAGAGTGACCAGACGGAAACCACTCCTCAGTAAAAGGCGTATGACAGCCCGTCTGGAGGACTTTCAGACCATGAGAAACAAAATTCTCTGGAAAACAAAGATTGAACTCTTTGGCCTGAATACCAAACATCATGTCTGGAGGAAACCAGACACCGCTCATCCCTAGGTATGTAAAAAAGTATGTAGGGATGTTTTTCAGTGGCAGGAACTGACCAGTCAATATTGAGGGAAGGATGAATGCAGCAATGTACAGAGACATCCTTGGTGAAAACCTGCTCCAGAGCGCTCTGGACCTCAGACTGGGGTGAAGGTTCATTTTCCAACAGGACAACGAATCTAAGCACACAGCCAAAATAACAGAGGAGTGGCTATGGGACAACTCTGTGAATGTCCTTGAGTGGACCAGCCAGAGCCCTGACTTAAACCCGATCGAACATCTCTGGGGAGATCTGAAAATGGCTGTACACTGACACTCCCCATCCAACCTGATGGACCTTGAGAGGTCCTGTAAAGAAAAATGGGACAAACTGCCCAAAAATAGGTGCCCCAAGCTTGTATTATCATACTCCACAAGATGTGAGGCTGTAATTGGTGCCAAAGCTGCTTTAACAAGTATTCACAGCCTTTGCTCAATAGTTTGTTTTTTATTTTTAATAAATTTGTAGAGACTTTCACATTGTCATTATGTAGTATTGTTTGTAGAATTTTTAGGAAATTTAAAGAATATAATCCATTTTGGAATAAGGCTGTAACATAACAAAATGTGGAAAAAGTGAGGCGCTGTTAAGACTTTCTGGATGCACTGTAAAATAAAATTTAGTCGATGCACTTCATGTCTTCCAAGAGCAGTGCTTTATAGGTATAAAAATTAGATTCACTGAGTTATATAGACGAATGTCAAACTTAAGCTAAATGTTAAAATTTAAGAGCTAAAAATAATTAGGAGATTCAGATACTAAAATATAATTCCTTTATTTTCAACCTGCATCTACAGTCTACAGGATGAAGGCACATACTGTTCAAAAATCAATCACTGAACTCCATGTTTCATAGAAATGTTCACATCTTTGCTACTTGAATGGAATTGAGCACATGCGTGAATATTTTACAAATCATCCCTGTGCTCTTGCGAGAAGAAAACCAGGAAGCCATTATGGTTCCATTTAAGTTTGTTTTTCTTTACAAGCAAAGTTTTTAAAAATTAAAACCAGCAACTTAACCATCAGTTGCAATACTGAATCTGGATTCTACATTTCCTAAAATAAATTAATGCATTTATTTCCCTGACAACCAGACAGTGGCAGCAAATGTCTTAATGTATCATCTGTTTGCCGTCAAGGCAAACAAGCTTAATAGAGGTACAGAGCTATACACTGGCTCATGGGTGACAAAAAACAGCAAAACCAGCATCCAACTGTGCAAAATGCCTCAAGGAAATATGCGGACAGGATTGGAATCATTATCTTGAATACTTGATCCTCCCATGGGTTTCAGTTAATTTTTTTTTTTTTTTTTTTAAATGTGGTTTATACCGTCCATAAATGCCTCCAAATTAATTCCCCAGTGATCTAAGTGCCCTTTTATGTTTCCTTTTTGTGCTTCACAAAATGTTGCTGATCAATAACAGGCTGTAGGTGCGAGTCTTGGTGATAGGCAGCATTGGCCCGTGGTAACCCAAGAGGTTCAGCGACGGCTGCTTGTGTTGGTCCAGGCCTGATGGAGTCTGTGGTAGTGTGGTGGCTAACATCTGCTTTCATCAAAACTTCATAGTACAACAGGTAAAAAACAGGTGTAACAATGCCAACGACCAACATGATGGCCACTGCGGTCCACCATCTCATTCCCCAATCAGCTCCATAGTACGGGTCTTTCTTTTGGGCCGGTCTGCGCTCAAGGTCTCCCAATAGCGGCTGCTCCAGCGAGGACACCACCTCGCTCAGGCTGCTCCTGGAAGGGCCAGATGACTTGACGAGGAGTTGAATGTCCTTGTCCTTCTCCTGCAAGAAGCACTCCACGCTGTCCACAGATGAGGAAGAGGATGCAGAGTCCAAGGAAGCTCCAGAAATCGGTATTTCTGTGATTCTGCGAGTGGTGCAGGGCGAGCTGCTTTTGTGGGGAGTGATGTTGTGAGTTTCTGTGAATGAGCTGAACTTTCTCACGGGAATCCTTATGGATCGCAGTGCAAAGAAGTCCTGCTCAGTTAGAAGATTGTTGGCCCGCTTTATGTCTGCAACCTGAGAACAAACAAACAAAAAAAACGAACAATAAAAATTCAGTACGTTATATTTTGTCAGCTATTAGGGAGCAAGACTAATAGCTGACATTTTTACATGTCAGAACATCTAAGAAACATGGAATAAAGTAAAAATACAGAGCTGTAAGAGTCCCCCAAAAAGATCAGGAAGATTTTATGGAATGGAATGGAATGGAATGGAAGAGTTTTGATTTTTCAGGAACGACGCATCATAACTTGCGCCGTTAATACAGAATTTAACTTGCGTGATTAGGTGTGACTATAATGCAAATGGTCCACCTAAATACTAATGTGGCTCATCTAATCAGACTTTGAAGTGGGAAACATCCATCATGTAATATATTATTTTTGTTTTAAGACTTCACACTTAAGTTTAGCATGCTTTGGCATTAATGAAAAATCATTTTCACTTTGGTCTATCTAGCTCTTAATAAAAATTCATTTCTTTTCCAAATTTTCTTTTTAATTTACTTAATTATAAGATACATTACCGCTTGATTATTAAAGACATGATGAAATGTAAGTAGCATCAGTATATCTTTTCTTCCTTATTGTGACCTACATGTTAAACAGATTATTGGGAAAGAAAAAAAAAAAAAATGAAGGGCCTGGACATCCATTGGTTGATGATTAGCTTGTAAAATGTGGATGTCGCACTTAAAAGTGGCGGAAAGTTAATGCAAAACTTGCAGAGGGAGGGTTTACGTAAACTAAATGGCGAAATCAGGCATATGTAAAAAGTGAGAAGTCTGTCCAGTTATGACCTTTTGAAATATGAGGTAAAAAAAAAGAAGTGAAAATGAAACAGCTGAATTGTTCACAATAAGACCTATAACATGCATTTACACAATTTTATTTCATGCTGACTTTAAAATAAAACTATTCTTTATGTTTATAAGATCATGGTCATAATGGTGACCTTACTATAAACATAATGCAAGAAAAAAAGTAAGGGCACAACAAGGGAACCCTGACTTACAGTACAGAAATATTGCAGAGAAATGCTGATTAGAGTATCTCCCTCTTTTATGTCCCTTATCAAGTACACGATATCGTCCTTGCGATCTGTAGATGTGCTGCTCCTGCGATGCCTCTCCCTGCCTCTGGAACGCAGCTCGAAAGTCTCTCCATCCTCTTCTGAGTATTCATTCTCTGAGTTGTTCCCAAAAGCGGACATATAACTACCTGTGGGCGGCTGCACTGTGGTTGCAAACTGGAAACCATTGTGCTGGTTCCTTCCAGTCATTTTTCACTGTGAAAAGAACAAATGGATCATGAGTGTTATTGTTGGACATAGGTGTGCATCACAAAATGTACTTTTCTTGATGGTTCTGAGGTCACAGGATTCCTTTTTACGGTGGCAGGTGAAAAAGCAAATATACGGGTAAAAGATATGGGCGGATATTAACTAGTAGACTACTGTAAGCACACAAAATGCGCTCTGCCATCTACAACAGCTGCTGATAAGACAAAATTCAACCCTGGCCGATGTTGACATAAGATATTTTAGGTATTTTCCAAGCCTTCAATGTGCAAAAATATTAACTAGCGTCTCCTGTGAACTGGATTTCTTACGTGGCCTGGCAAGCGCAGGTAGCGCTAACTAGCAGCTACACATCTGTTAGCATGTAAACATGACACTTCTCAAGACAAACTTTATACAAGAAACAAACAATGACACCTGACTAAACGGTGTGTCAAATGATACAATCGTTAAATGGTTGTTCATCAATTAAAACCACTTAATAAGGTTTCTACATGTAGAAGCTAAGTAGCTCAGTTAGCATAGTTTAGCCAATGCTACGCAAAACATCAACTACAATATCGCCATCTGGAAAATAATCTCCTAGAATACAGAACTCTATAGCAGCTTCTGCAAGCATATATCACTTTTTTTATTTTAATATGTTATATCTTGAAATCCTCATTGGTAAACAGGGTCAATGGTCTCGTGCTACTGATGCTAACAAAACTTTATATCAACAAACGGCGATTTGCTTTCTAGCTCGATTTCAGATAATAAAACAACAGCCCTAATTAAAGCTTCTGTTTATCAATTTGCTGAGGTTTACCTGAGAAACAAGTATGGTCCGCTTGACTTTTAGTGATTAGGCCATTCTCCGGTTTCCTCTATGAGCCTCATTACTGTCGCTGGATTACCGGAGACAGACGCCACGTCAACACAGACAGCGTGAGCACGCACTGACATCATCGACATCTCTCCCTGTTTCGATTACATCATAAGCAGTTCGGAAGATTTTATTATTACCATCCATCCATTTGCCATCTATATAACATTCGTGCTCCTGTCCCCACGGACTTCACATAACTCGCAGGCAGGTTTCAGTAAGGTAGTTTTTCCTGAGCAGTTTCAGGTGGATGTCTGTATGGAAATAAAAGGTGTCCATAAACTATGTATATTTAGTAACAGAATGAATAATGATTGTATTCTATTTCCACGTCATCTTGTGTACAGTAGGGAGACAACCTGTCTTCCTTTGGCGTCTGTCTGTCTGCCTCTGCCTCTCCAGATATATATATATATATATATATATATATATATATATATATATATATATATATAAAATCTAATATATATATAATATATAATATATTATAAAATCCTGGGATGTTTAAACTGATGTTTGGGTCAAATATGGACAAACCCAACGGTTGGGTTTATGGTTTATAGTGCCAGTTTTCTTAGAACAGCTGTCTGAGAAGTTTCTAGGTCTGTTAGGGCTTTGTGACATAGGCCTCTGTCTCACAAGAATATTTTATTGGCACAATTGTTTTCCACGAAAACTGAAAAAAAAAGTATTGTTAATGGTAATGCAAAGAGTAACACACACACACACACACACACACACACACACACACAATTACCTCCATTGCTATCTTTATAAGCAAATGATTCACCTTCCTTTCTAAAGACGTCTGCAGGGTATTTAAGTAATGTAGAAAGTAATATAGATTTTCTAAATATTTTAGTTAATATTGTGTGTCAAGTTTTTGACCAGACTATATATTGGCCTCATGTTAATTTGATTTCGTACTGTCAAAGTTAGAAATAAAATTGATGTCATTACTGAACAGTTATCATCTTATTATTACAGTCAATTACACTATATGTACCAAAGTATTGAGACTGACCATCACACCAACCATACTTTAATAACATTGCATTCTAATCTAAATACACATTAATGTTGAGTTAATCCCCCCTTTGCAGCTGTAGTTTTCACTTTTCTGGGAAGGCTTTCTACATTATTTTGGAGTGTGTCTGTGAGACATTTTTGCCCATTCATCAGAGCATTTGTGAGGTCAGGCACTGATGTTGGACAAGAAAGATTTCAATCTCTATTCCAGTTCATCCCAAAGGTGGTATAAGGGGTTTAGGTCAAGGCTCTGTACGGGCAATTCTTGAAGTGCCGGTACTCCCGATCCTCAGTTCAAAACACGTTCCTGAAGAAGGGATGGTGCAGTAGGCTGTACGCTAAAGGTAAAAATAGAGAAGTGCTGGTACTGCATACTGGGCTCCGGCACGTACCAGCCCATTTCAAGCACTGTGTACCGGGCCAGTCAAGTTCTTCCAAACCAAACGGATCCAAACTGATATCTTAATGGACCTAGATATGTGTATTGGCGCACAGTCATGCTGGAATAGAAACTGTAGGAAGCACTGTCCAAAATGCTGAAGCATGAAGATTTCCCTTCATTGTATAGTGCCTAAAAACAGCCCCATGTACGAATATACCTCATCCACTAAACTTTACAGTTGGCACAATGCAGTCAGGCAGGTAAAGTTCTCCTGGAATCCTCCAAACCCAGTCTCACCCATAAGTCTGCCAAACAGAGAAGTGTGATTCGTCACTCCACAGAACACGTTTCCGCTGCTCCAGTGTCCAGTGGTAGTGTGCTTTACACCACTCCAGCCGACGTTTAGCATTGTGCTTGGTGATGTGAGGCTTACATGCAGCTGCTCGGCCACGGAAACCCATTCCATAAAGCTCCCGCCGCACAGTTTTTGTGATGATATTACTGCCAGTGGACGTTTTGAACTCCTCGGCTATGGAATCAGCAGAGCTTTGGTGACTTTTACGCACCATATACCTCAGCACTCGGTGACGCTGCTCTGTGGCTGAGTTGCTGCTGTTCCAAAACATCCACTTTCCAATAATACCACTTACAGTTGACAGAGGAATATCTATAAGGGATGAAATGTCACAAACTGACTTATTGCAAAGTATTTTGCATTTTCCTATTACAGTACCATGCTTGAATTCACTGAGCTATTCAGGACAACCCCCCCCCCCCTTTTTTTTTCAATGTTTGTCAATGAAGACTGGCTAGATGCTTAATTGCATAAACCTGTGGCAATGGGTCTGATTGAAAAACCTGGATTTACTAATTAAAAGGTGTGTCCCAATACTTTTGTCCATATATTGTACATTAGGATATCATTAGGATATAGATTTTTATGCTATTTAGGCTGTGTGGTAACATGTCATCTTGCCACCTAAGGTTCTATTTGCATTCTGAGCTGTTTTGGGATACTGGTCTTCAAAGTTTGTTGCTTTGTGTGTGTGTGTTTTAAATGCACAAACAAACAACAACAGCAAAAAACCCCATCAAACTCAATTTTGACAAAAATGTCAGATAGAACCCTATAATTCCAAGATGACAAAATGTCAGTTTTTATGTGGATCTTCAGGGAGGAAGAATAATGATTCATTAAAGTTTGGAATAATAATATATTTTTTAAATAATATATATTTTTAATGTTTTTAAAAATGTCTGTTAAGCTCACCAAGGATGAATTCAGTTGATTAAAAAATACCGTTAAACAGTTATACTGTGAGGTATTATTACAATTAAATATTTGTTTTGGATTTGAATTTTAAATTACAATATATTCCTGAGTTGGCAAAACTGAATTTTTAGCAGCCATTGTGCCAGTCTTCAATGTCATGATCCTTCAGAAATCAATCTGTCTTAAAATACACCAGCCTCTAGTAAATCAAGTCTGATTTATTAAAATGGCACGCGAAAGTCCTGTTTATTCATGGGTGCTTTGCATTTTAATAGTTGGGAATCATCAGTGTAGCGGTGCGCCACAGGTTGATCTGCCATCCTCCACAAATAGCCTCTCCGCCTGAGGAAGACAGATCGCTGGGTGGAGCTGTTCCCTAGATCTCTCAAGCCCGGAGGTTAATGAGATTAGCACATCCCTGCTCAGACAAGACAAGGCTCTACCCAAGTCCACTAGTTCAGACGGGACAAGCGCTTAAACGGACTGCATGGCAGCGCATGTCGAGATTCACGCGCATCCACATTCACCTCGCATGGACTGGAGAATCACACCAGCGTCCTGTGAGAAAACCCACTCTTCCCCAAACTGAGCGAGCTGTTCAAGAACAACTTGTGTGCAGGAACAGTGGACGCGCAGCGCGATTGTCACGATGTATTTATCATCCCATTGACGGACACAGCGCTGACCGGTTCAATTTACCCCGGACCTTTTGTCGTTTGCCTTGAAGTGTTACAACAAAGTGTTAGGTAAGTTACTTATACATCACGCTACACGTTCGTCACGTGTTTTGTGCAACAATTTAGTTAATTTGCCGGGTCAATTATGCGACACAAGCGCTTCAACGCGTTACGGTCAGTAGAGCAAGCTGCGCGAGACATTTGATTTACAAGTTTTCTGTTTTTTTCCTCATTTTTTGAACCTCATGTACGTTTAATAAGCTTTCAGTGTGGCAGAAACATTAAATATCAAGAGTTTGTACACTTTAATGTGTTAGTTTGCTTGTTTCACATTTACAACAGACTGCTCTTTAAACTCTATCACTAGCATCCACGAGCAATTTTGACAGATTTTTTTTTTTGGTAGTTTTGTTCTTCCTCTCGTAAATAATAAACACACCAGATATATAGTCGTTTATAAACATTTTAACGTTAAATCAATTCATCGTTTGTGGATGAGAGGCCATTCTCCTGCGCTTCCATGGTTACTGTGAGGGTCTTCAGCGCGCTTTGTGTCTCTTTCCTCCCGCTCCCATTGAGATAAAACAACAGTCGGCGGGGCTCCTCCCCACACAGGGGCTTTGAGATGGGACGCGCTCGCGAAGCCCCCTGTCACCCAAAACTCAAACGGTGATCTCACTCATCTTTACGCACATCAGTGTGGGCGATGTGAGGGTCCCTTCAGTTTTGCGTGTAACAGCCTCATGTTTTAGTCATGATGCCTGCAGTGATGCTTGATTTCTTCTGAAATGTTATCTGGTACTGATTTTACATGATATGACTGAAATTGTAGTCAGTAACTTTATCTTTTGAATGACACTTTTAGGTAATCTAATTTTGTTAATATGTGTGGATTATTTATTCACATGCAGGATGAGGTACTATTTTGGCAAAAATAAATACATAATAATAACAATTAATATATATATATATATATATATATATATATATATATATATATATATATCAATAAAAAGAAGATGTAATCTGATTATGCATATGTAATAGCTTTGACTAATGTAGGCCTATTTGTGAACAGTGGCTACTCACTAAAAAATGTTGGGCTAAAAATAACCCAACAATGTTAAAAATGACCCAACATTTTGGTAAATAACACAACATAGTGACCCAATATCTGTAACCCAATGTTTTTTACTATGCAGTAATACATGCAGGGTAATCTGGAAAATTAAGTACTTGTAATTAGATTACATTATGCTTTAAAATACTCTTAGACTATAATTACTTTTTATTGAATACATGATTACATATTATTCACACAATGACAGAAAGTCATTAAGTACTGATTCTCATGTGTTTCATGTTTTAAATGGTCCTTTCTAAAAACAAACAAAAAAACAAAACAAAAACAAAGCATATTTGTGTTCTTTATTCTGCTGTATTTTTTATTTTAATTTCTTTTTATATTATTCTGAAAGTTTTTTAGTTTTGTGAAATTGCACACACAGACCAACCACTAGTCAGTTGGTTATAATTAGATGGGAAATTGAGGGGGTGTAAATCTGACCACTGGATTTGCAGAAATCATTTCACTTTTAAGGACCGTTTTCTCGTCGCATATTGAATCAACTCTTGATTAACATAATAATTCTCATTTTAATTATTAAGTCATTTAATCGTATAATGCTATTTATTTGGACAGCTTTTGTCTTTCAAACACAATTTTAATTAATATAAAATTATTTATTTAATTTCTTTTTGGGATTTATTTAATTATTAGCTTTTCATTAAACTCTCAACCCCCTGCAGTTCCATCACACCCTGGTTTGGGAAACCCTGACATAATCATTAATGCACTTCATGTTGTTGAAAACAAATAATGGAATATATATTCTCTCTCTTTGTATTTCTATATAAATATGGTACAATATTATCCTATTCAATTCAAACTCAATAAACCTGTTTGGTCAAAAGCAATCTAAAAGTAATTAAAAAGTAGTCCGATTATATTACCTAAAATGTGTTAGTACAATTTTTGTCATGTAATTTGGAAAAGACTACAATTTGTACGTAATCTACTCAGCACTGCTTGTAAACTACAAAATGACATGCACTTTCCTACTAGACACGCAACATTAGGCCTATATGTATTGTAAACACATTCGACATGGTTTTATCCAGTCCTTCTACTGTTTTAGTGAATCAGCTGGCATCTTTGGTTGTCTGTTTCGTGTTTAATTCATTAGGGGCACCCTTTATCTTCTGAATAGATGCACTGTGACTCAATGGATTGAATGATCTTCTTGCACCCCCTTATACAGCTTCAGTTGAGCATCATTCAGTGCGTGTGATTCACGGCTGGGTGTAACATTTGCAGTGGTCGCCCCTGTTTTTGTACCTCCCCTTAAATAGGGCCTTACATGTTGAGAAAACAGAGAGGATGTAACATAAACACTAAATCCACTGAGATGTGCGAAGCACTGTTCACAGACGGAGCGCACTGTGATTGATGCCACAAGGAACCAGACCACACAGGGTCCAGCGTGACAAGACAGGTGGAATTAAGACAAAAGAATAAACATTAAAGCAGGAGGGCTAAGCTACATCCCTGACCACACAAGCCTATCTAATGCGTCATGGGGAATTGCTAGAATTGTTAGAATTCTATGCTGTGGAAAACATGTTTTAGTTTGACTGTTTTTCCTTAAATAGGCTTGTCTTAATTCTTTTCCCAGTGGCTCTTTCCTATGCACTCTCCCTTTGTACTTCACCAGCTGAGTCTGTTCATTGACAACAGAAGCCGCCTCTTCCATATGTCAAAAGCACAATTGTGTTGAGCAGATTTTTTTGAGACCATGTTTTATTGCAAACAGGTTGCCACTGGTTAATTTTTTTAAGCATGTTTAAAGCATTGTCTAAAAGTAGTGTGTATATATAATTTGGCATTTGGTATGCTCAGAGTCCCCAATAACATGGATATTATATTATATTATATTATATTATATTATATTATATTATATTATATTATACTCCTAAAAGATTAGGTGTCAAATGCACAGACAACAATAAAAATACACTGAAAAAAATGTCACTGAACCTGAAAGAAAAGAAGTAAATATATTACCGTATAACCAAAGAATTGTATAGTGTATATTTAGTATAGTGCAATTTTTTTTAAAGACTTAAAAATATATATATTTTCTTTATATCTATATATCTATTTACAGTTTTTGATAACTGTACTAGGGTGAAATTGGTTGTTGTTGTTTTCATATATCAATTTTAATGCTCTTAAACCTGGCTAGTGTTGTGTCTATTTAACACCTGTCCTGTTCATTTGAATGTCAGTTTGAACGTTTATTTGGAAACCAACCCTGGGTGAAATAGTAGAATTTTTTCAAGTTTACATCACTTTTAATCAGTTTTATAATTTCACACCTTCTTAGCAAAATTAGCAGGGTTCCCACCAGCCTGGGGCCTCCGCTAAAACAAAATCCCCACGCATGCACCGAGCATGTGGAGAAACTCAATTCACTTCTGTAAATGCCACACAAAGACCCCAGACCCAAAGCAGTAAAAAACACAGTGGGAGTATGTGGGTTGGTAGTTCATGCACAGACAGGGCTAAATTCAAATTGAATTTTGATAAATGTGGACCGCTTGACTCGTAACAATCCGTCACTGTCATTCCTGTAAAAGTTTTAATATAAAGAATCATACATAGCCTAATGCTATTCTCAGTGAGAAACCATTCATCTCTGATTTTTGTCTTTTGTTTTGTGGCTCTTATTTAACTTGATCATCAAAAGCTCTTTGTTTACTTATTATTTTTTTTTTTTCATTAAAAAGTATATGGTGATGGTATGTTAGGATTAATTTTGTTTACATTATTTTAATTATTTAAATTTAATTATCCCATTTTGATATTTCTTTTCTTCTTTTACACATTTCTTGTGAAGTCATAAATGCATATATTATGCTTGATTTGATCATCAGAAGCTCTTTGGTGTCGTAGATGTTGTTGTCTTCTACATTTCTTAGCATTAGCTACCAAAATGTCATATCACTTGAATTCTTTTCTTTATTTGTGATCATAACTTGAATTGCTTTAGTTGTAAGTTGTCCTTTTGTAAGGTGAAACATAGGATTATGTCATTTTGCAGTCATGAATTATTGAGTTTATGTTACATTGCGTGATTCAAGTCATGTCATATAAAGAGGAGACATTGACCTTTTTCGGTATGTTAATCCGTCTGCATCTTCAGCAGGGTGCTGACATATTGCAAACAGTATTTTAGTATATGTTTTTTCTGGAGCTGAAAATGGAAGTATGGCAGGATATTCTGAAGCAATGGTCAAATCCAGCAGCAATCTTGAGGTCTCTTTTTTTGTCATGGTCTGCCACAATTGTGCCATGGAGTTTGCTCAAGAGTTTGTCTTTGGTTAACATACCATTCACTTCTTTTTGACCTTTTTGGAATATAATATGTACTTGTTCTGGTCTACTTATGGCTTTTTCTCCCCCATTTTTTGTCTGTGTCACAATTTTCTTTTTTTTTCTTTTTTTGTGAAATCCCTGTCATCTTAAAATATAAGTCTCTCTTAACTTAATTTAACTTTACTTTATTTTATTCTATTTTATTATTTCATTGTGGTCGAAGTAAGCTTTTTCTGAAATATTTTTTCCCCAAAATATATTTTCCACATTGCATCACTTATATAATTCCTATTTGTAATCAACGGCATAAAAAAAAACAACAAAAAAAAAAAACCAATTCGCTCTGTAACTCTTGCGTACATTCTCTGAATGTGGTTCTATAGAACAACTTTAAGCATCAAAAGAGAAGCTTTATCCTTTTTTTCTGTGGGGTATTGAACTTGAACTGTGACCTTCACTGTCGGTCCTTAAAACCCGTTAAATGGTGTGGAGTCATGCTGTGCCCTCTAACGCATGAACACTGTGTTCTCCCCGCGGGGCTCGATCGCTCGTTTCTTTTTAAATGTGATTTATTCAACACGGATACATGTGGCATTGATCCATACCACAAGCTATTCTGTAGACCTTTTCCAAGATTTCTGGCTTGATGAATGATCTCTAGATGATTTCGGTCCAATTGTCCACATAGCAGATAGTGTTACATTTGTTACATAAATGGATAAAATAAACAGAAATGATCTGACACATCCAAGGTTTAATGTTGATTGATTTGTGGTGGTCATATGAGACCGTTCGGAGGGTTGAGTCCGTACCAAAAAGTCTGATGGTGTAATCAGTCACAACTGGGCTTTAAAAAGTTGCCCATGTCTTCTCTCTTTTACTTTTCAAATGAAAACCGCACTCCTCCCTACATAAAAGGGTCATGTTTTTAATGAGGTTTTTGAAAAAGTTTTGTTTAATAGTAGGTGTAATGATTAATTAGCGGAATTGGCATTTAATAACTGTTTAAAATTTATTGTGTGTGAATCTCTTGGGTATTGTTATGTGAAGTTTTTTTTTTTCTTTAACTACTTCCTGTTTCCTCTTGAAACGTTCATTTATTGATACTTCATCAGGGACGCACTGACCTGTGGTTGGGGCAATAAAGACCCTCCTCCTGGCTGTTTATCTCCTTAGTGTTTATCCTAATACCCAACAAATCTATAGAGCCCTGTTTCTCTTCCTTGAGCTTAAGTTGCTCTTGCTTGGTGAAGGAGCTTGCCTGACACAATGCAATTGCCGAAGCCTACTTATCCGTACCCAGCCGATCCATCATGCGTTATTTTAGGGCATTTTCTACATAGAGCGGTTTGTTGATTCACAAGATTGAAAGCAGTTTGAAAGCTGGACGTCCGTTATATTCGGTGGGCCCTGAGGCGAGATGTCGTGCTGACCCTCACTCCCCCGTCTTCCCCCATGCCCCCCTCCAGTTCCCTCACTCCAGACTCTCGCCTGCTTTCTCTCTCCTATTGCTTGCAACTATTTACCCCATTGTGGTTCGTCATGGTGAAGGAATTTCTGAAGTGGAGGAATTGAGCAAACTGGGATTGTTTCCCACCTCCCACCTGTTGATCATGATCTATACTAGTGTGTACAGAGGATTTTTAGACTAGTGTCTTTGTCTTCAGAGTATAAATAGATTATTTAAAAAAATATTGATTGATTGAATTTTGACTTTTAACATGGAATGACTAGTATCATTAGCCATCAAAATGGTAAACAGCATTAAATTTCTCTTCACAGTCTAGTATTATTACTATCTAAATACATTTTAATGTTCAAGTTTGATAATGTCATGTTTCTAAAACTAAAATAAATGTGTGGCACATACATTTTTTTAATTATTTAAATATTTTATTTAGTTTAGTTTAGTTTAGTTTTCCCATGCAGTCATCTTAGTTGTGTGTGTGTGTGTGTGTGTTTTTGTGATTTATGAGGACACAAATTTGTATAATGTATCTGTATAACGAAGTCCTTATTTAAAATAGTTTTAAAAACAAATGTAAAAATGCAGAATGTTTTCTGTGATGGGTAGGTTTAGGATAGGGTTAGTGTAGGGGGACAGAATGTACAGTTTGTACCGTATAAAAACCATTACGCCTATGGAATGTCCTCACTTTGATAGCAAAACAAACCTGTATGTGTGTGTTTTCTTTTTAATTTAGGTTCATGAATTTTTTTTGTTTCTGTTTTAGCTTTTGTTTAATAGTAACAGAAGAAAAGCATGTAGTTCTTGCAGCAATAGTATCACCAAACAGAGTTGCAAATGTAGTAATTGTTTTCAGACTGGTTTCCTGAACACTTCCTCATTTCCTCATTCCTCATTCATCATAAAAACACATAGCCCCGCCTCAACTCTACACGATTGGTTGAGCCAGTGTGGCTGTGCTGGGTTGGTTGGGATGCTCAAAGTATTTGCGTTTACACTTTTTGAGGGAGAAATTAACATAAAAATGCCTTATTTACAGGTAACATTGAATTTAAAGTAGGAGAACAGGTGTGAAATTGGACACTTTGGACAATAATGTGGGAACCCAAACTTTACTGTCGACTCTGTGGGTCCGCAGCCACTGATTCAGAGTCAGTGAGGGAACTACACTTGATCAGGGATTTGCTCTGTCCTCAATCCAGCCATCTGTCCTGTGGCTGCCAAACTCAGCAGATTGAAGAGGCCGGGACAGAAATTTCCCACATCTCTCGCTCGTTAAATGAGGTATGGGAGGGAGAAAGAGAACTATCTGTCTGAATGGGGGCTTGATTCGGTCTACTGGAAGGCTGAAGTACCCGCGTTTTGAAAAAGAGTGGGAAAAGAAGAAAAAGTAGGGAAAACAATGTTGCAAAAAAAAAAAGAGTACAACACCGAGCCTCCTAAAATCTTCAGTGTGTGTGCGTCTGTCTGTGAATCGTGAGTGCCCTGCCTTTCTCAAGCACACACACCCCCGATTCAGTGTGTGACGCTGAAAAGAAAGGCAATTAGCATTTCAGCCAAGGTCCGACTGGCTACATACGATGAAGCAATAAGCTTTATAATTTGCTTTTCTTCTCTTCGCTGCTATTGAGAGGCTTTTCCTTGTTTAATCCCTTGAAAGTGCATTTCTCTTCACTCTCATCCATTGTTTGCTGCAGTAGCCCATCGGTCATGGAGTTCTGCGGCTTCGGGAACGTTCACCATGTGAAATTCAATGGGATCTTTTCTCTGGTCCTCTACCCATATATTGAGAGTGGAAAAAAAGTCATTGTGTTTTTTGGAACAAGGACACAGGATGCAGTTGGCTCAAGTTGAAAGGGTCAGACGACGGCCTGAGGACAATACCTTTGAGAGATTTTCTTTTTTCCTCTTTGCTCTTCAGCCAGCATAGACTTGATTGACATATAGTCCCTTGACTAGAAGCTAATGTTGGGTTTAAAAGTAACATATGACAATACGGAAACAGAGTTTTTGTTATTTTTGTTATTCCAAGCGGATATTTTCTTATTCTCTGTTTTCATTCCTCTGAAGGAATGGCATCTCCTCATACTCAACCCCTCTCAGGACCCACTCACATGCACACTTTCGTGCACTAATTCTAGGTTCCCTGTATCTTTCAAAATAAACAGTAACATTTTGGGCAACGTTCACCAAATGAGTGTCTCGCCAATGAAAAGCTGTGGTCTTAAGATACCCTCTTCAGATGTAATGATGTATGTTTTACCAGACTCAGTTATTAAATGTTTTTAGTTTCCCAACCTCGAGATGTTCAGGATACCGGCCTGTCTAAAAATACTTGAGGGGCTACAACACAAGTGGCAATTATTGGCTTTTGAGCTCTCCATATATGGGAGCCCTGAAAGTTCCCAGAACTTTCTGAATGAGGTCGGTTTCTGAGGTAACAGAGCATGTTGTCTCATTTCTGCTGCTTCATGTGTGTGTTTGGCTGTTACTACATATCAGTGTGTAATACTGATAACTCATGTGGTTTACTTCAGTTTATAATTCACATATGAGCCTATTCACCAAATTGGATGGGCTATATTAAGAGTCTGGTTGTTATTGTGCTTTTTTAAGCTGATCAAACACGTAATTTAGTCAGTGTCAGATGCGATCTGAAACCTTCATCAGTTTTTAAAGTATAATGAAGCAGTGACTAAGCTTTTGGTGTTACCGGTACAAGAAAGTCAATCTGCCAAGTTGCCGAGTCATAATTGATCAGCTTTGACCAGCATAACCCCAAATGACCTTTAGCAAGTCTTAAACATAGTTTAAATTGACACTGTACATTGTAATGACGTAACCTACAAATTAAATAATGCTAATATTCATAATGGCTCTATTCCAAAATATTGATACCTACTGTGTAGGCAGCATTCTGAAGTGGAACCTCATAAGTGGCCAATTTGGAACAATCAGGCAGCAACTCAGACATCATAAGAAGAAGAAGAAGAAAAAAAACTGCTCACACTGCTGAGATAACAATCTAATTCTAAAATACAGGGGTTTTCAAAATTTTTGATGCCAAGTACCCCCAAATTGTGAGGGAGCCTCTTTTTAAAATATAAGGGCTATATGTTTGTATATTTTATGTACAATATTAAGTGTGATTGTTAAACCATCATGTTTTTTTTTTCTTAAATTAAATATTTGGCTTTTATATTGCAAAAGAGGGCACAAGAGGGTCCAAGGGAGAACAATTTGAGAAGAAAGAAAAAGATCTGTTTATGCATGTACTTTTTGGTACAAACAGTGGTTCTCAACCTTTCTGACTTGCAGGCCCCCACAATGCCCCTCACATAAGCTATAATATTTCCCCTGGTATGTTTTGCTGCAATTATGACAAAGCTGCTTGTTTTCAAACTTGTAACAGAAGGTGGGAGTGTGCATATATTAAATTTAATCAATCACATTTTTTTGGATTTAAGAAGTTTGATATGTTCTTCATATGTTCACATGTAATTTATTAAAGCCGTAGCTTCTTTGGGCTTTTAATATATAATATAATATAATATAATATAATCAGTTTACACCATTTTATGAGCTGTTAATTTGAATTAAGTTTGATTATTAAAAATGCCATTCGTTTTAAGTCATCCTCTGTGCAGGATACGTGCAATGCTGGCTTAGAATAAAGGGGGGAAAAGGCATTATTTTGAAACAGTCTTTCATGTTGACAATGTGCTTATGGTGCCTTTAAATGCTGTCTGTGTAGTATATAATGCTAGATATTTAACACCATTTGGAATGTTCCCAGTGTTTATGATATTTTCAAAAAAATCTGTGTGTTTATGTGTGGGTTTCTCATTTTGACTTTCTTTATTTTTACCGTAATGCACTAGGCTGGCAAAGCATCAAATGGAAGCCTTTACAAGACGAGAGCCGGATGGGTTGCGACTTTTGATGCACTGATCACGACTTTAGCTTTTGTTGGCTAACTTGGCTAAGAAGAGCTACATGAGACATGTAATGGGTTTACTTCTACTACCATGTCATGTGCTGTGATAAATGTGACTGCACATTACCAAAGCTTACCACAGTCTCATCAGACAGGTTGTTATAGAACTAGACCGACCATTAGATTAAGTCAAGCCTGCAATTTGGATTCAGCGCATGCTGTTATTATTTTGAGCTCCAAGCAAAAGTGGCTAAAGTATAGGAAAGTTTTGAGTATTTTTCCTTGAAAATAGTAATTAGGAATGTTACGAGAAAGTTTGAAAACATTGCATGTAGTACACCACATTGACTTGGTCGCCGTAGTCACATGGAGTCAAGGTGTGTGACCTCACTGAAGGCTCAATGTATTGCATAACACACGCACACACACACTGCTCTTCTTGTTGCTTAGTACTGGCTGTGAAGTCTTGCTGATTGAATAATTGATGTTAAGATTATGGATCCTGCTGCCGGGCAGGGGTAACACTAGAGGCGGCTGCTGGGCCAGCAGCGTAGACCCGTAACCGTACACTTTATCACATCCTCAGCCAGGCGATCCAGTGTAATTGCTGAAGTCTCAGTTACGTTAAGAGGCATGGCTGCCATGTGAACCCGTTGCATGAGGTGATGGGGTCAAACTCTCCTTGGGGTTCTTTGATCTAAATATTAAATGGATAATTCAAATGAAAACCTGTGCCAAATATGAATGACTTTGTTTCTTCTGTGGAACACAAAAGAAGATATTTCAGCTGCTTTTCTGGTCTGCTTTTTTGGAGTCCAAAAACAATATTATTGGACCCCGTTGACTATCAACGTTTGGACAAAAAACACTGACATGTTCTTTAAAATGTCTTTGTGTGTGTGTGTGTGCTTCACAGAAGAAAGAAAATCATACAGTTTAGGAGCAACATGAGGGAATAATGACTCTAAAATAATGAAAATTTTCATTTCAGAGGGAACTATCACTTTAAAGAGACCAAGTATAATAAATGAATGAATCCCCCAGAGTTACACAGAGTGGGCAAATATCCCACATGCTAATCTGCTAATCGGACTGAATTAAGTAGCTTACTCAGCATCAACGATGAATTACAGATGCCATTGTAATCAAGTTTCCTGGCATGGGCAGGCATGCATTTTTATTGTAATGAGTAATTCCAGAATGTTATCGGTGAAAACCACTGAAAAGATATAAATCACCTCAAGCACTTTGTTTTTGAAAGTAGAGGAGGTGAAGTATGCTAAAGGATTTGGTTGACTGAACAGAGATAACCATGTCGAATGAGAGAGAGACCACCTGAGGCGCAGTATTGACTTAACAGCACACTTCCAGAGTGCAAAAAGGCATCTGTATCTCCCGCTGCTGGGGAGCAACTTTCTGCTGAATATTCACCAAAATGCATGCCCTCTTCCATCTTTTTTTTTTCTTTGGCCCATCTCTGATATGCACTGAATGGCAAAGGGCTTCTGCTATGGGCCTCCTGTGCGCCTGAGGGAAAAGAGAGTTGCTTGACTGCGAAAACCATCTTCATTTTGTCTTTGAAAATGAGACATCTCCACAATAGACTGTCCTGGGGTCAGCCTAAGAGCCAAACCACCATTGTCTTGGCGGCTCAGTGGCCTCCTGGTCATTGATAAATCGTTTGATGTTCTTCAGGCCAGCATGTCCTGTGGTGTTCTGGCAAAGTGTGTGTAGTGTCTCTCAGTGTCTGTCTTTATCAATGTCAGGAGATGCAGCCAAAGAGGCCGTGGTAACCTCTTGGTTGACTGATGGCCTGAACATCTCCTTGAATTGCTTGAACCTCCAGAGGAACAAATACGCAAAGATGCTTTATCAGTAAGTCAAGCCGTGATAGTCAAGTCAAGTACGTTTATTTATCAGTGGCCAAAAATACAGCATGAGATCATGGACTTTACAGGCAATTGTTTGTTAACTTTTATGTTGCTCATCCATCCATCTATCAATCCATCCATCCATCCATCCATCCAATCTTAACAGGCCATTTGAAAAAACTGAAAACTTTTTTTTTCATATTTCTTGTTTACTTTGTTTATTTTACTGAAGAGTACAATCAAGAGTATACAAGAGCAGGCTATATGTACTCTACTCCAATACATTTGTGATGAGTTATACAATTACTTGTTACATTTTGCATGGCACCTAACTTTTAATGCAGCAGTTTATTTCTGCTACAAAAGTAGTGATATCGATATCTACAGGGCATTGAAGGTACTATATCCTTTTTTTATCCTATTTGCCCTTACTCACCCCAACTTGTTACCATGGCTACATTTTCTTTTTATGTGGCATGTCTCTTAGGTGTTGAGGACTAGTGCATCTTTGAGCCTACATTCAGTATGAGTAAAATACTTAAAGGTGCAATAAGACACTTTTGGAGGGGCTTGCAATAGCCAGCTAGCTTTCAAATCATAACATCCCACCCAAACTTCAAATTGCTGTCCAAAGGCACACCTCCTCCAAAACACATGAAGGCGCACACGCACTGCTTCTCCCTGCAAAGCATCAGAAGAGATTACATTAAACTACCTAATGTCTCAAAGCACATAACATTACAATAATAATGAACGTCAACAACTAGAGAGCTTGTACATGACTGCTGCTGATTAATTTTGGTGTTGATACTGTTGACACAGAAACGCAAAAATCAGAGTCTGAGCACGTGAACAGCTTCAGTTAGAACGTTACGGGTTGCCATCTCTTAATTACGGTATAGTTGTGGCGTGAACACAGCATAAGCTTGTTGTTTACGAGGAACTGTAAAACGTGGCTGCAGGTTTGTTTGCGGTGCTCTTGACTGATGTCTGTCTGTACTCTGCATAACATGAAACATAGCATAGCAAGGGTATTCAAAAACATACATTGACAGGCAGGTAGGACATCATATTATTTCATTAGGACTGGATATAATGACTGGATGCTCATTTTATGGTCCTATGTTTTCCACAGGTGATATATATTTATAGAACTGGTCACACTTTAGATTAGGGTCCAATTCTCACTATTAACTAACTATTAACTATGAATTTTCCCTCAAACTTCTAATTACTGCTTTTTAGTTAGTCAGATAGTTAAGTTTAGGTATTGAGTAAGATTAAGGGATGTAGAATATGGCCATAAAGATTAAGGCATTAATATGTGGTTCAACAGCCAATATCCTAATAATATGCGTGCTAATAATAAACTAGTTAATAGGGAGAACTGGACCATATACTAAAGTGTATAAAAATACATTTGGATCATTTAACATATTGACTGCTATTAGGATATAAGGAGACTTTCAACCAGTATAACAAAAATGTTTCTGTTGAGAATCACCTATTGCACCTTTAAATACTGTTAAAATCAGATACTCTAACACTTTTACTCAAGTTGTATTGTAATTGAGTCATTTTTACTTAAGCATGGTTTTCAGGTTCTCTGTACACCTTTCCATCTCTTGATAGAAGCCGATCTTGTGGTGATTGTAAGAGAACATTGCAAGAGAATTCGAAATTGGTCACAGAATTGCTCACAATTAGAGTAATTTGCATTAGAATTTTTTTTTTTTTGCATTTATTTGTGTTATCCTAAACCTAATTATTATTAGCAGAAATTTGGTATTAGAGTAGTATATTATAATGTAAACTAACAAAAATAAATAAGAGAGAGGTGCTGGTGCAGTTGTGTATATGTTGTGTATTGAGTCTGAACAAGTCAGGAAGTTCCCAGCTCTGGGGGAGAAGCAGGGCTGAATACCAGGCTTTCCCCTCTACTGTTCCGGCTTTGTACCTTCACCCCAGGCCTCAGCTCGCCAGCAGCCGCTAATCCAGTTTTGATAGCATTCACGGCCCCCCTTCCGTGCTGTCCCGCCTGCCTGCCTGCCCGCCTCTTGTCATGAAGGCACAACACACACACACACACACACACTCACAGACACTTGCCGATGATTTAGATGCACACACATGCACACATACACCAATGGTGGAATGAAATTGTACCAAAATGCCTGTGGCTGCATTTCTGCCCCTCAAACTTTTATTCTCACTAACTCAATAGAAAGAGCCCCTCAATAATCTGAAATGGCACCTTGATTGATGAAAGCCGTCTGCTCCCAGCAACCTTGTGGCTCAAGAATAACCGCATGATGTAGCAGAAGTGGAACATATGAAGAACTGAATTTAACTAATGTCCAACTTTCCTTGGTAATTGACTCTCCTAAGAAAAAAAAGGAAAAACAAGATGACTTCATTCAAAGCTTGTGTATTTACCATGTAATTTAGTGCAAATATAAAAAGTGTGTGTGCGCTTCAAAGCAGCAGATGACTAAATAGAGGTCCAGACGTTGTTTTGAAACATATTCATGTTTTATGTTTTCTGTTTTGTTAGCCATGACAACTGTCTTAAAGAAAAAAAAAGGAGACTGATATTGTTTGAGGCATGCAGTAAAACTAAATAGTCTCTTTCTCTTCAAAAGAGATGACTACAATAAATGCCTGTCTAAATTGTCTGCAATTGTAGGCGACAATAACGGGAATCTGACCTTCAAGGTCAGGGACCTTAAAGGAAAAGGGTCAGTAATACTGTCATATTATCTTGATTTTCAAAGTCTTTAAGAGACAATTAATCCACAAATTATAAACCCATGTCGTTCAAAACTTGTACGCTGTTTTTTTGTGAAAAATATGTTTCGAGGAATTTTAATACAGATAGCTCCAAAAAAAAAAGGCTGTCTATATACAAAAAGTCTGCTTCTGCAAGACTACACTACACAGAAAAGATACTGTCAATCGCTTCATATACTGAAACTTTTTGGGGTTCACATTTGGAATGAATGGAATTATTTGAAATAATGGAATTGGAATTGTTTGAATTCATTCTTAATTTTACTTTTATTAAAGCTGCAGTCCGTAAGTTTTGCCTCTTTGTCGCCATCTCTGTTTGAAACCTGCAATTGCAGTGATTTGCGGAATTATCTTCTTTACATGGGTTGCGCTTCGGCAAGACTCCTCAGCATGCATGAATCTAATGTTTTGAGGTGCGATTCAGCCATGTCTGTGTGGGAGCTGTCAGTCAACCAGTGTGGATCTTCACTGTACATTGTAATTACAGATGCTACATCTTGCATGTCCAAAATAAGAAGTTTCACCAGAAAATGTCATTTGAAGTAGTAAGTAATGTCATCCACTTTTGTTCTGACAAACTGAAAAAAGTCTCACTGTAAATTGCGCAATCACTGGTGCAAATTATTATTGTTATACTTTGTTCTCGAATTGAAACATGAACATTGCATGACCTCTTGTATGTAGTTTGTATTACCGTTATCCATAATTGTGTGGATTAAGTGAAAATGTGTGTTACTGTAACCTTATTACCCAATGAACCATTTTCTGGATTACAAGCCACCATCTCAAGTTTAAATACATTACTAAATACATGCTGTATGAAGAGGTTACAAATGATGTGCCACAAGCAGCATCCGCCGCACACGCTAAATAGCCTACTAGCCAGGACTCCTTCCTTCTGTTTACAGACGTGACCTAATGACACAAAGACTAATGTCAGCAAACTGACATTTGTATTTCCCACAAATTCCTACAGTATCACTTAGATTATAAGACATTACTACCGTAATCTTACCGTTGTGAATAAGGTTAAGGTAAGTAGATATTGAACACTGATTGGTTATGTACTTGCTTAACTGATTTTGGATCATTTTTAACCAAACACAAAGTTACTTTAATTAAACATCTTGTAAACATATTGTTACGCGCTTGTTGGTTCAAGGTAGCAAACGACGAAGGAATTACTCGAGGACAACGTTTAATACGATCAACCTAACAAACAGAAGAAATCACCAGGAGAAACATGCCAAACAAACCACCTAAACAATGTCAGTGCAAAACCAAGACAAGACAGAAACTGGGGGCTTAAATACTGAAGGAACAGAGGAGCAAACAATACTAATTAATTACACACAGCTGGAACAAATGAGCTACTAATGATGGTAACCATAGTAACAAAAGAGTGGTGGGAAAAACTGAACATAAAACGACATTTCAGAGACAGACATGCATGTAACACATACTTGATCACTAGAAAAAAACTGAAATAACCCATTAAACAGGAAACTATTATGCAATCATTTAAGACATTTCTTCTTATATAGAACCTTTTTGGCATAAAGAGTTCTTTAAAATTTAGGCAGGAAACCCAGGGTTCTATATAGTATATGTTAGCTAATGATCCTAAAAACATATTTCATATATTTGGTCAATTTTCTAATTGTCAATACACCCTTCAGGGTATATATTTGAGCTACTATTATGGTGTACACTTGCCTTGAAAGTGTGAAATCTTCATGCAAGTACCATAACAATAACCATTAATTTATGCACCACCCTGTCAGATCTACTGTGAGTGAAAGAAGGAGCGTATCAGAGGCTTGTAATTGTAAATTGAATCGGCTTATTTTATATTTACGCAGAGTGAAATATTCCCCATCCAGATGAACTCTATATGTTTCTTTCTCTTCAGGAATGCCAGCTGTTCTCGCTCTAGCTGGCCTGGTTCTGATGCTGCTCACCACAAGTGTCAGGTCCCAGTCGGCAGAGCTGAGGTTCCAGGGCCAGACTCAGTTCGTTGTGAACGAGAGCAGCAGGGCCATAGTGCGTCTTGTGGTGGAACGAGTTGGAGATCCAGTTAATGTCACAGCTCTGGTTCTGGTAAGAAGAGCAATCTGCATAAGTGGTTAATCCTTGTTACTATCAGTTTTTTGGTTTGTAACCTGGTTTTATCGAAATAAATCTGCTGCTACTCTATTATGCTGTTCAAAATGTTCCTATTTTGGTGCTATTCATGCTTTAAAGACAATTTTGGTAACACTTTTATTTTACTGTGTCCTTGTTACATATGTTACATGTACTTATCATAGTAATAACAGTAAATTATGCATAATTGCATGCAACTAATCCTAAACCAAACCATATTCCAAACCCTAACCATATAGTTAGTACATGTTGTTTATTAATATTACACTGAACTTAAATGTGTAATGTATACATTTTAGCACAGACACCTTAAAATAAAGTGTAACCTTTTTTATTATTATGATTGGAAAGAACTGGCAGTAAAATGTGCCTTTTAATAAATGTAATTATGTAACAAACATAATAAATAATAATAATTATTGTACTTTTAATTGTATCAGTGGTAGGTCAAAGGGGCACACACAGCCCACTAATGTCACATAATAAGAGCAAGTAAGAGTAAGAAATAGTCAAAGAAAGCAGAGTGACATTTTGTACTATACATTTGATGTAGGCTCGACAGTCCCCTGAGCTAGCACTGCTTCTGTACTGCCTGATGTGTCAATGCCTTAACAGCTGGTTGGGTCTCAACACCCAAACATCTGTCTGGTAAATCATAGCATAGCACATATGGCCATAATTAGCATAGAAACACAAATATGCCTACTGTCAAAACAGGCAGTGCCTGTTTAGCACGCATAGTAAGTGGGCAAGTGTTGCCGGTTCATTGAATGGCTTCCATAAATTCACAGCAAAGGAAGGATCTAAGAGGCCGTTTTGTAGCGGCTTACAGTGGGTGGCATCAAAGCATGTGCTAGAGGTGGCAGTTGTCAACCAGATGGTGCCGAATGAGTTTAAGAGAGGTCAGGGATTTCCCGTCACAAACTTTGAGATATTTTGTATAGACATTCTTCCTCCCAATGCAAGTCTTAGATTTTGTTCAGCATGTTCTGAAAGAATGAAAGAAAGAAAGAAAGGAAGAAAAAAAAGAAAGAAAGAAAGAAAAAAAGAGAAAGAAGGGAGGAAAGAGAAAGAAAGAAAGAACATTTATGTTTTAATATAATTGCTCCCAATACTAAAACAGTTGACGACTGTTCTCCATGTTCTTGTTTTCCATGTGCATTATCTTGTGCTTGCCAGCTTCAGGGAGAGGACACTGGTGATTTTGAGGCCACAACTGCAGCTGCTTTTGTCCTGTCTTCTGAAAGTAGTAAAACTATCTTCATTGCTGTGAGGGATGATGACATACCTGAAGCTGATGAGACCTTTGTGTTCAACCTCCGCCTGCAGGTAATGCCTGGACCAGGGAACTCTGACTCTCTGGAGGTAGAGAGCCCAGTGGTTAAAAATCTGCATGTAATTAAAAGGGTGTAGGTTCAAATCCAGTAAAAGCTTTCCGATAGTGCCCAGGATCAAGGGGGTCTCATTTTCTAGTAATTTTTTTTTTTTTTAAAAGTTAAAAAAATTAAATAAATAAAATAATAAAATAAAATAAAACATATTTAAATAAGCATCCATAAAACAAGATAAATTTACATAAGCAGCAAAACGTGTAAGATAATAAGAATATATTTAGTATTATTATGTTTTATTTTTCTTACCCCATTACCAAATTGTTAGAGTTATGGTTAGTTGTTTTTGATTTTGTTTTGTTTTGTTTTGTTTTTGACTTTTATATCTATTTTTGTTTTTTAACTTGAGTTTCAGGAATTTTGTTAAGCATTAGTCATTTTTATTTATTTATTTAAATATTTTGTATTTAGCTTTATTTTATTTTATTTTAGTTTTAGTAATTTTGGTACTTTTTCCAACTTTTTAAAATTTTATTTAAATCTTCTGATTTTATTGTGGTTGCTTTTTTATGTGCAAGTTTTTCAAATAATATTTATATTTATTTTATTTTAGCTTTATTTTAATTCATGAAGATAATATGCTATTGTTTAAATTTTACTTAACAATAACAACACTGGTTTTATGAGCTCAATGCTTAAAACAATAAGAACTTTTTTCCAGTACAGAAAAATAAACTTACATAAATAAACTTAAAAGAGATATTCTTAAAAAAGGAAATTTAAATATTGTTAATTGAAAAAAAGGACAACAATTCTGATTGAGAAGAAAATTACTTTAAGGTGCTTTATGTGCAAACATTGGAGTGTTAACTTTTAAAGCACACATTTTTGCTGTTTTTGCTCTAATTAATGAGTTTCAAATGTGTCTATGAATGTGTGACAGAGACAGAAGTCTCTTCCTTTACCTCTACGCTTCCTCTGCCCATTTTTAAGAGTAATCCATCTCAATAGTGGGAATCCCAGAGTGGTTGAAATTCTTGCTTGAGTGGACAGCACTGAAAGCTTAATTGTCAACTCTTCAACCACAGCTCAATGGCCCATAAGCCCTTGCATGTTCTTTGATGGGTTCCACTAACTTTCTGTAAGGGTTAAGCAATGGCACTGCAACAGCAAACCAACGTTAGAAGTCACCTTCAAGCGAAATAACCAACTGTGACAGCCACAACTGACAGTGCCATAAGATTAAAGAGCCATTATGCAAAGCTAATCACTATAAGAAAAGCACAGGCCTGGAAATAAGCTTCCTATAATATGCAAAGGAGGAGAATTTTGTAGGAGCTTAATTTACTAGTGGCACCAAATGGAACTGCACCTGTTTCCAAAAGATTTTCCACAGCTTTTATGCAATTAGTTGATTCAGAAGATGATGGACTGCTTAACCAAACCAGACATTTGGTCTCATTTTTTACTAATATTTCTGTGCATAATTTACATTTATATGCACAGGAGAACTTCTCACCCAAAAACAAAAAACAAAAAGTCAACACATGTGCGTACACATGATTTCATGGTAACACTTTACAATAAGGTTCATTAGTTAAACATTAGTTAATGTATTAATTAACATGAACTAACCGTGAGCAATGCATTTGTTACTGTATTTACTAATTTTTGTTAACGTTAGTTAATGAAAATACAGTTGTTCATTGTTTGTTCATGTTAGTTCACAGTGCATTAACTAATGTTAACAAGATTTTAATAATGTATTAGTAAACGTTGAAATTAACATTAACAAAGATTAATAAATGCTTTATAAGTGCAGTTCATTATTAGTTAATGTTAACTAATGTTGTTAACTAATGAACCTTATTGTAAAGTGTTACCGATTTCATTTTTAACCTCGCTCTAATGTTAATGAGCAACCGCATGCCCAAAGGCTGGTAGTTTGCATAAAACCCGCCCAAACTACCATACAAGGGATTTCGTCACTCTCAGCTCTCTAAAGACTATCCTTGAGAAATGTCATGTGTGTTATCCTCAAAACCCTTTCAAACACAATAAACACCTTTATTATGTTATTTCTAATTTTCATGACTGCAAGACTTCCGATTCATTAGCCACTATATACAAAAAAAAACAACAACAAAAAAACGGTAAACTATTTATGCTACAAACCAGTGATTTGCTATTACGATTGTAAATTAAAATTATATAATGACAAATACCAGTTTGCAATGTAAAGCAGCATAACGGACTGTTCTTGAACAGCTAAAATAACTACATCATCTGACACCAGAAGCCTCGCACATTCATCTTGTAAGACCATTGAAAATAAGGTGGATAGATCCAGATTACACAGACCTCTCATTAGCCAGCTGAATGTACTCATTTCTAATTACTTCAGGAAAAGTTTTGTATGCAGATTTCATGCATAAATTTGTGTGTATGCATGGTCAGTGAATGAGACCCACTGATTAGAAATTTAGAAATCAACAAATGACTTCATTTTAGTCATCCCATTAAACATTGAGATGGAGGTATTTTTACATTTAAAAAATTACATTCATCACCTTTATGTGTTGTCCAAGGATGTGTTTCTCATAGCAGAGTTTCATTTGACGGCCTCTCTTTACTGTGGTGTCCCAGTATGTTGACAGTGAGTGATTAATGACAACAGGTCGCGGCTCCACTGTCTGCTTGTCTGCTGTTTAACAAATGAACCTTGGGCTGGCAGAATGGGGCAACTTAAGGGTGACAAAAGACCACTGGCATGAAATGAAACCCTAGCTGAAGGCACTAAAAGGAACCCAAGACAGCCCTTAAGAGTAATTTACATGAAACATATGCTAATTATAGATAGGGAGGAAAAAAACATAATTTGGAAAAGAAAACTGTTGTTCTGTATTGCCCACACTCTATTATTTTGCATATCATTTTTTAATGAAAATGTTTTCAAGCATGTCTAATAAATGTCTGTTACTGAAGTATCTCTATAGAAGTTTTTGCACACTGCATTGGGACAAGGAGGGAGGGCTTTTGTGCGATGTGGTACCGAGCCGGACTTCAGTCCCAGCTAAACAGGGAATTGTCTGAGCATGTGTGTTACATGTCTGTGTTGCCGCTGCAACAAGAGTGAAAGAAATCTCTTACAGCTGGGAAAAACTCATTTTAATGGCATGCTCAAAAGAGGGTCTATATGGGGTTTACATTCTTACATGGTCATTCTCTTTTTGTACTCTGCATATACTCTGTATTTTGTACTCTGCAATAGCATATACAGCTGCAGAAAAAAGTGAAAGTGTATGTGATTATTTCTGTAGTATGTGTTTCTGTATACTTTGGTTATAGAATTTGGTTTGATTTACACAGCAACAGACAAACAGTCACAATAAAGTAATAATAATAATCCAAAAAAAAAAAAAAAAAATACAGTGAACTTGATTTCACCAAGTACAACATGTTCCTGGAACAAAATCTTTGTTGATCCTGGAACAACATTCCAATGAAAAAAAAATTGAGAGACAATTTAGTTAATGTCAAGTTTAGGCTTATAACCTGGGTTAGGTGTTTCTACATCAGTGTTATTCACCTATCATTTCTCTCTGATTTTAGGGATAATTTATATGTAGGGATAGAGTTAGGATTACATTTTCAGACAGGAATGTTATTCCAGGATCAACAAAATATGGCAAAATTACGGTGAGCATACACACACACACACACACACCTACACACTGATGTTGTGTTTATGTGTTTTGTGGGGACTTTCCATAGGCGTAATGGTTTTTATACTGTACAAACTGTATATTCTGTCCCCCTACACTACCCCTATCCCTAAACCGACCCATCACAGAAAATGTTCTGCTAGTTTAGATTTTCAAAAAATATAATTCTGTATGATTTATAAGCTTGTTTCCTAGTGGGGACCAACAAAAGGTCCCCACAATGTCAAGATTTACTGGTTTTACTTACGTTGTGGGGACATTTGGTGCCCACAATGTAAGGAAAACAAGCACACACACACACACACACATACATTAAATTAAATTAGATTAAATTAAATTAAATTAAATTTTAATGGACTTTTTCAGAGTTCATCAAATGGCGTGAGGGTGGGAACTCCAAATACTGCCACCATCACCATCCTGTCTAATGACAATGCCTTTGGAATAATTTCCTTCAACTCAGTAAGTTTCTTTTTATTTCCTCAATGAACAGTGGAAAGAACATTTTCAGCTTTTCAGAGCATGCTGGGGAGAGGTGACTGTAAGCATGATCTGTTTTTTTTTTGTTTGTTTGTTTTTTGTTCTTTGGTGTGTGTGTGTGTGTGTGTGTGTGTTGGGGGGGGGGGGGTCGATGTGAGTGAGTGGGTCAGATGCCTGAGAGGAAAGGTTGTTGCTAAGAATTTAAAGAAAAAGGCAAGCAATTTACTGAATGGATTAGCTTGTTAATAATGTTATTTCAGTGTTGTCATGGAAACTTGGAAACTTGAAACATGGAAACTAATTTTACTAAAAATCAGTGTGCCTTGATAGTTTCTGAATCTACTTGTCCATTGTTTCTCAACATATTTTATAATAATAGTAGAGTGAGATTCTGAAAAGAGCAGTTGCGAATGTCAGTGAAATGATGCAACTGACACTGTAAGCCACTATATAGAACATATTCTTTAAATTTGCATAGTACAGTACGTAATTATAAATAAGTACCTACTCAGAGAGTATGCCATGCCAGACACAGCCTGATATCCGTAGTTTCTAATTCTGTCAGTCCATACATCAGATGAAGCAGTGATTGAAGTTTGCTTTCTGTTTAGACCTCCCTCATTACTGTGGAGGAGCCAAGAGGTCGAAGCCAGTCTGTGCCTCTCACTCTTCTCCGAGAGAAAGGAACCTATGGAACTGTGACCGTCAACTTTGAGGTGAAAATTGCCAGAAAGTTTGTGACTCTGCAAAGGATAAAAAAAAAGGATCTTCACCTTGTGGTTGTTGATTATTTTGCATATTCTCTATCTATATATTTTTTTATTAATTCACAGATTTTTGGAGGTCCAAACCCTGCCAGTGAAGATCTCAGTCCAGACATGGGGAACATCACTATTCCTCCCGGTCGTGCTGTTGTGGTTTTCAGCATCATGATACAAGATGACAAGGTAGTGTTTTTTTTTTTTTATTTTTATTTTTTTTAAATAAACATTTTCATGTAGAAATCACATGAATAATGACAGCTTAAAGTTAATGTGAAATCCGTTTGCAACATTTTTTTTACCGTAATATGGCACATTTCTGAGAGAAAGTGTCTATATTTCTCAATTTGTGTGTTTTCCATGGAAGCTTGTTTGTGCCACTGAATAAAAAAAAAAGAAAGGTAATTGCCTTTTTTTGTAAATCTCACAATTCTGACTTTTTTTCTCAGTTGTGTAAAATAAATTCACAATTCTGACTTTTTTTCTCAGAATTACGTGATATAAACTCACAATTGTGAGTTGTAAAGTCAGAATTCCGTGATATAATGTCGCAATTACATTTTATAAACTCGCAATTCCGAGAAAAAAGTCAGTCTTTTTTATTCAGAATTGGACTTTATAACTCACAATTTTTTATTTCTCGCAATTCTATGAAAAGAAGTCAGAATTGTGAAATATAAACTCGCAATTATGACAAAATGTCAGATTTGTGAGAAAAAAGATATATAACTCATAATTGCGAGGAAAAAAAGTCAGAAATATGAGAAAGGTCTAATTTGTAAGGTCTTTTTTTCCTCAGAATTGCACTTTATATCTCTCAATTGTCTACATTTTTGTTTAATTTTGACCTTAATAAAATGTCATATCAACAGTTAGATGTTCTGCGTAAGTCCTAATCATAGTATTTGTTGATTTTGATCTCCTTTAGCTACCAGAAGATGATGAAATCTTCACAGTGCGTTTGACAGAAGCAGCTGGCGGAGCTTTACTCAATCCTAACAGAAGCAGTGTGCAGATCAAGATCTCCCGTAATGATGCTCCTATCCGCTTCTCCAAGCCCACACTGGTTGTGCCGGAGAACATCGGAAACATTTCTCTTACCATTACACGTGGTAGAACTGAGGATGGTTTTCTGATCGGTTCTGATGACAGAACAGTGTCTGTGGCCTATGCAGTTGTTACGGGCAGTGGGGCGGCCAGTGCTACAATGCTGGCAGACTTCGCGGATCTACAGGCCGAGAGGATGGTTGTTTTCCCTCCAGGGTTCCATGAAACAGAACTCCGCTTCAGCATCAGAGATGACAACATTCCGGAGATTGCAGAGTCTTTCCAGGTGGTTCTTCTGGAAGAGACCCTGTTGGGGGACGCGGTGCTGATGACTCCAAGTATGGCACTCGTGACCATTGAGCCCAACGATAAGCCTTATGGAGTCCTATCAATCAGTCCTTCCCCCATACAACCACACATCATCAATGAAGACTTGAACCCGATGTGAGTAGAATATTGTTTACAATGTAAAGATTCATTAATGTTTACAATGTGCATAAGAATTATTGCAACAGGTCATTCTTTGATTAATAGTGGGTTAGATGTCTTTGTTATGAACAGCGTGTCCTTACCAGGAGTAATGTAACAAGGAATAAGAAAACCTCTGTTATGCCAAATCCACTTACATGGCGGGTTGTCACACCGTTGCATTGTTTCTGAGAAATAGTGGAACATGTAAACTCCATTGTCTTCATTCCCATTGGTAGTTGATACTTATTTCAATTCAGTGTATTTCTAAAGCAATTTTTACACTACAAATTGTCAATAGAAAAGTAAAGAAAACACAATTTTGCACCAATTTCAAAACAAAGGCAAAATCTAATTTGCTATGCAACACACTCATTTGAACTATTTAACTGTTTGAAAATAATCTATAAATAATAATAAACATAATGTATGCATTTATACACTACCATTCAAAAGTTTGGTGTTCAGTTAGATGTTTTCAAATGTTTTTGAAAAAAGACTCATGCTCACCAAGGCTGCATTTATTTGATCAAAAATACAGTAAAAACAGTAATATTGTGAAATATTATTATATTATATATTATTATTTGACATGTGATTTAGTCATGTAATATCAAAGCTGAATTTTCTTCAGTCATTACTCCAGTTTTCAGTGTCATAGAAATCATTATAATATACTGATTTGGTGCTCAAGAAACATTCATTATTATATCAATGCAAACAGTTGTGCCTCTTAATATTTTTGTGGAAACCATGATACATTTTTTCAGGATTCTTTTATGAATAGAACATTCCAAAGAACATTTATTTGAAATAGAAATCTTTTGTAACATTATAGATGTAACTTTTGATCAATTTATTCCATCCTTGTTAAATAAAATGTTTAATTTACTGACCCCAAACTTTTTAATAGTAATGTAAAATATCATACATTATAATTAATAAATTATAATTCTAAATCATATACTGATCAAGTTTCTCTTTCTCAGATACGAAGGCATCATCATTGTGCGGAACGGAGGAACTCATGGAGCTGTTTCAGTTCGATGGAATATTACGAGAAACTCCACGGATAGGACTCCGGTCTCGGCCGATCTTAACCCTGCATCAGGTACCCTGAGGTTTGCTGAGGGCCAGATGAGTGCTGTACTGCCTTTAAACATCACACAGGACAACCTTCCTGAGGAGGCAGAGGCCTTCCTCCTCAGATTGATCCCAGGATCTGTACAAGGAGGGGCTGAAGTGGATGAGCCTATGGAAGTGAGTGCTTGGCACGTGTTTGGTTTGTAGCTAATGTGTTTGGATTGCAGATCATAGATCGGTGGTTGCTTGATTCTGAGGTGGATTTTATGAAAAACTAAAGTGCGAGTTGACATTGATGACAACTTGAAGCACTTTTTTAATTCTTGGAAGGAAAATATTATTATTCATAGTGTGCCCGGGCACTGGTTGACTTACATGTTGAAATGTCACCCTCTTTGATGATATTCTAGACCTCTATGCTTAATTTCAGACAACCATGGTAGCAGATCCCTCTTGGACCTCACTGGGAGGTTTGTGGTGAGACATCCAGGGAGCTTGTTGTCTTACTCTGGCTCAGACCCCTTGTCAAAGAGGAAGTTCTCGGATCAGAGCTGGTTCTTAGTTACCATCTGGGCAGCACTTAGTCCATTTAAGCGGATGTGGCGTAAAATGAGACACATGTGTCTCTCTGGAACAGCAGCATCACAGACTGCTGGTTACACTGAGTGTCACTTGGGTGTTCCCTTCATGTGGTCCCAGCGCAAAATAGCCCACAGCAGAGCCTGTGGGTGGCTGTGTGTTCTCTTTATAACTTGTCTGTTGCAATTTTGATTATGTGTGAAAGGAGTGGATAAATCCAATCCGTTTTTATGTATAAACCCCTCAGTTACCCATAAGTGTGAGCAGGAGTTTGATAGCTGAATTGGCTTTGCAGGATGTGAAAACTAAGTGTGAGGAGCCTATTCATGTCAACTGTCTGTAATTTCACTGAAAAAAAAAAAAAAAAAATCCCCAAATTGCAGTACTACAAATATTTAGAGAGGTTTTGTGCTTTGGTCTGATGAGGCTTGGGTAAATGACAGAGTAATAAACTAGCTCATGAATGCTATTTTTACGCTCTCGTGAGGTCTAATGAAAGAGAAAGGCTTTCTAAGATTAGTTCACTGCGAGTTTTACACAGATAGTCTGATGTTACATGCACTGTTATGAATGGTGACATTTGTTTATTGCCGTGTGTTACAGGTTTCTATACTGAGAGGAAAATATCAGGTTATGTTAGAGCTTATCACAAGAGGAAACTGAATATTTCAGTTGCAGTCTATTAAATCCATCTGTGACATTGTGAATTACTACCGATAGTATTGAGTCTTCCCTCAGATATGATTGAAGTTAAAAACTGAAATCATGTTTATAGTAATTAGTTTCCTTTGGAAATTTTTGGGGCATGACAAAATTTTAATTTTTTGTGCAAGTGCACAGAAACAAAAATGTGCTTGTATATTTGTTAGTGTTTGTTTATATAATTATATGTGAATATTGCACATAACCAGACACATGGTGACATAAGATAAAAAAATCTTTACCACGTTAATTAGAGTTTTTGACATAATTAACCATCATAGCATACATAATGAGCGACAGGAGATTCTATTTTTGAAGTGGTGTTTATTTCTGCAACATTGCAACTAACAGCTCTCAAGTATCTCATGTACTTTTTATTTTTTCTCTAGTGTTAAAATAGTTTAATTTGAGTTGAAAATCATTTTTTGTGTGTGTTACTTTAATTGCAATAATAGATAATGGATTCAAATGGATTAAAAATGACAAATGGATTCAAATGTTTAAAATTAAGCAAACAAGAACAAGAATTTAAAAACAAGAAAAAGAAAGATCTTTTTCTGTCCACATGTCTGGTATGAAAAATTGCCTGTTACTGGAATCTTATCAAATCGTGTCTGGTTAGAACGCGGTGTTATGTGGTTGTTGTTTTTTTAGCGTTGGCATTGGCATTTTGGCATTGAGACTGCTGTTTTAGGATGAACCTTTGTTTGTGGATTACCAATGGAATTCCTGTGGGGTATTTTTTTCTTCCTCTAATTCTCCTTTTGGTATGCTGTATGCATTTGATATTTTGAATAGAACATGACAAAAAAAGATTAGTTAGGGATTTCACGTATAACGCAATGACATTGTTTTATTTTGTTTTGTTTCATACAGTGGAAGTCAATGGTAATTAAAACTTTTTAGTTATCAGCATTCTTCAAAATACTTGTCCCACATTATTCGATCCCATGTGCGTTTTAATGTTTATTCAGGTGTAATGTTTTTTTTGACCCATAGACTATGTGAGTTACTGTATTTTTGCTTTTTGGAACAAACTAAAGGATGAACGATTGAAATGATTGTCTATAGTAATTGTCTTAACTATGCTTAACTATGGAAGACAGAACGTTCCTGTAAGGAAACTGAACTATATTGTTCTTCCTTCCCAGATGGTATTCTTCATTCAGGATAGTGATGATGTCTATGGTCAATTTGGCTTTCATCCAAGAAGGAATCAAAGTATTCAGAGTCAGCCAGCAGGACGCTTCCTGTCACTTAGCTTCCTCCGAGAAGGGGGGACCATGGGAGAGGTACGACTTACCCTAACTGCCCTCTACATACCTGCCAGACCGTTGGACCCCTCACGAGCCAGGGATGGGGTGCTGAATGGTACCAGTGTCAACAGTGTTCTGTTCAGTTCCGGTCAGTCACAAGCTCAACTCATCTTGCCCATTCGAAATGATGCCTTTCTGCAGAACGGGGCTCATTTCCTCATACAGGTATGATATGTCATTCAAAGACCTTCTAACAGTGTCAAGAAATACATATACTGTTAAAATGTATACCTTGAATTCTCTGTTGTTAAAAGTATCTGTATAAATATAAACTACTTTAATTGAACTATTAATGAACTGCACTTCTACAGCATTTATTAATCTTTGTTAATGTTAATTTCAACATTTACTAATACATTAGCAAAATCTTGTTAACATTAGTTAATGCACTGTGAACTAACATGAACAAACAATGAACAACTGTATTTTCATTAACTAACGTTAATGAATATTAGTAAATACAGTAACAAACGTATTGCTCATGATTAGTTCATGTTAGTTAATACATTAACTAATGAACCTTGTTACAGTGTAAAGTATTACTGTAATTTCTTATTCAAATAAATTCTGTTCTTTTAAAATTTCCATTCATCAATGAATCCTGAAAAAAATGTATCACAGTTTCAATCATTTTCAACATTGATAGTAATAAGAAATGTTTCTTGTGCTCCAAATCAACATATTAGAATGATTTCTGAAGGATCATGTGACACTGAAGTGGAGTAATGGCTACTGAAACTTCAGCCTTGCCACCACAGGATAATATTTCATTTGAAATATATAAAATATAAAACAGTTACATTTTAATACTTTAATACTATTACTTTTAATACTAAAAAGTTAAATTGCAATCTCACAATATGACTGTTTTACTGTATTTTTGATCAAATAAATGCAGCTTGGTGTTGTGCTTGTTTGACAGGTTATTCATGTAGTATGACACCCCAAGAGAATTAAACATTTCCAATTGACATTTGTTGCAAAATTCATTTAAAAAAATTAATTACATTTACTAAAGTAAGTTTCTTGTCTCTCCTCAGTTGGACAGTGTGCAATTGGAAAGCATCACCCCACCAATCCCATCTGTGAGTCCTCGCTTTGGAGGAGCTTTGAACATCTCCCTGATCATCACACCTGATATTGCTAACGGAGAGATTGGCTTCACCAGTAATCAGACAGTTGTGGCACTGGAACCAGAAGCTTCAAACACCAGCTTGGTATACAAGACTCTCATGGACAATATTCTTTTTTTTTTTTTTTTTTCAAAATCCTGTTTTAATGCAGAAATAAAATCACAGCTTTTGATGTGGTCTCAGACTTTTTGACCCTACTGTATACTTGGATGTAGAAAAAATATTCTCTCTGCTTTTAGATAACTCTTCAGCTAAGGCGAGATGGGACTGATGGTCAGGCAGTGGTCTTCTGGAGTCTGCGGCCCACTGGCGAGAACAGAGATGATGTCACTGAGGGTGACATTTCACCTTTCACTGGATCAGTCATGTTCCTCTCAGGACAAAGTGAAGCAGCAATTAACATCAGTGTAAATGCTGACAGCATCCCAGAGATCAACGAGACTGTCATTCTTACATTAGACAGGTCTGTTTAACTTGTTATATTGACATTCAGACATTTTAAGGTGTGATTTAAGTGTCCAGATGCCTTTTGGATCCACTCTTGGCTATACACATATAGAATGTGCAGTTTTGATTTAATCAAAGTGTTTGTTTATCTTGTAATCATTGTGCCAGGAATGTCTTTGTCCTCCCCCACTTTTCTTTCGTAGGGTAGAAACCGCTCGCTTTGTAGTGTACTTTGGGTAAGTGCGTACTAGAGAGACTGTGCTTTATTGTGTGCTGTGAATCAACTCTTTATGTGGAAAAGTATCCACTCTGAACTTTAAGGGGCTTTGTCTTAATGTTTCGATGGGGGATGTCTCTTTTATTTGGGTGTGTGAAATGAATAGCAAGAGTGTGTTTGTATATATTGGGGGTTACTGCACTTGGATGCAGGCAAACGCTGCTTGTACTCATTTAGCACCTCATTTACCAAGTTCCTTTATTCTGTCCTGTAAAAACATCGTTGTTTGTATGCATGCACCACATCCTCTGAATGCGTTTGTTTGGAACACTTCTCCTGCAAGTTCTTTGTCAGCCATTTTGCTAATTATCTGGAGCCTTCAGTGCTCAGACCAAGCCAAGCTCAGTTTGTGCATAAGACCTCCGCTGAGGAGGGAAGATAGTGGGTTGCTTTGACATGACTTGTCAAATCAGCATAACCAAGAGGTGTTAGCTCAAGCATATGTAAGAAACTTTCAAATTCCAGGATGTTTTAGATGCGTTTCATTTGTCAACACATCCATACACATCCAAGATGTATAATATATCAAAGTACTTTTTTTCGGATTTATAATAATATTACATTACAGTGTCACTGATTGTCACCATATTGTTGTGCAGGACAAATGTGGACAACCAGATCCTGAAACCAGGTTTCACCAGCCGAGAAATTGTCATACTGGAGAATGATGACCCTGGAGGAATATTTGAGTTTTCACAATTCTCTAAAGGACCTTGGTTGATCAATGTAAGGCATTGATTGATTAATTGATTCATTCATTCATTCATTCATTCATTGATTTATTTGATTCATTCACCCACTCACTAACGCAACCACCAACCTACCCACTCTCTCACTCACCCAATCACTCACACAACCACCCACTCTCACTCACTCAATCACTCACTCACTCACTCACTCATCCATCCTCCCACCCACCCACTTATACAACCAACTTCCCACTACTCACTCACCCACTCACCTACTCACCCACTCACTCACTCACTCACTCTCTCATCTATCCACTCGCCTAACCACCCATTCACTCTCTCACTCACTCACCCATCCTACCACCAACTCACTCATACAACCATCTTCCCACCCACTCTCTCACTCACTCAATCACTCACTCAATCACTCACTCAATCACTCACTCACCCATTCACTCTCTCACTCACTCACTCACTCAACCACCCACCCACTCCCTCACTCCCTCCCTCACTCACTCACTCACTCACCCACTCACTCACTCACTCACTCACTCACCCACTCTATCACTCACTCAATCAATCACTTACTCCCTCACCCACTCACTCACTCACTCACCGTAACTCATTCACCCAACCATCCACTCACTCACTCGCTCACTCACTAAACCACGCATGCGCACATTCACTCACTCATTCACCCACCCAGTCTCTCACTCACTCAATCACCCACCCGCCCTATCTCACTCACTCAAACAAACAACTGCCCATGCACTCACTCACATACCCTCTCTCTCACTCACTCACTCACTCACTCACTCACTCACTCACTCACTCTCTCAACCAACCACCCATGCACTCACTCATATACCCTCTCACTCACTCAACCACCCATTCACTCACCTACCCATTCACTTACTCACTCATTCACTTACTCACTCAACCACCCATTCACTCACCTACCCATTCACTTACTCACTCATTCACTTACTCACTCAACCACCCATTCACTCACCTACCCATTCACTTACTCACTCATTCACTTACTCACTCAACCACCCATTCACTCACCTACCCATTCACTCACTCACTCATTCACTTACTCACTCAACCAACCAACCACCCATGCACTCACTTACTCACCTACCCACTCATTTATTCACTCACTATCACCTCTCCATTCCATATAATAGCAAAATTCTCTTTCAGATGAGTTTCAGATGGAGTTTAGCATGTAACATTGCAAGTCAGCTTCCCAAAGTAGCCTATTTCTGTGTATCTGTATATCTATCTCTATATCTACTAATTGTATTATTCAACTATAATTTTGCTCCTAAATTTTATTTATTTATTTATTTATTTTATTTAGTTTATTTTTTTGGTGATTACTTGAAAACTACACACGTGACATGTTCGGATGATTTGTTGGCTGTGCAGGAAGGAGAAACAGTTGAACTGAGGGTGATCAGAGAGCAGGGCCAGTTACTCAACCAACTCATAAGATATACAGTGATTCCTTCTGGAAATGCTCAGTTTTATGGTGCCACGGGGATCCTAGAGTTCCAGCCAGGGGAGAGAGAAGTGATGGTGGCCCTAGTAGCCAAGCCTGATGGGATACCTGAAGTAAGTCCTCAGGACTAATGATTTGTGAAGACTAATGATTATCATTATAGTATAACTGACCTTGTGTTACATAAGATGATCTACAAAGTTCCTTACATTTCCCTTAATGTTAAGATAGTCTAACACTTCACATATGTTCAGAAATTAAAATTAAATAAACCTGACATATAAAAGTTTTGTCTGTTTTTTCTTCAGCTGGACGAGACATTCTCAGTGGTCCTTAGTAGCCACAGCACGCCAGCTAGTCGCCTTGGTAACCGAAGGCAGGTCAACATTACCGTGCGTAAGAGTGATGACCCATTTGGGGTCATCGAGTTCATTCAACCTGGCCTAGATTTCACAATCAATGAAAGTAAAGCCATGGATGTTCAGTCAGGTACAGAGATCTTTAAACTACAGCTTTGGGTCACTTTACTTTCTTATCTTTTAGTTTCAGTTGTTTTTCATTTTAAAATAACATATCATTATGATCTCTGATAGCATCCTACTCCATTGGGAGAAGCAGGGGTAGGTTTGGGAACGTGTCGGTCTTGTGGATTCTTGAGCCGACCCATTCAGGAGACATCAACCCAGTGCAGGGTGAGATCATCTTTGCTGAAGGGGAGTACCTGAAGAACCTGACCCTATTTTCTGTGCCAGATGAGGTAAGTTTCAGCAGTTGTCGATACTTCTGTTTATTTAGGACAACCATATTACAAATTTACCTTTTGTTTGATGCAGATCCCAGAGAAAAATGAAAATTTCACCATCACCCTTCTGAATACAACCGGTGGAGCAAGACTAGGAAACAATCTCCATGCAATGTTAAGCATTCGTGAGAATGATGATCCTATATATTTTGCTGGTATGTTTGAGATTCATTATAATGTAAATATTCATTTGAAGACAAAAAGGTTACAAATGAGTTCCCTGCTTAAAAATCCAGCATTGCTGGTCAGTACATAAGGTATGTTTTGGTAGCTGGTTTGCTGGTCACCAGCATTGGAAGCAGGATTGCTAGTGGAGCAGCTACACTAGCTAAGTTTTCCTGTAGAACAGAATGACTATGCTGGTCCACCAGCTAGACCAGCACTATACCAGATCTAACTAGCATAAATCAGCCTGGACCAGCATGGAATTCCTTCTGGTTTTATGCTGGAGTTTTCAGCATGGCCCTCAGAGTAAATAAACACACACACACACACACACACAAAGTGAGATAAAGTTTAAAATAAGTAATAAACTCACATTGTGGCATATAAATTCATGTTGTGGGAAATGAAGCAACAATTTTGAGTTTATAAACACATACATACTTTTATTTACCAAGGATGCATTAAATGGGTAGTTCACCCTAAAATGAAAATGATCCCATAATTTACTTACCCTCAAGCCATCCTAGGTGTATATGACTTTCTTCCTTCAGTCAAACACAATCAGAGTTAAGAAAAAAAAAGCTCTTCCAAGCATTATAATAGAAGTGAATGGTGCCATTTTTTTTAAGCCCAAAAAAGCATATCCATCTATCATAAAAGTAATCCACATGGCTCCAGGGGGTTACTAAAGGGGTTCTGAAGCGAAGCGGTTTTGTAAGAAAAATATCCATGATTATAACTTTATAAACTATAATTACTAGCTTCCAGTAACGTCCGTCCATGCTTTCACGAGAGAGTCACGTTCCGGCGTATGACGTAGGATTTAGGAGTAATGTAAGCTTAGGTGAGAGTAGACGCCTTTCGCAGTTCAACTCAAGCTCCTTCAACATTTCTCTTTAAAAATTCTCATTTTAGATGTCTAATTTGTGACCGGTGCATTGTTTTGCTCTATCCTCTCCACTTCCGCATTCTTCAATACGTCTTGCGTCAGGTTAGAAGTCACTCTTCGATCAGAACTAGACTCGCGTGCGGCTGTTACCGGAAGCCAGTTATTATAGTTTATAAAGTTATAAATATGCATATTTTTCTTACAAAAACACTTCAGCTTCACTTCAGAAGGCCTTTATTAACCCCCTGGAGTAGTATGGATTACTTTTATGATGGATAGATACGCCTTTTTTTTTTTTTTTTTTGAAAAAATGGTACCATTCCTCATATTACAAAGCTTGGAAGAGGCAGGATACTTTTTAATATAACTCTGATTGTGTTTGGCTGAAAGAAGAAGGATGTGTAGAGGATTTTCATTTTCATTTTTGAGTGATCTATCCCTTTAAACTGACCAAAAGTGGCAGTGAACACTTTCATATGTGTCAAATTTAAATATTTTTTTTCAAATCTTTTTTCAAACCAACTCAGCATATGAGAATGATTTCTAAAGGATTATATGACTTACCGACCTTATGTGTGTATATATATATCTTTTTTTTAATTGTTTTTTTTTTTATCTGAGGTGGAAAAACAGTCTTCCTATAGACCCCTTTGCCAATCCAGGTCATTGTTGTAGTATGTTATTTTTGCTCATTCTATCAATTAAAAATGTCATTTTGTTCTTGTTTGTAATGTGTTTTCTAGAGCCTGTGGTTCAGAGAGTGCAAGAAGGGGGTGTAGCCAATTTCACCATTCTGCGAGCTGGTCTAGCTAATTTTATCACCACAGTGATGTATCGTTTTGAGTATGGTGACACATCACCAGGTGACTTCACTCCACTGAGTAACAACTCAATGCTGGTCTTTGATTTTGGAGAGTGGATGAAGAACTTATCGGTTGCTGTGGTAGATGATGACCTACCAGAGACAGATGAACCATTCTACATAGTTCTCTTCAACACCACGGGTTTGTCACATGCTCTGCAATAAATTTTCACTAAACAGATATTCAGTGCACTCTGTTACAAATGTTTGGTCCCTTTCAACTTGCATTGACGTTTGGTTTGTGATGCATTATTTTGGGTGCCAGTGCTACAAATCTCCATGTTTTAAATTCACTGTCTATATTACCCAATTAGCTTCATTAAATTCCTACTCTGAGAGACAAATCCTTAGCTCTTCAACTGTTCTGCAGAGCCAATAAATCCACCCCATTAAACATTTGTTTTGATTCACACAAAGCACTGTTGATTGGCCTTGACTCTCAAAAGCCCTCCATAATCCCTGTATTGTGGAACACACACACACATTGGAGGAAAAGGGTTGGGTGACTGTATAAAGTTAATTAAAGAACTTGTCCTTCGGCACAAAACAAAACCACCCATAGCTTTCTCTCTGGAGGTTTTACCACTTGCACTGTATTCAGATGCATGCTGGGCGTTATTATTAAATGACGAGTTGAGTTTGAGTTTAATATGATTGATGTGGATAGGTTGTACCAATTACAACAGTGTGTCATGTACAGCACTAATGTTAAGTAAATGCGCCACAAACATATATATATACACACACACACACGTATATGTATGTATATATGTATGTGTAAAGCTTGGTCCCAAAGAGTATTCCAATCATTAATTTTGTTTGCTGTATACACTACTGTTTAAAAGTTTGAGGAGTTTTTTATTAATACTTTTAATAGAATGATTTATGATGGATCATTTGATTTAGATTTAATGACTTATCCTGCTAATGCTTATGGAAAAGTTAAGTTGCCCTGCTGCCTATACATATAAGAATGTATATGAGTAATTCTGTACTTGTATCCTATATTCATGTATGTTTGTATATGGATTTTATCAGGTGATACAGTGGTATATGGTGGAGACACTGCTACGGTGGTGATTGAGGCCAATGATGATGCCAATGGAATATTCTCTCTGAATTCCACTCAGAAACCAGTGGAGGAGGGAAGAACCAATAACTTTTAGTGAGTCTCCAGTTCTCTACAACCTCTAATATACAATTGAAATTGTGAGTTTTTACCAGATGTAAATGTAACAGCGCAGATTGATTTTTATTGAAATAAATCAACATTGTCTTTTAGTATTAGAATAGAAGTTATCAAGCTCTGCTCTCTGTGAACTTATGTTTCCATTTGTGTCTCCAGTGTTCTTCGAGACAGAGGACATTTTGGCAATGTCACAGTATACTGGCAGCTGTTTGCCAATGACACCCCCCTTGAACCTCACCAGGAATTTCTGAACACATCTGGTTCTATAGTATTTCGCACAGGGGAGAAAACAAAACCGATTGTTCTTGAAGCCATCTCTGACAAGCTCCCAGAGTTTAATGAGTTTTATGAGCTCAGACTTATGAACGTCTCAGGTAAAGTCAATGTCAGTGGTCAATGGTTTAGTTGATCTTTCTCAAAGACCTCATAAAAAGCAATCTATATGCTAGTCTACAGTCTTTCTCTTATAGAATCAAATGGACCAAAAATATTAATGACTTATTCCTGCTCTACACATAGTCCAATTGGTTTATGCTGGTTAGAGCTGGTATAATACTGGTCGCGCTGGTGGACCATCATAGTTATGCTATGTCTAAAGGGCTAGTTCACCCAAAATTGAAAATTCTGTCATTGATTACTCACCCTCATGTCATTCTAAACCTGTAAGACTTTTGTTCATCTTCAGAAAAACAAAATGAAGATCTTTTTAAAAATCGGAGAGCTTTCTGTCTCTCCATTGACAGCCTACGCGACTACCACTTTCAAGCCCCAGAAAGGTAGTGAAGATATCATAAAAGTAATCCATGTGACTCCAGTAGTTTAACTTCAATTTTATGAAGCATTACAAGTGCTCAAAAAACATAATTTACCTCTTTATTTATAAAATATTAATCTGCAATTCGCATGAACACAGATTTTTCATTTTGGGGTGAACTAACCCTTTGAGGAAAGCGGAGCTGGTGTAGCTGGTTGGACCAGAAAACCAGCAACCAGCATCCCAGCATGCAAAATATACCTAATGCTAGTGACCAGCATCAAATAATGTTGTCTCTAGGTGGCTATCCTGGTGAAGGTGGAAAACTGGCAAAGAAAGACCTCAATGCCTCCGTTCTCATTCCCTTCAATGACGATCCATTTGGAGTTTTCGCTATTGCCCCTGAGAGTCTGCAGCGTCAAGTAGCAGAGGATGTCTTATCTGTCGATGACATGTTGGATGTCACATCCTTCACCATACTTCGACAACAAGGCACCTTTGGAGATGTGCGTGTGGTCTGGGAAATCCTCTCAGGAGCTTTCCCACATGGTCTGCCGCCCATGGAAGACCTGATATTGATGGCCTCATTTCCTCAGTCTGTAGAGCTCCGACCACATGCCAGGAGACGCCATGCTGGGACCGATGCATTCTTCTTCTCTGGACTTGCAGGAGCTTATGGGTCCATCAGTCCAGAAACCCATCTGCAGGTTCCACAAAACTTGGCTAACTTCACTCTGTCAGTCTGGCTCATGCCCAGGCCTAATACAGATGGGTTTATTGTTTCTAAAGGCAATGTGAATGGAACTATATATTATGGAGTCCAGGTCCAGACCAATGAGTCCCACATTACCGTTATGCTTCATTACACAACCATTGGAGCTAACAGCACACAGGTGGCACAAGCTACGTCAACTAAATTTGTAGAGGATAATGCATGGGTTCATGTCATCATTGCTGTGGAAGATGGAATCATTGAGTTCTATCTGGATGGGAGCCCAATCCCTGGGGGGATTAAGAGTCTGAAAGGAGAAGCCATTATAAATGGTGAGTAAAAAATTTATGTATTTATTACAAATTAGGAACCACCTCTGCCATACTTCATTGAGAGGTCCTCTTAAAGAGAAATTCCTCATGCTTGTGTTGGTCAAGCAATGAGATGTGATTCCTCATCCATTCTTGTGGCCCATATCTGGTAAGACACTGTTGTGAGAGCCCTGTGCCATTGTTTAGTGTTTCACAGGAAGATATGCTTGACTGAGCGCTGGGCTACTTCTGGACATTGTTAACAGCACATAAAGGCAGCCGGCATACTGTCTCTAGCTGAAAACAAAAGAGCCCCCACTGAGATTTTCTTGACATCTCTTATGCTATCGTCAGTCAAGTGAATGTACACATAAACTGCAAGGAAATCTGAGATCGTCTCAGATTGTTAGCTTAACCGGTGATTACGGCTTTTGTTCAAGGTTCTTGTTTGGGCTCCATGAAGCGTATTTCCTCAATTTGTACAGTTTTGTGCCTTTGAATGTCTCTCTGGTGGTCAGGAGGTTACTGCTTGAAGCTGGTGTAACCAATGAGGATGAACTGTACCCTTTTTATTCCAATTTCACCGCTGTCACATCATAGAAAGTGTTTCTCTTCACCACCTGCTTATATAATGAATTATCTCAGCCCAATAGGAAGCCTATGTCAATGGTGATTGGAAAGGACACACATATGTTGCCACATTGTTTTTCTCCAAAGACATTTCACTATGTTTTGTTAGCTGGGTCAGAGACTGTGCTGCTTGAATACACTGCTTTAAATACAGTGCTGTTTTTTTTTTAGCATCATAGCATGTTCATTTTTAATTCTGTAGCATAGATTATGTGCATTTATGAGGCTTCATGATTTTGTTTTGTTTGTGGATTCTTAGTAGTGAAGCTTATTGCTCATCCTTAAAGTATTAAACTTTAACTTGTCCCGCACTGGTTATGCTACAGATATGAGTGATTTATCAAATCACACATTTTACCGAGGAGAGTTGTGCTGTCTCTGTTCTAAGTAATCAAATTTATGATTTTCATTGGTGAAATAAGAGAAGAAAACGTCTCATAGACTTACATGCCCAGGGACAAAGTTTTTTTGACTTTGACCTATCAAACTATGCAGCACACTCTACTGTTGCATAGAAACACCCTAAGACCACTCAGAATACCTCACATATAAGCACTCTGACAACAACCAACAGCCCCTTAGCATCATAGTCAGAAATAAGCACAATCTAAGGACAAGAATAATATTTTATTTTATTTGACTTTACTTTTATTTCACTGTTGTATTTGTTCTTATTTTAACAAAACAAAAACATGATTTTTGCCTTTTAAAATGAAAAAAAGAAAGAAAGAAAAGTATATATAGGGACCAAACTTGTTTGACCTGTAAGCAGTTACATAGCAAAGCACTCAGAACACCTACAGCCCTTTAGCATCATAGTTTGTGAAAAGCCCCTTTCACATTATCTTCAGGAATCCACCTACCTGAAGCAACCTGGGGTAACATTCAAGCACAAGATCTTCTAGGATTTAAACAAACCATTGTGGTTGGAAGCCCAGATCTTTACCCACAAAGCCATACCACCAATCCTAACTCTTCTGTTTAACTTCCTCCGTACAGATGCTGCGCCTATTAGGATCGGTTCCAACCCAGATGGCGAACAGCGCTTCACTGGTCTTCTACAAGACCTCCGGCTATACTCCAGCTGGCTCAACCGCTCTGAGATTCACGAGCTACACCACCAACCAGCCAAGACCGACCTCCACAATGTGTCAGGGTACCTGACATACAGACAAGAGGAGAAACTGAAGTCTTTTTTAGTCGAAGTACGGGATGATCAAGAAGAGGAGGGTGAGGAAGTTTTTTACCTACAGCTGGTGGCTGTTCAAGGTGGAGCCCGTCTGCCAGTGCCTAGACCTACCGCCGTTCTCAGAGTCATGAAGAGTGATAATGCCAATGGACTTTTCGGCTTTACCGGTTCCTGTATACCAGATGTAGGTGCAAAAAAAGTCTTGCATATCATTATCCAGCTAATTTACAGTATACATATACGGTATAAATTATGGTAATATAATATAATATAATGTAATATAATACATCACATCCTTTGCTGGTCACAATAGCATATGCATAAAATGGCATGAAGAGCCACTGCTCTGGTTGGCATTGTAGAGAACATTTCAGATGATATTGTCAGATGCACCTGATTAGTATATAATACTAATATACATATACAATTCTACAATACTATATAATTATGTTTTCCCTGAATGATCTATTTTATTTTATCCATTCTTCTGCTTTACAAATCAAAGATAATGCAACATTACTGTCAATGCAAATGCTAAAACTCAAAAACGAATGAACACACAAACTAATTCTGAAAAACATAGATATCCAATGTCGACATTGAATGAGAAATCTGTAATGTGGCTAAACAGATAGGCTTCTGACCAGCACAATTAAGGTCTAATGAGTTAACATCTAACTGTATTATTTGATTAAGTGCCCAAGTTGCTTCTTTGTCAGTGTTTGGTTTACCTCCCCTCCGAAGGCACGTAACATGACCCCTAGTTGTGAGACCATGTCTTCATGTATATTTAATTTATCTTCACGCCTGGATGGATGGCGCGTGAATTCTTCTCTTCAAGGAGATTGGATGTGTGGCATCTCCAATGGCTTGTTCGATTAATAAGACAGATGGTCAGTGAATTCCTTCAGAGGAAGACCTCTCAACTAGTGACAGAAGAGACATAGTAGCATGTGGTTCTATTTGCATCTTATACGCAAATAGAAACATGACTAAACGGAAAATGGAAAGTGAACATTTAGCCACTTAAGTGAAATGTAAATTCTTGTACAATGTTTACTGACCACGTATCTCAAAGTTACACTGAGTTAGCATTTTATCCTGTCAAAATTGCATCTGTTGATCAGTCCGAGTTTATAACATCTCAACCTAACTACAACTAATTAAATTTTGAATGGTTAAAATAATTCTGTTAAAAGGTCCTGGAGTTCATTTTGTTCTGCTGTACTTGGCTTACAATGACCTTTATCCTTTCTTTATCAGATATCTGAGGAGGGCTCTATGATCTCCTGTGTAGTGGAGCGCACACGTGGTGCTCTGGACCATGTCTATGTAAGCTACACCGTCACTCAGGTTGATTCTTTCAGAGACTCGTCAAATACCTCCGACTTTGCCAATTCTACTGGCTCCATCCATTTCCTGCCGGGCCAACGCTCTGAGGTAATGGGATTGACCTGTCAAGCAGTTATTATTAATGACCACAGGACCACTAATTAGCATTGTAATAGTATTAATGATGTGTAATGCCTGGGCTACATCTGTTCAAATGGCAATTGTGTATAAAATAATTTGAAACTAAAAATATACATCAACCACCAGTAACCATGTATTAAAACTTAAAAAAAGAAATCATCATCATCAAAATGAGAAAATGAAAACAAAAATGTTTTTGTTAATCAATGCAGTTTATTTATCATTAGGAAATTCTGCTGCACCTGCAGCTCTCCAGCTTTAAGCTGTTCTGAGAATAGATATTTGTGAATGTTGATCCAGATTGTTAATATATAGCTCCATCTAGTGGTGGTTTTAGCCAATTTTGTTTAACTAATGGTGTAAATCTAAATGTATGAACCAATAGCAGTCTCACTCATAATTGCCTTCATATTTGATGTCCCTTGTCTCACAGGTTTTAAACCTGCTGGTACTAAATGATGACCTGCCTGAAGTTGATGAGCACTTCCAGGTTAGGCTGGTGTTGGCTGAATCAGGTGATGGGAAACCAGGTTCCACTCCCACCAGTGGAGCCAGCATTGATCCAAACAATTCCATGAATAATATTACTATCAAAGCCAGCGATCACCCATATGGTACTTTGGCATACTGATATATATGTATATATTTTGCATTTCTAGCTATATTCTTTCATTTATACAGGCATATGTTATAAATTACTGCTTTTTATTAAAATTTTAGGCCTGCTGCAGTTTCAAACTACCCCAGTGCCTGTGGGAATGATCAGACCCTCACTGGAGGAAGCGCGTGTGACTGTTCAAGAGGAGGCTGGAGTGGTCAATCTGCTGGTGGTCAGAGCACAAGGACTGCTGGGAAGGGTGATGGTGGGCTATCGTACATCTCCATTCACAGCTGCTGGTTCAGAGGACTATGAGGTATCAGCATCTTTTTTTATATATACTTTATACTTTTCTTCAGCAAGGATGCATTACATCAAAAGTGACAGTAAAGACATTTATAATATAAAAAAAAAAAAATCTATTTCGAATAAAGGCTGATCTTTTGAACTTTCTATTCATCTGAGAATCTTTAAAATGAAAATCCATCATGGTTTCCACAACAACAACAAAAAAACTGTTTTCAATATTGATAATAATAATAATAAATGTTTCTTTGGAACCCAATCAGCATAGAATAATTTCTGAAGAAGCATGTGGCACTAACTGCAGAAAACTGCAGAAAATTCAGCTTTACAATCATTGTAATAAATTACATTTTAATTTTTTTGAAATAGAAAACAGTTATTTTAAATTGTAATACTATGTTTTTATTTTTGATCAAATAAATACAGCCTTGGTGAGATTAAAAGACTTCTTAAAGACTATAAAGAATGTCACCAACATTTGAACAACGTACGTTGTTAGACTTTGCTCTGTTATACAGCGCAACAAAAAGAGTTATTTTCGGTTACCAAGACCGCGTACTGAAATTCCTTTGTATATTAAAATGGCACAATTTCTTTCCATCTTCTGACAGGACACAGAGGGATTTCTAGACTTCTTGCCTGGTGAAAGATTTAAGTACATCAATGTGACTATTATAGACAACTTGGTGCCAGAGTTGGACAAAGTCTTCAGAGTGGAGCTGTATAATCCAAATGGAGGAGGTAAGAAAACTTGGTTTTCAGATTGATTCTGTGTCCTCTCTTTTACCTTCATGATTTTCCTTTCACTGTCTCCGCATGCAATGTCGTCTGTGGGCTCCATTCATGCTGTTTGGGCATGATTATGGAATATTCAGTCTGATTTCAATATGTGCTATGTGTGATTCCTGTTATCTCTGGTATGATTCCTGTGTGCTCCTCTCTGGCTACTGTGTGCTTCTTTAGTGGATCCGTTTTTTGCAAGCGAAGGCAGTGGAAGTGGCGAGAGTGACACTGACCTCTTTCTTCCGTCCTTTCACTATCATTATGGTAAGATTCTTAAGCTTGCATGCATTTTCATGTTTCAGTGTTTGCTCTTCCCTCATTTCCATTATTCTCTATAATACCAGACTGGATCCTGTGAGAAAATCAGAAAAATTAGCTTGACTTTAAATCTAAAGTGCCTCTTAATATTGTGAAAGTTCCCTTTAGGTTGAGCAAAAGAGGTTTTATTTGTTTTATTATTTCCTAACTACTTGAATAACTCCTACTTTGGCATTTCAGAGGCACTCCATGCCCCATTATCTGTTATTTGGCTCTTGGCAGAGCTTTTCAACAGAACTTCTTTTAACCAATGCTAATTCACTGCTTACTGTGCTTTTTGTTTTTCTTCTTTTTTTTTTTTTTTGTTGATTTATTGTGTAATTGAGGTCACCCCTTACACAAGCTTTATTTTGTAAGTCCTAGATTAAAAGTTGTAAAGTTTAAGAGCTGCCCATAACGGTCAAATCCCCAGACTCTGGATTGTTGACCCTGATTTCTGCCAAGCTGTTTACATAGTTCTAAGGCCTGTGAGCAATACCACTAGAGACGTGGGAAAGGCAAATAGCCTTCATGCTTAAGGCAGGCCAGTAGGGGTATATTATGTTTTGAAAATGTCAAGTTTTTCACCTCTGTCACACATCCTGTTACCCTTCTTTAGGAAGTGTTTAAAATTGATTAAAAGTAGTAGTAAAAAGTATGAGTCCACTTATAATAGGTGAAGTGTTTTTTTATTTTTTTTTCATCTCTCTTCTATTATATCTTGACTTGTATAATGACAATATTCCTTTTTGCTCTGAAGCGAACCTGGGTGCTGCTGCTCGTATCATCGTGACCATCGCTGCCTCTGATGAGGCTCATGGCATCTTCCAGTTTAGCGCTGACTCTCTGACTGTGAATGGCACAGAGCCTGAGGAGGGCAGGAGTACTGTAGTGCTGCAGGTCTGTCCTAGTTATAAACTTGTATCATCAGCTATTGTGCCTGCATTCAAAAATGTGTAAAACTGTACATATATGCTTAAAATTATTTCTTAAAAAAATGCTATATATTACAAATATTATATATTCTATATTTCTATAAAAAATATTATAGTTCATCTGTTTCACTGCAATAAACTAAATAAGTCATGTGGTGCAATAAACATACAGACAAGAATTTGTTAAAAACAATGTACACTACCATTCAAAATTTTGCGGCTCTTTAATTTTTTTTTTTTAAAGTCTCTTATGCTCACCAAGGCTGCATTTATTTAATCAAAATACAGTAAAAACAGTAATGTTGTTATATAATATTAATGTAAAATAATATTTTTTAAAATGTAATTTATTCCTGCAATAAAGCTGAATTTTCAGCATCATTACTCCAGTCTTCATTGTCTCATATTCCTTCAGAAATCATTATAATATGCTGATTCAAGAAACATTTCTCATTAATAACAAAGTTGAAAAGAGATGTGCTGCTTAATATTTGTGATGCAAACTGAGATGCATTTTTTTTTCAAGATTATTTGGTGAGTAGAAAGTTTGTTTCAGCATTTAGATCAGCATTTATTTGAAATATAAATAATTTTAGGGTCATTAAAAAAAAATAAATCCATCATGAAAAAAACTAGTATGAGAGAAATGTTAATGTTTAATATCAGTACATTTGCTTTTTTCACAGGTGATTCGTACCTTTGGCGCTCTGTCCAATGTGACTGTGTATTGGGAGGCAGATGCTAGTTCAGAGGGAGAACTTGTTTATAGATCTGGCAACGTGACCTTTGTGGTGGGCCAGACTGTTAGAAGCATCTACCTACTGATTTCCCAAGATGACATTCCAGAACTCGACAAAAGCTTCAGCGTCCGCCTCACTAATGTTTCTCATGGTCGACTTGGCAAGGAAACTACAGCCATGCTGACTGTATTGGCCAGTGACGACCCTTATGGACTTTTTGTATTCTCTGACAACAGCAGGCCAGTCCGTGTGGCAGAAGCAAATGCTGTCATCACCCTGACCATACAGAGGAGAAAGGGGTTAATGGGAAGAGTGCGAGTGGCATATCGAACATTGAGGGACACTGATGCAGCTCCATATAGCACACCAGGAGTGGGTCGAGCCAGTGCAGGGAATGACTTTGTGGCTGTTGTGGACTCGGTGATATTCTCAGCTAATCAAAGTGAAGTAAATGTGACCCTGAGGGTGCTTGATGAGGAGGAACCAGAGAGGGCGGAGTCTGTGTTTTTGGAACTTGTCAATGTCACTTTGGTTGAAGGGCTGCAACTGAGACCAGGTAAAAGTCACTTGGAAGAAGTCTTTAATTATTATATATGAAATGTGCAAAGCAATACTACATTTTGAAAAAAGTCAGGATGTGTATTAAGAATAACTGTTGGTTTTCCAGTTGCACTTTCCCCTCGACTTGGCCCACGCAACGCCACAATTGCTCAGGTCATTATAGAGGCCAGCGATGATGCTTTTGGAGTGCTGCAGCTGTCTTCCTCAGCAGTGAGCGTGCCCGAGTACTACACCGGACCTATTATAAATGTAACACGTGTTGGAGGGATTTTTGCTGATGTGTCTGTCAAGTTTAGAGCAGTGCCAATGACAGCTAGAGTGGGTGAGTTTTAGTGAAAATGTATCACAGCTAATATGAACCTTGCCTCCTGGGGGGTCCAAAAACTTTGAAGCTCAATATCTCAAAACTGGTGGTATGATATATGTTTTTCTGATTGTGATATACAGGTGAGGACTACAGTGTGGCCTCTTCTGATGTGGTTTTGCTGGAGGGAGAGAGTAGCAAGCCTGTCCCCATCCTCATCATCAATGATGTAGTGCCTGAGCTGGAAGAGACCTTCAGAATTGAGCTTCTCAACCAGACCACAGGGGGCGCTCTCCTGGGGGACCTCACACAGGCCATCATTACCATCCTACCCTCAGATGATCCATATGGATCTTTTGGTTAGTTTCTTATGAATAGCATGCTTGTAATGGATGTTTAGTAAAATGGTCTATATATTTCTGATGATGTGACACAAAATTAAAGAGATGTAATATATTTTTGATTGTTAGTTTTTCAGGCTGCACCCATCACAGTTGAGGAGCCAGCAGTGAATGCATTTGAGGTCTCCCTACCCATAGTGAGGAACGCTGGAACTATGGGTGATGTCGTTGTCCAGTGGAGAGCCACAGTCAATGGGAGACCTGCCACTGGTGATCTCCGACCTTTGTCTGGTGAGGTCAGGTTTGATGCTGGAGAAACATTAAAGACATTGAAAGTGGAAGTTTTGGCTGATGATGTACCTGAAATTGAAGAGGTATGTTTTTTGTTTGTTTGTTTGTTTTTTAAGCTTCATAAGGTTTTATGAAAACTCTATATTACTTAAATGTATGTGTTTCATTTAGGTTATAAAGGTTCAACTTGTAAGTGCCACCAATGGTGGGAATATTGGGCCTGAAAAAGAGGTTGATATCATTGTTCCTGCCAATGACAACCCTCACGGAACTGTGTACTTTGAGCAAGCAGTATACCGCGTCCAGGAGCCGCTAGAAGGGATCTCTATTGCTAATGTTACAGTTCGAAGAAGGTAATGTGCCTTTGTTTACCATGTTTTTAAACTAATTTTGTTTTGGACGGTACAATATGTTTTTTTTTGTGTGTTTTCACTCCAGTGGCGGTACTTTTGGCATGCTGGAGATCGTTTACAGCACTTCTGAGATTGATATTGTAAGCAATGCTCAGAGGGAAGGCCGAGATTTCCTGGTTTACTACGATTCTCCATTGGCTGGAGCACCATCTAATGCCCTCCGCAGACCCATCAACATCACCACAAACACAAACGCCTTGAATTTCTGCGCAGCGTTCTGCCTTAGAGAGCGAGCTTGCCAAGCTTTCAGCTACATCAACACCCCCAGAGTGAGTTGCTTCTGGGTAACATCTGGGGCCAGGCAGTTGAGTTCTTCCCCACAAACCTTCACCTATTTAAAAAACACCACAGCATCCGCATCGCTGTTTAGCTCACAGGCGGTTGCTGGGAGCGACTACATAACCATGACGGCTCAGACCGCAACCATGCTGGACAGATCAGGAGTCGCTAACCTCACAGTACCCTTATTGACTGACTCTTTGCCAGAGGTGGATGAGAGTTTCATGATTAAAATCCTGAAGGTTAGCTTGGTCAACATGACCGCAACTGCCAAGAACTTGCCAATGATTCAGCAGCCAGACATAGCTTTGGTGACTATAGGGATGAATGGAGATGCATTTGGAATATTTCTGCTCTACAGCATTAACCCCAATGCCACTCAAGATGGACTGTATCTGGAAGTGAGCGAGGAACCCAGAACTACAGTTCTGCTGGTCATTGAGAGGAGAGGAGGCAGTATGGGACAGGTTACAGTCGAGTGGAAGTATGTTGGTGGCAGTGCCACACCCAACGCTGACTTCAATGGGACGGGGGAAACCCTCATCTTTGCAGAGGGTAAGTCTTGTATACTTTGAGTTTGTGATGTATGGAAAACAAGTCAAGAGAGTTACTTTAGGAATATGTGCTTTTGTCATTTGGGCTTTTCATACTTAAAAGTTTTAACAAGAGTAATTTTTAACATTGTTTCACAATGGTCATACTTTTCCTTGGCAGAATAATTCACACTGTGCATCTGTGGTAATTCAGAGGTTTGTGCTTCTTTGTTTTTTTTTAATAAGTTAAAATGGTTGAAAATACAGTTTTTACAAGTGGCTATAAATGGTGAAATCTGCATTTCTATGCCACTAGGTAATATACAAAAAACAGTGTGTGGGGGGCATTTTAATTAATTAATTAATTAATTAAGTCAATCAATCAATCAATCAATTGGCCAACCAACCAATCAATCAATCTATCTATCTATTAATGGAAATATCAATCAAATAAATTCATAAATATCAGTCAAATAAAAAATAAAATATAAATATAAATAAATAAAAGTGTGAAAAGCCTAACTGAAGTCCATTATTCATTTCAGCATTTTTTCAGTAGATGAATGACCTCCTATATTTTCCTCTAAGGTGATGTAAAGAAGACCCTTGAGTTTTTCATCACGGATGACATGGAACCTGAAGACAATGAGACTTTACAGATTGGGTTAGTGAGCACTGAGGGTGGTAGCCGTATCCTTCCCAGTTCGGATACCGTCACCATCCTCATCCTGGCCAATGACAATGCAGCAGGGGTTGTGGGATTCCACACAGCCTCACGATCGGTCATCGTCAGAGAAGGTCAGTTTTTCTTCAATTTCCAGTATTTAAGACCAAGAATTAGAATTAGAAGTATAGCAGCATCCTCTGCTGCTTTAAATGCTCAAGCTCTTTAAAATCATGTGGATTCTAAATGGCTGTAAATGAAATGTCTTTTTTTTTTTTTTTTTTTTTTTATCGTTCATCAGATGAATTCTGAAAGTATTTTCAGTCATATTTTTATAGCTGTAGTGTGGACAGCTGTTGCTGTTCTCATAGAGTTAGAATGATTATTAAAACTTTATAGTTGGCTAATTTTGTTAATTTATCTTTTATTAGTGGCATGTGCAGCTGTGGAGGCATTTGAAACGTGTTGTAAATGGATAATTAGGCATCAGTTTGTGCCCCATAGTAACTAGTAATTTAGTACCAAGATGAGATGAGTGAAGAGAGATCTGCAACAGCTGCTACATTGGGGGAGATAGTTTATGTCATCAAGGATGCATGACAGGACACGTGAATTCTATCCCCGTATATACAGTTGTCTCTGCAACTAGAGTAGTTATTCTACATAGTCAGTAAGGAAGAGGAACTCCTATACTCACATGTCTTAGGCTGATATAAGCTTCTAAAATATCAGTTAAGGGCTTTGCAAACCAGTGCACTCATCACATTTTCCCTTCAAATTACGTTAGCATGAAGTCTAATGAGGCTAAATTGAACCTAATAAAAACATACAATATCAACACCTTATTACATCAAGACAATGGTTAATAGCTAAGGTTAGATGTTCATTGTATTCAAAAGGTGAGAGTTTGTCTCTGCTGGTGGAGAGAACAGCTCCTGCTATTGGAAATGTCACAGTGGAATGGAGAATTGAAGGCCCTCGAGTCTCAATGACTTTTGCAGACACCTTGGGAACTCTCTTTTTCTCTGAGGTAATGTAGAAAACATGCTATTTGAGCATGTCTTTTAAACCATCAAGCCCGTGTATTGGTTTACTATTAAAATCAAATGACAATATTCTATTGTTGTTCTGCCTTATTTTCTGTTTCAGGGAATGCTAAACAATACTATAGTGTTAAAGCTACTTGAGGATACCACACCAGAAGAGAGAGAGGAGTACAAAGTTATCCTGTCAAATATACAAACCAAAGGTATTTATCAGAAACACACATGGGAAAGAGTTCCTTGAAAGTTTAATGTATATTCAAGTTCAGTCTCATGCTACCATGTTTAGCAAGGCCGCTAATATTTATTATATTATATATATATATATATATATATATATATATATATATATATATATATATATATATATATATATATATATATATATATATAGTTATTTATAAATGTGAATTTTTTCTAAATATTTCATTATGTTTTCCTTGTCAGGTAAATTATCTAAGATTTGGGGAAAAAATGGAATTGATTTTTTGCAGTGTTAGCATTAGCTGTTAATCTTGTTAACTTCTTGTTATTCACAATTTCCACTTTATCAATAGTTTATCAATATACTTTATAATAATGTCTACACTCCAAGATCCCTAGCTTGATCGTAGCTTGAACTGCTTAACATGTTATGAACATTTCTATCCAATTCTATCCCATTCTTTATTCTATATATATATTAAATAATAATAATCATATATATAATTCTCTCAGGAGTAACCAAGACAGGGATGGCAGCTCTGAGCGCTCAGGCTCGTGAAGCAGTTGTGAGCGTGGAAGCTAGTGACGAGCCGTTTGGTTTGCTCAGCATCGCCCCCTCATCCTTAAAAATTACCACAGATGAGAAAGACACCACCATCCGAATTTACATAAACAGAGAGTTTGGCGCATCAGGTTAGTTATGCTAGAAAAATCAAACAGTGTTGTTCTGAAGTATGGGAATGTAAATACTGCTACTTTCCCCCACAGGTGCTGTAAATATAAGCTATGAGACTGTGCAAGGCTCTTTGCAGGACCTCAGACAGACTGAGGGAGCTCTAGCCCAACCAGGCCAGGACTTCAGACACGTCTCCAGCTCTGTGATCATGCAGGATGGACAGACATCTGTGTCCATCCCCGTTACCATCATAGATGTATGATGCTGCTGATTTAACATTAGCCCCTTTCACACATACAGTTTTACTGTTAAATTACTGTTAACAAATCATGTATTCACATGACCATTTAATAAATACTGGTAAATCAGTTCAGCAATTTTCTGGTATAAACAGAATTAATTGAATTTCGTTTATGAAATTAGTTCAATTTAGATATATGCAGCTCAAGACAATGGTGTCATGATTCACTTTGAGTCATTCAGTGTTGATTCAATTCCGTTCAATGTGTGAATGATATCTAACCGAGGAAAAAAAAAAAGAACTCCGTTGGTTGAGTAAACAACATCTGTGTATTCATCAAAAAAAATCAATGTTACAGTAATTTTACAGTAACTTGCCAGGTTTACTGTGTGAAAGGATCTAGTGACTACATTTGAATAATAATAAATTAAGAATGATTTTTAGATGCTAAATCAAAACAAAGACAAGTTTTACTATGTTTGAATTAATCAAGGAACATATTTTTTCTTTTTCTTTAACAGGATGACATTCCTGAGCTGCAAGAGTTTTTCTTAGTCAATATAACATCAGCTGTCCTCATAACCACCCTCTCAACGGCCCCTAAACTAAGTAAGATGATTAAGAAGATAATTATGTAGATTGAACCTATCAAATAATGTTTTATATTCTGTAATTATTCACTTTGCTTTTTTGGATGTGCCACATTTAATTAGGTTTTAGGTTCTTCTTTTAATTATTCTTTCATCTTGAACTTCACTCTTGTCTCGCATTCTTTCCTAGAGATTTACTATACATTGAAAGGTAATGGATTCCCACACCTGTGTTTGATATGCTGTAGTGCATTTTTAGTTACTGTCAGTGGCATTTTTTATATATTTAACATAACCAACATATATAATAGAACATAATTTGACAACATAATTGACAACTCACAGCATTCTGAGCTCTGTCATTCCCAAAGATTCCCACTCTCCTCGCTTATAGTCAGTGATTTATGAAGAGTATTAGTAGATGTCTATAAGTGTATTTTTTTTTTTAGTTGTTGTTTATTTATTGGTAGATGACTATTGATGTAGTAATAGAGGATGATTAATAATGTGACAAATGTCCTTGTTTTGATTTGTACTTTTCCTGAAGCACATGATAAACCCAAATTATGGGCTTCCTATCCTATCCCTTAAACTCAGAACATTCATCCATTCATTCATTAACTCATTCTTTCTATGCCTGTCTTTCCAGATACTGAAGGCCTTGTAGCAGAGATCTGCATAAATCCTAATGATGGAATCCAAGGGATCATTGGCTGGCAAAACATAGAGTATGAACTTCCCTTCAACCTTTTTTCAAACTTTATGAACCATGGTATCTCTCAGCAAGGCATTCATTTTTTTTCGTAAAAATGTTTCGGTAATGTACGCATTTTTTTCTTTCTTCAGCTATGTGGTAAATGAGACGATTGGCGTGGTAAATCTGGTGGCCTACCGTGATGCCGGGACGTATGGAAATGTGTCCCTGTTCTTTTATGCTCAGAATCTAGAGGCTCAGTTGGGTCTGGATTTCAATGCCACTCCATCAGTAAGTCACAAAAACTCTTTCTTGTTTTTGAATAACATTAATTATTATGCATTTGTTGTTTATATTTATTGAGCACATACTGTATATTACACAGATGATCCACTTTGTGAATGGAGAACGGCACAAGTTTATCGAAGTCCAGATTTTAGATGATGCCATTCCTGAAGGCGATGAGACGTTCCAGTTAATTTTAGCAAACCCGTCGGCAGGGCTGGAACTGGGAAAGAACACTACTGGTCTGTTATGCTGGGAGACACTAAACATTCATGACTTTCCACGACTCTAGAGTACCGTGTAATCTTTATCTGATGTGTTTCCATAGCTACTGTGACTATTCTGGCCAATGATGATGGTCATGGAATCATATCCTTCAATAACAGTGAGCACTTCCTGTTACGAGAGCCGACCTCTGTGTCAGGTCTGGGGGAGAGTGTGGCCACCCTCTACATCACACGAGACCCTCCTCAGGGCACATTTGGCACAGTAACTGTCCAGTTCACCATCACTGATGCCAATGGATCCCTGTACACTGATGATCTCTCACCTTCCTCTGGTTTTGTTGTGCTTGAGGATGGAGTCAGATTCAAGGTATATAAAGCTCTTATTGATCAGTTGACCAGAGCTTTTAGATTTATTTTTAATTTAAGTTTCCCTTTAAACTTTAATGGGACTTTAAAAAAACAAAACAAAAAAAAAAAAAAAAAAAAAAAAATATATATATATATATATATATATATATATATATATATATAAAAATATGTAATTTATTTTTTGTCAATTTCTTCTTTTTAATGTGAATATCTACTAAATGTATTTTTTTTTATCATTTAGGATTTCACTAGCATAGATGTTCTCAAACTAGCAGTCATGGACTAAAAGTCATACAAATGAAATTTTGATATCATGAGGGCTGTACATTTCTAAATTCTCCTAATTTGTGTAATAGTTAACTGAGCATATATTCCAACACATATTGCAGCAGGTCTGGAGAAATACATTAGGAACCAGTGGTTTGTCAAAGAGGAGGCTCTCAATATTATCATCTTTGTTTTCTAGACATTAGAGATCTGGGCAGTTCTGGATGCCGAACCAGAGATGAATGAGACTTTCACAGTGACTCTGTCCAACCCAACTGGAGGTGCTCGGCTGGGAGATTCACTGCAGACTTTTATCACCGTACTGCAGAATCAGGCTCCTCTTGGGCTGTTCAGAATATCACCATCACTTAATAGGTACATTCACAGTCTGCTCTAAATAGCTGTCAAGTTTTTGTTGCCACACACAGACCCACGACTCCTGCTTCCACTGTATGTGTGTGATCTCCAGGACTCTGGACACCATGACAGTGGAGGAGCGTACCGGTACGGTGTACCTGACTATATCTCGCAGTAATGGGCTAGAGTCAGCTGTCAGTGTGGAATGGGAAACCCGGTCAGGAACAGCATTTGGAATGAGTAAGAAATTGCACTAGTAAGTTTAATTCAGTCGACTCACAAACTGTATAACCAAAGATTGTTTAATGTATTTGTAGGAGGAGAGCAGCCACTGCTGGCTGTGTATCAGTCCATCAGGGACAGCTTGGCATCAGTCTGGTGTGCAGTGCCTAGTGGAGACTCTGCTCTGGTTCTGAGGCTGCTCAGAGGTCCAGCTCAGAACCAGGCTGTGCTTTATAAGTGGCAGGGCGTGTTAGTGCCAGTGGAGGTATGTTTTGAATTCAGTTAAAAGCCCAATGCATCTAGTTTTGGTCACTGCTTCGTGGGTGGTGTTGGGATTGGCGGTCAGACTACCGGCACATGTGAGAAGTGCCGGTATGCAAGAAAGATTTTGGGTGAGCTGATGATTAAAAGTTTTCAAACTTTCTAAAACATTAAGTGCTGGTGCATTAAGTGTAGCCCTCTTCAAGCACTGGTTTTGGTAGAAGAACTAGAGCTGCATGATTCTGGATAAAATGAGAATCATAATTTTTTGGTTTCAAATAGAGATCACGATTCTTCCACTAGTATAAATATACAACCAAATAAAATAACATGTAATTTACTAGAGGTTCTGACAAAATATTATACAATTGATCCTTGGCAAAGACCCGCCCCCTTTAGTTACTGTTGCAATGCCCGAAAAGCCATGCGCTCTCACGCCACACATCATGTTCTCATGCAGTGAAAAAAACATCGCAGAGCAAAGAGGACACTGACAACGCATGAAACAGTTTCATATTTAATATAGCGTAATTTTTTAAAGAGCTTTAAACAATGAATGGACTTCAGAAGGAATGTTTTTTCAGCCGCGGAAAGACGTGAGTACGCACAATTTTTCAAGTTCAAGTTCACCAACGTAAATCTGTTAACTCCCCTGATTGTTTTTGTCGGATAAAATGGCGGATACGGGATTATGATTGGTTAGATCGCCTGTCAATCAAACTGTTTGCTAATTGCTGGAAAATTTTTGAATGATTTATTTAAAAAAATGTTTTGAATGAATACACTTACTCATTAATTAATACTGTTTCATTATGAATCAATGTTTTTGAACAAATCTTTTGAATGAATGACTTATTTTTTTTCACTTGTCGCCACCTTTGTGGCATAATGATATAATTGATAGAACCGATATTTGAAGCGCCAATTTGTGCTATTTTGATCACTATCGTAAACATAAGTTTAAAGTTAGGATATAAACATTGATATTTCAGTACTTCTATGATCATTTGAATATTTGTAAGTATGTGTAGTTCAAAACTGCTCTCTAGCAGCACGAACACATATTTGAATGTTCCGGTATGATTTTGTCAAAGGTTTAAAAGACGTGAATCGTTGTCATTAATAAATTAAGATTGCGTGGGTGCTAATTGAGATCACAAATTTTTTACGATTATTCGTGCAGCTCTAGAAGGAACTGCATTCAGTGAATTTTGATGATTCCTTACAACAAAATTGTAACAAATTTTTATTCACTAGCATATTATTTCAATTAATTAATTATTTTATTTTGTTTAAATGTCCATTTGATAAGCTAATAATAATAAGTTACATTTTTTTATTTTATTATTTTTTTATTTTAATACTTTTTTAGATAACACTATGATAATGTTTATAAAAAATAATGTTTATTAGTTAATCGTTAGTTAATGTATTAACTAACATGAACTAACCATGAGCAATACATTTGTTACTGTATTTACTAATCTTCGTTAACGTTAGTTAATTAAAATACAGTTGTTCATTGTTTGTTCATGTTAGTTCACAGTGCATTAACTCATGTTAACAAGATTTTAATAATGTATTAGTAAATGTTGAAATTAACATTAATAAAGATTAATAAATGGTGTAGAAGTGTAGTTCATGATTAGTTCATGTTAACTAATGAACCTTATTTTGAAGTGTTACCCTCTTTTATCCCAACAAGATATACATTTCTGTGTATTTCTATTTTTATTTCTTTTCTTCACTTTCACTTCGTTATTCCCTTTTCTCTCTTTCTGTTTCTCATAGTTTGTCAGCATCCAGAATCCCAGCTCTTGTGTGAGTTTTACAGTAAATGGCTCCAGCTATGTGGCAGTTTCCCATGCAAACAGCACCATATCATTAACTGCCTCAATCAGTTTATTTCGCATTCAGCCAGACCTCAACCTTACTCAAGTGAGTATGCTGCCGATTTTATCTTTTCCTTAGTCGCTATCAACAATAGCTGCATTTGTGCTTATCATATGATAATTGTAAACTGCTTTATGGTCAGATTTGTATTGTCTAATACGATGCCTTTCTTTCTTTCTGTTCATTGTTGTCCCCTTCTGTAGGAGCAGACCTTTACTGTGAAGAGTTTCAGTGTTAAACACTTCTCCACTGAGCTCCAGCAATATTTGATAGCTTCTAATGAGGTAAACTCAAACTTGGAGTACTACATGGGATATACATAACATAGTAATAGGAAGTAATACAATATTCAGATCATTTCCTCTTTGTCCTAAGATCTTTGTGTGGACTGGAGGCTCATTCTCCCTCCATCAAAGTCTGGAGTTACAAGACATCACCACAGCTGTACCCTTCAGACGAGGCAGCAGCAACTTACAGCACTTGGCTGTGTGCAGGAACAGAACATCATCGGAGTGTCTCATCTACCAGTGGAATAATGGACGTTTCCAAAACCCTCAGCCCTTAGCAGTTAATACTCGAGTCAAGCTAGTGGAATCATTTCAGATGGGAGGAGATACATTTCTCCTCATCGTTACTGAAGGTAACAATCATACACAGTCTGTGGCACTATTGCAGTTTAATAGCATTCTCAATTTGAAGATGTTTTGACAGTGTCTTGAAAGTGAGCATTAATTATTCTTGCTTACCTGTATAAGTATCTAACATTCACATTGTCTTTATTATTGCCCAAAAGCTCCAAGCCCAAGATGTGAAGTGTTTATGTGGGGTTCTCAGCAAAGCTTCTTCCAGCAGACACAGTCCATCCCATTTCCCGGCCTCTTTTCAGTACTCCCCTTCACCCCTCCTTCGGGAATATGTGAGTTGCCAGACAATATAGTGCAGTCTGCTTAAATAATAACACATTTAGTGTGTTTCCACTATCATTAAACATACTTTTACTCATATTTCAGATTTACCAAAATTATATGGCTTAGTGTATCGGTATTTTAATTTACATGTAATAAGAAAAGTGCTTGCAAGGCAGAATTGTATTGATATTCCTCAAACATGTTTGGGCTTTGGTTAGGAGTTTGTTCTAAACGCTTAACCTTGTGTATCGAACTTCTGCAACTGTATCAGACTGAAATGCTAATGTACAGACTTCCTTTAAGCTCAATTCAAACATTAACGTGTAAAACTTTTTGACTATTGACAATTAAATGTGTTGCTTTCAAATTGATTATATTATCGTAATATTTGTAAAATTATATTTGCATCTTATTTCTTGTATCCACACTACCATTCATAAGTTTAGGGTCAGTACAATTTTTTTTTTTGTAAATAAATTATTATATTTATTTCTCAAGGATGAAAACTGATCAAAATCCTATTACATTGATACGATTTCCATTATAAATAAATGCTGTTCTTATGAACTTTCTTTTTGAATCACAAAGAGATTATGCATCACAATCGCTTTGTTTGTTTCTTGAGCACCAAAAGCATATAAAAATTATTTGTGAATAATCATGTGATACTTAAGACTGCTGAAAATTCAGCTTTGCCATCACAGGAATAAATTACATTTAAAGAGTATTAAAATGGAAAACTGAGCATAAGCATAACATTTAACATCTTAATCATATTTGATTCATGTTGTCTCGCTTGAATATATTTAACTATTTGTTTGCCTTGCAAGTAACTCTGGTATATAGTCTTCATGCCATTTACAGCATCATACACAGCAAAACCATCAGTATTGAGAAATTAGCCTGACGAGCTTCTTGTTTGTAGCTCACCTGTTGCTTGCCGGTCTAAATGGTTCGGCCCTACACTCCTGGAGGTCAGATCTGAGGCAGTTTTCTGAAGTGCTCAAGTCTCCATCTGCACAAGAGTTCCTGTATCTTCCTGTTCCATCTCTCAATTCTACCAAGAGTCTCATCATAGCCACTGGAGAATCAAACTCTGTCATTTATGAGTTGACTTCAGTGTCTAATCAATCTGACTTCATTCCCAAGTATGTGACTGTTCTTAAGTAAACCAAAAATTTATTTCTGTGGTTTAAATTCTTCTTTGTTGGGTTATGCTGTACATCTTTTTCTAGCTCCGTCTAATACTGATGTTCGTTGATATTTCCATCTCTTATCCTCAGTTCAGGAGAGCTGTTTTTCCAGCCTGGGGTGCGTGAGCTAGACATAGCAGTGAATATAATTGATGATGATGTTCCTGAGGAAGAAGAACATTTTCGTGTCAGCCTCAAGAACCCCAAAGGAGGGGCAGAAATTGGCTTTCGTGGTCAAGTGACCTTGTTCATTCCGGCAAACGATGATGCTTATGGGATACTAGGCTTTGCACAGGTATTGGGATTAAAATATATTTACTGATGCTGTTATCTGAAATGTAACTGCCAAAGTGCCCCGTTATAATATAGCCAAGGAAAGACGCCCCAGGTGAATAATGTAAACAAGTAACTAATAGATATCACCATACTTCCTCAGCTGATTTATTACATTAAGAATTGCATACGTTTTTGTATTGCAAGTTTTCTGAACTTAATACAAATACAAATACAAATGAGGCATTTGCAAACATTTTTAAAAACAGAATTCTGAACATTGGAATGTATAGGAATAAAAGTGAAGTTTGGTATATGTAAGTGCAGCTGAAGACATTTTTGAACTGGACTGGAGATTTTTGTCTCAGTGCATGAGAAAAAAAATCTCCTTTTGAGTAAAACTGCCTTTGAATCTTTAGATTGTGATTGTAATCTACAGACACAAGTTGAACTGCAATAAAATAAACACTTAAATGTGTATTTTGGATGTTTTTCCACTACTCTGAAACAACATCATGAAAACTCAAATATCCCAAAATTTCAAAATTTACTAGTGCATGAAAAAAAAAAGTTTTTGCCTGAAGTGTCTTGTCTTAATGTTTTAAATGTAGTGTACATTTCACACAGCTGTTATCTTTCAAAGACTAAACAATTTATTTACTGAAGATGTTTGTGCACAGAGTTGATCATATATTTTATAAACAAATATTTTTGTATACAGAACTCATTAATGAGGGAGGTGGATGAGCTGGAGGATGATAGCCCTGTTTCTCTGAGCGTTGAGAGGAGGAGAGGCAGGTTTGGCAGACTAACAGTCCAGTGGAGCGCCTATGGTAGTCTGGATGACATTTTTCCCACTTCAGGAGTGGTGAGAGCTGCTTGCATACCATGGATTTTCTGTTTTCAGTTTTAGTAATGGTATTTGACTGAATTGCATATTTTAAATAGCATATTGTGAGCTGCAGACTATCATTCTAGTCCAAAATCACGGCTCTAACTATAAGCTGCCATTTTTAGCAGTTATACTTGTGACTGAAATATGCAAGCAATCATTTTTAAAAACAATTTACTATTTAAAGAACCAATTATGCAATCTTGTGTACGGAATATCCATGGCTAGCTGTGCATTAAACGATTTTAATGCACAACATGGAGGCAAAGAAATTTCATGGAGTGCATTCAAATCGTTAAATGCACGGCTTGCTGTGGATTATCCCACGTATACCATGGTCATTTGCCAGCAATGACAAGTTAAATCTGTTACTGATGTTTGCAGCACAATATTTTTCCAGAAGGTAAATATAATAAAAATAAAAAATGGTTATTTTCATCAATTACGACTTGTTAAATGTCAACAAATAAACATACAGTAAAGCACAAAGAATTACATACCTCTTTACACCCTCTTCATCTGTTCTACATGTAGGTGACATTTTCTGAAAGCCAGGCTGTTGCCACCATATCACTGAATGTCTTAGCTGATGAGATTCCAGAGTTAGCAGAAAAAGTCACCATTGTCCTGACCAAGGTCACAACGATTGGGATAATTGATCCATCCAGAGGAGCCATGATCGACCATCAGCGTGCCCAAGCAAACCTTACCATTAAAGCCAATGGTTCACCCTACGGAGTCATTGGCTGGCATTTGGATTCCCAGTACTTCATCACGCCAGAACCTCAAAGTAATGAATCTGTGTTCAACTTTGTCTCATTTGAACTTCAGCACAATGATATAATGAATGTTGTATGAATGGCTAAGATAGCCAATTAACATTGCTGTGGTTTACCACTAAAAAATTAAAGTCAACATTTCCTGTAATCTAAATTACAGAGGAGAAGTATCTACATATTTTCTAGTCATACACTTAAGTCTTGGAATAGTTAATAGGAATTCAAGAGAGGAATTCGTTTGTCAATGTTTTTATAAATAATTGCCCCATTCATTACAATATGAAAATATTGCTCTTGAAACTGATGTATCCCCCCCCCCATTCCTTTCACTTCAGAGAGCCCGAGCAATATTACACTAAGTATTGTGAGAGATCAAGGATCATCAAGGGATGTATTAGTTTACTACACCACAAAAGCAGCCCTTCACCTGCCACCTATCAATCAGGCTAGTGAGCGGACCGACTATGTAGCCAAAGAGGCCACCATTGTCATGATGGAGAATGCTACTGTTGTTTTGGTATCCATTACCATCCTTCCGGTAAGTACCACAACTTCACTGGAATTTCAGAATATTAAAATAATTCCTAAGCATAGGGATGTTGTGGTGTAGTGGTTGGAAATCTGGTCTGATCAGTTAAAAGTTGTAGGTTTAAACCTTGATTACTTAATTTCCTATTTACATTTTGTACATTTGTGTAAATATTTATCATGATGTTAGAAGTCAAACATAAAAACCACGTAAAATATTGACAACTCAATATTTCAAATTTTTGAATTTGTACACTACAGATTTTTTATTTATTTTTTTTACAAAGAAATTAATACTTTAAATAGCAAAGTATTATTTCTAGATTTCTATTTCAAATGAATGCTGTTCTTTTAAACTTTTATCAAATAATCTGAAAACAGTTTCCTTTTCACAGTTTCCTTTCACAGTTATTTTCACAGTTTCCTTTCAAGGGCACTTAACGCTGTGTCATAGTGTTAATGCTATGGGAACTCCCTCAGCTGGTGCCAGTGTCTAAGCATGTGTGAAATCATGACGTTCTACTGGCCGAGGCAGTCATTTAACATCACTCAGTCTCCCAGCATGACTATAAAAGGGCACTTGCGTTAGACATTATCAGCTTCTTTGTCATCAGGAAGTGCTCTGTGTGTTGTGAGTCTTATTTATTGTTGTCTGTCCCAACGATGTAATATGATGGATCTTAGCAAACATGCATTTTGAAAGTCTGCATCCCCGTGTCCTCGCTTTATTACGGGTGACGATGCATCTATGTGTGATTTGTTTAGTAGCGGAGCATGTACGGTCAGCTCTCAAGGATGCTGGCTGTGTTCACTGTGGTAACTACACAGTGAAGAAGCTCCGCTCCTGCCTGGTTTTCTTCAGGGATAAAGGTTACCGTTTCTTGCGGTTGACTCAGATCATGGGGATCACAGGTGGAGCTAGTGGAGGCTTTCGAGATAGGTGCATCCCTTTCTCTGATTTCAATCTGTAGCTCCAAGGCTCTTAGTCTGGATCCAAAAGCCTGTATTTGGCTTGTGTTGTCACTGGTTCTTCATCAAATTATTCAAATGTCCAGGGTCTTCGTAAATATATATATGTGAAGATACCCCTGGTAGAATAGGCAAACAACCTCAAGGCTGGTGGTCAAGACCTACGCGGTGGGTCAGGCAAGTGCAGCACTGGACACCATAGCTGTGTTGCAGACTTACCAGGCCGACCTTCTTAAGGACCTGGATCAGGGTGAGAGATTGTCCTGGAGCTGGAGATGGTGTTGGCCTCCCATGAGATCAGGTTGAGCATGCACTTTCCTATGAAGAAGTCAAGTGGCAGATTAACAAATGGTTCAGTGCCGCATTGTTGTGACCTGTGAGTTAATCACCCTCTTCAGCTTGAGAAGGTGTGGAGACTAAGAAATAGACATAAACAATGCCTGTTCTATTCTCTAGGGAAATGCCATTTGTTAAATACATCCTGCTAAGCCAGGGTCTTAATTCCAGGGAATGGATACATTGGAACCCCTCCATAATTCATTTGGAGACGATGTGAACATTCTTCCCTGATGCAGGGCAGTGATATGGGCAGCACTGACATAGCAGAAGATGGACTGTATCTCGATTTATGTCCCACTTCTCATATGTTGCTCCCTCCAGTTCGTTATCACATGTAGACTGGAGGTATATCAACCCGCTAACCTAAAGGTCTGCAAGAAAGGGGCAAGTGTCAGAGTACAAAGTGGACTGTATCGCTATTAGTGTCCCAGCGTTTTTCCTTGAGAGCTCTCCGGAGGAAAATAAGTAGCAAGGAGCAACCATCAGCCAAGGGGTAAGAGCTTTACAAGGGGTAAGTTGACTAGGTTGTTATATGTGACCCACTCTCTTTGTGGCTGAGGTAGAGGTAGGCTATCTTTCAGATAGACTCAACTCATCCAGTTTAGAGTAAGAGTGTAGACAGAGGGTCGCCTTGGTTCCTGGCAGTCTGAGGAATAGTGGCTTTGTTGTAGTGTTCAAGTCGCAGTAGGCCTTCCACTCCATAGTATGTCGTTCCCCCCATGGAGACTTTTACTATCCTCCTCCTGAGGAGGATCGAGGTCAAGCGGTCAACTGAATGTAGTGGAAATGGACTGTATCGCTATGGCGTCCCAATCCCTAACCTGTCACACTCCCCTTATTTATTAACTAGAGGTTGAAGTGCATGCCCCCTATTTGGGTTGCTTTCTAGGAGCTTTTATGATGCTGAGGAATGTGAAGGCAAACTGGAGTGGTTGATCACCACAGGCTACCCACTGTTTGGTTTTATTTCTGTCTTCCAGTTGGAAGATTTAAGATGGACATGGTTGAGGCTATTTACAGCTTCCCTTGCTAGCTCTGCTCGCAAGTACTCTAGAAGGTCTATCAGGGACAGGGGCATTGAGTTGAGGTGAGTGTTCACACCTCTAGACACTGGAAGCTTTAACAAATGGTCACTTAGTAACCTAGGCCAGTGGTTCCCAACCACATTCCTGGAGGCCCCCCAACACTGCATATTTTGTATCTCTCCTTTGTCTGACACCCATTTCAGGTCTTGGAGTCTCTACTAATGAGTTGATGATCTGAATCAGCTGTGTTTAATTAAGGAGACATGGAAAACATGCAGTGTTGGGGGGACTCCAGGAATGTGGTTGAGAACCACTGACCTAGGCAAACTGAAAAGTCAACCCTTGGCTTAGATCCCTGGATTGTTGCATGTTTGATTCGCTGGAGATTTCTAATCACATCTTGAGTGAAGGCATTTTTTAGTATAGCCTTGTGAGTATTAAAATTCCCATAGCGTCACAACTATAATGCGTTTAGTTCCCTCAAAAGGGAACGTCTTAAGGGTTACGTTTGTAAACCGGTTGCCTGATAAGGGAACAAATCAGCATATTAAAATGATTTATGTGGAAGGATCATGTGACACTGAAGACTGGAGTAATGGCAGCTGAATATTGAGCTTTCCTATCACAGAAATAAATTATATTACAAAATATATTCAAAAATAAAACAGTTTAAATCATAATTATTTTAAAAGTGAATGAAAATGAGTGAGTGAATTTGGACACTGAATGCACCGGAAGGGCTGCCACGTTTGCATAATTTGTGCTTGCTGTTTAATAAACATTTGAAACTTGGCAAACTGGCAGCTCCAATAGTAACATGAATGGATTTCTCTTGAATTTTGTCATGAAAATTATGTAAAAACCTTAGATAAACAATTTAATAATCAACTAAAAATTAATTTATACCTGTATTATATTATGCTGTATCAACACGGACAAACTGTTTGTAAAATGAATGAATGGACGGAGGATTCAGCTGAGGGCAGCATCTTCTGGCGTGATGCAGGAACTCATTCAGCACGTGAATCTCACAGTGCATTATGGGTATTCTCTGGCCATTGAGCGTGGGTCAGTTGTAGACTTGTTATTGTGGTGCATTCTGGGATTGAATGAGTGCACTCAATATTGTCCACTAAGGTTTCAGATACCACTAAAAATGGCTGTTTCCTCAAATAGTGCCCTATTTAAGGTCACTCAGCCTGAGGACACAGTGTGCTGAAGCTGATGAGGAGACGGACTGACCTCCTACTGCCTAGAGCACAAGCCAACAGCCAGCTACTATCATCACCACAAAAAAAACATTTTTTTTTTTCAGTTTGCTCCTGGAATAGCTCATGCTCTGCAAATTGCAGTGGTCGTTATATTTTTGCATGTTGTTCAGCCTCAAAACCACATGTTGAAGTTGTTTGGTCTGAAAGATTACTGACATAAATCAGCATGTTGTTAGAAATGAATTGTACAGAGGCTGTTTAGAGTCTGCTGGAGAAATTATCCATTAAGTTGAGATGCATGGGATATCTACGGGGTTTAAGAAGTAAAGTATGTGACTTGCATGTAGACATATAGATAGTATAGGATAGAAAAAGACTTTATTAATCCCTGGATGGTATATCTGTGTTTGCTCTTAGGATGATATTCCTGAACTGGCTGAGACGTTCCTTGTAAACATCACCAAAGTTGAACTCTTAGGTGGAGACACAGGAGCAGGTCAGCCCAGTGTGAAAAGACCTGGTCTGGAGATAGCCGAGGTCACCATCCAAGAGAACGATGACCCAAGAGGAGTTCTCAGTTTCAATGTCTCAAAGGTTGGTGGCAATTTTTTTTTCTTACTATATTTTTATACCAATTTTATTGACTTTTTATACAACATTTACTTGTGATTTATTATTTGTTTATTATTTATTTAGTCTTCATTAATAATGAAGAACCAACATACTTCTACAATCCCTTGTCCTTTAGGATGTCTCTGGGGCTGTGCTGGCATTTGAGGTACCATCACCTGGAAATGTCATTCGCCTGGCCGTCATGCGAATGGCTGGCAGATCTGGTAGACTGGTGCTATACTGGGAGGCGCAAGCAGTCACAGCCAACAATGAGGACTTTAGTCCTTCCTCTGGAAACCTCACATTTCAAGACGGACAGGTAAAGATTAACATAAGTGATTTTTTAACTGACTAAAAAGGGGAAGAGAAGAAGCATTAGGTAGAAAGTTCCTCCATGGGTGCTTCTCAATTCTTAAATGGATGCTTCCACGTTTCCTCATTCTTCTGTCATCCAACCTGTGATCCTGAAACTCAAAGTTAGCCATCTCAAAGGGCATCTCAAAACAAATTGCACCACAAGGAGGTGAGGAACGATGAGTGAGGAAGCTTCCAAAGGAGATTTGAGCGAGGATGCACATGTGTATCCTATGCAGAAGTCTTTCTTGTCGAAAAAACTGACACACGTACAATGCAAATTATCCTCCCCCTTAAATCTGTCATAATAATTTCAATTTATGTTTTAACTTTGTGGTTTAAATAAATCATACATATCAAATATTTCAACAGGGTGTCTTGTTTTATTAATATTTATTATGAAAATAATAAATAACCAAACTTTAACAACATAAGAGCAGATGCCTTGAGCGCAGCTGATGACGTTTTGAAGTGATGCTTGAGTGTTCAAGAATATTCCAAAGTACAAATAAGCTTTCCTTCGATTTCTCATTTTCATTTCTTGCATCCTTCCCTTGCTTCCTAAAGGGCATTGAGTTAAGAAGTGAGGAGGCACAAATAATAAATGAGAAGCGTGGCGAGCATGTCAATTCCTACCTTATGCTTTCTCTTTTCCTCTTAAGGGTTGACTAGTGGCTTATGACTATAGAGCGCCCCCTAACGATAAGGTTAAATATAACAGACATGTATAGAAAAGGCTACTGGAACTAATGGAACAGTAAAACTGCTACATTAAGCAGATATTTTGAATTAGCGGTTTCAGAAAATTATGGAGATTTTGCAGGAAATGTGAAACAAATACTTTAAAACTCTAAAAAGACTGTGGATATTAAATATAGAATAAGAATGATTGTCATTATAATTTGAACCTTTATGTATTTATTCGTTTATTTTGTTTTGCAGGTATTGGCTTATATTGAGATCACCATTATTGATGACACAATTGTGGAGTCCATAGAAACATTTATGGTCAAACTGGTGCGAGTCATCGGAGGTGCCAGGTTGGGGGACGAGACGTCTGTGGTAGTCAGCATCCCAGCCAATGATTCACCTTTTGGTCGGTTTGGGTTTGAGGAGCTAATGGTAAATTTACCAATAATATCTATGAATGCCAGTCTTACATTAGCATTTTTGCTAATTGTCTTAGTTGTTATATTTGAATAACCTTACATATTATAATGATTTTTTTCTCTGAATCTCTGGGGTATTTCTGTAGTAACTCTACAGAAGTTTTTTACTTAGTTTAACTTCTCTATTGTCACTATTGGCAGAATAATAATTTGGCATTAATGCTCAGATACCTTTGTGGTTACTTTATCAAAGTCATAATCATCTTGACTGAAAAGATTAGACTTAGTAATGTTTTTTGTTTTCTCAGGTCTCTGTCTCTGAGCCTCAGTTCCTAAATGACCCAGCTTCCATAGCCACACTGACTGTAGTGCGTAGCTCAGGAGGTGAGGGAGTGGTGCACTTGATCTGGCTTCTGCAGGAAGAGGGCAGAGATGACCTAAACCCTTATAATGGAACTCTCACTTTTAATGGGGTAGGTGTGGCTGGTAAAAATTAATATGAGTATAGCCTTTAATTAATTGAACAGCACTTTTACTGAGATACTTAGTTGTTAAATGGTTTTATTGTTCCTAGACTGAGTCAAAGAAGACTCTGGTGATTCAGGCTTTGGCTGATGCTGTCCTGGAGGGAGAGGAGAGATTCACTATCCAGCTTCTTTCTCCAAAGAATGAGCCAGTAATTGATCCAGTTAGAGGTCTGAAAACATATTGTCATTATCAAGTATATATCATGTCTAAATGTTTGACAGGTAGCGTTCAAAGTCAATTTACTTGCTTTTCTTTCCATCAGGTGTTGCTACAATTGTTATTCAAGCTGATGTGGGTGCCCTGGGAACTGTAGGAATAGCCGATTCCAGTAGGAACATACTGATTGGTGAACCAAGAGACAATTACAATGGAACAGCTCTGGTCAGGTAAAATTCTCATCTTCTCCAACCAACAGAGGTTACTGGATATATAATTTCTGCACCAATGGAGTCACCAAACAGAATTGGCAAACAAAAATAGCAAAATAGTTTCCCAAATACCCCATCTGAAGACAGATTGTACCCTATCAATTGCAGTCTTGTAAGAGGTCCAGGCATCTTCGGTGAAATTGAGATCTTTTGGAACATCAGCGCTGCTGCAGATACAGAGTTTGAGGAGACCTCTGGCAAAGTTATTATGAAAGACCGTCAGTCCGCTGCTACGATTCAGCTGAAGGTAACCGTTCAAACCGTTCAAAAGTTTGCGCCTGGTAAGATTTTTTTAATGTTTTTGAAAGAAATCTCCTATGCTCATCAATGCTCCATTTATTTGATCAAAAACAGTGGGAACAGTACTATTGTGAAATATTATTACAATTTAAAATAACAGCTTTCCATTTTAATATATTTTAAAATATCATTTATTACTTTGAAGGCAAAGCTGAATTTTCAGCATCATTACTCCATTACTTCTTCAATATGGTGATTTGGTGCTCAAGAAGCATTTGTTATTATCAATGTTGAAAGCAGTTTTGCTGCTTAACTTCTTTTTTGGAAACCGTTTTTTTTTTCTCACTTTTTTTTTCAGGATTCTTTGAAAAGAAAGCTTAAAAATAGATTTTATATGAATTATAAATCTTTTGTAACTTTAAAAAAGCCACTTTTGATCAATTTATTGCATCTATTAGTACTAAATAAAAGTACTAATTTCTTTAAAAAAAAAAATCTTACTGACCCCAAAGCTTTGAACAGTAGAATAGATACACTACTTGGTCCACTTTGTTTTGTTTCAATATTTAAATAACGTCCAGACATATCAGAATAAAACTACATACTACATATTAATTTTAAAATGTATAATTTAAGTGCAGTATATCTCCTTGATCCCTGTCTTGAGCCAGCAAATCATTTCTCCTGTAAACTGAAAAATGTAAACCATCTTGACACAAAGTAAAATTGACTCCCATTCCCTGTTTCTGTAGGCGCTAGATGATGAGATCCCAGAAGAAAGACGTGTATATCAGCTAAGACTGAGCTCTCTAACCCCGGGCTCAGCAATCAACCCTGACAGACAACTTGCCACCATCACCATGGCTGCCAGTGACCTTCCCCATGGGCTCTTCTCTTTCTCTCAAGCCTCTCTGCGTGCCACTGAGGAGGACAGAGCTGTGAGACCCCTTACATGATATTACCATTGCTGAGATACAAACCACAACCAGAGGAATGTGCTCCTGCCTGTTCTCCTTGAGTGGGATGTGAAAGTCATTGGAAATATTTTTAAACTTCAATGAAGCAATAGCCTAGCAACCATTGATCCAATGACCAAGAAAAAAAAAACAGACTTTTTAGTGCTTATTGAGTATAACTGAGCAGTTCAGAGGTAATAAGACTATATTGAATTTAAAAATGGACACACAGGGTAAGCTCAGTGTATGCCAAGTTAGCTTTGACCATTACAATTTTCCTAGAATAAAGTGTATCAAATTGTTGGAGATGGAAATGAAGATATCTGTAGAGCCATACTCAAAGGTACTTTCTCCAACAGTGTCTCGTCTCTTACCAGGTAAACGTGACCATTGTTCGCGCAATGGGTCTGTTTGACAGTGTGTGGGTTAGTTATCACACGGAAGGCAGAACTGCAATCAGCGGACAAGATTTTGGACAGTCCTCTGGTAGGCTGCTATTCAGGCCTGGGGAGAGTTCAAAGGTCATTACACTTATTATACTCGATGATGACCTTCCAGAAGGACCAGAGGAGTTTTTCCTCAACATTACTCTAGTAGAGCTACTAAATACCAGGTAAAGTTCAGCCTGCAATCTGAAACCCAAGTCATGCAGTAGCTTGGAATAGTAATAGCTATATACTTTCATTTGTGCTGAAAATCTATTTCTTTCCTCTTATTTTCAGTTCAATGGATTTTACAGTGAGAGAGTACGGCCTACAGATTGACCAGCCTCCAGCTATTGGCAATCTGTCCTCCCTCATGGTGATTATCCAGAAAAATGATAATGCTGAGGGGATCCTGGAGTTTGACCCCAAATATGTCAACCTCACTGGTACTTTTATTCCTCTTTCTTTTTTTCTAAGCTGTTTTGTGATTTACTATATTACTTTTTTTTTTTAAATGAAGAGAAATTTCTGTTCTTATAAATTTACGGGTAACTTCTGGCCATTAATTATTTTCATGATGTGAATGATAATGATAAATTTCGTTATTAAATCATTAACAAAAAAAAAAACTACAAATAAAATTAATAGTTTTAAATGGTACAAGTGAGTTTAGGCATACAAATAATTTTAACATGTTAAGATTGTAATCCTTCACCTTCAAATAATCTTTATAGTAATACGCATTTGTGTATGTGAGAGTCTTGTTATTGTTAACTAAACTAAAATGATTAAAAATTGATTTTTGATAATTGAAATAAAGCTTAAATTACAAATGTTACACAAAAAATTTGAAATATTGTAATTACTAAAACTGAAATAAATATCTTCGGAATACACAAAAATATATATTTTTGATGAAATCTGATGGCTCAGTGAGGACTCTATTGTCAGCAAGACAGTTAACACTTTCAATGCCGGGAAAGCTGCTAAAAACATATTTAAAACAGTTAATGTGAGTACAGTGGTTCAATCGTAATATTATAAAGCGGCGAGGATACTTTTTGTGAACCAACCCCCCCCCCCTCCCCAAAAAAAATAAAATAAAACAACAACAAAAATATCTAGTGACAGCTGATTTCAAAACACTGCTTCGAAGCTTTACAAATCATTTGTTTCAAATCAGTGGTTCGGATTGCATATTAAACTGCCAAAGTATTGAAATTTCAATCACTTATGATGTAATGAAGCCTCGTTTACTGAAATCATGTGACTTTGGTGCTCCGAAACACTGAATCGAAACAAAAGATTCGTAATGCTTCGAAGCAGTGTTTTGGCATCCCGTCACAGGCGTGAACAGAAATTTGGACTCCAGAGAATCTTTCTGCACTGGTTTGGTTGCGATCGGGCGAAAAACCTAGGACTACTTCATAAAAGTAGGTTTTTCAAATAATCCAAAATACCTGAAAATATTCCAATGATATAAGACACTTGATTCTGCGATGAATTGTTTAGAAGGTATGAACTATTATGTACTTTTAACCACTGTAGCGCCACCATCAGGCCGATTGGGGTGTGCTTTTAGTGATTTTGTGGGCGGGGTAGGTACTACCATCCCTCAAACTTACGGTTTGGTCAGCTCCATAACTTTTAGGAGAGACAGCTGATCCCCTATGTGCTTGAAAAATAACCAAAATTAAAATGAATGAATACTGTAATAGTATAGAAAACTCTGGTATGCAAATGTGCATGATACATATTTTTTTTTTGTCACAGTTGAGGAAGATGTAGGAATTCTGTCTATCCCTGTATTGAGGCGTATCGGATCCTATGGGCAGGTCACAGTAGAGTTTATATCCAAAGGTTTGACTGCTCAACCGGACTCAGATTACATTGTGCTCAATGGCTCCATCACCTTTCAGCATGGCCAAACCCTCAGCTATATCAATGTCTCCATAGTGGATGACACAGAGAGGTAAGGATGGGTTATTAACTTTCATCGTTATTTGTGCTTTCATTTGATTGGTTAAAAATTGTATTATCTATGAGTATATGTTTTGTGAATCAGCATGTTTCATTTAATGATATTTTTTTTTCTTCCCACAGTGAATTTAATGAGATATTTGAGATGCAACTCACCGGTGCCACAGGAGGTGCCATACTTGGAGCTCAACTAATTGCACGAGTTACAATTGCCAAAAGTGACTCACCAAATGGTGTGGTACGATTCATCAACCAAAGCGCCATCACCATTCCAAACCCTAACAGTACCTTCAGACTGACCCTGTTTGTAGAGAGAGCAGACGGGCTGCTGGGAGATGCCATGGTGAGCCCCATCTAGACTATGACCTCACACTTCTGATGCCATATCCATATATATATATATATATATATATATATATATATATATATATATATATTTGGGGAAGCACTTGGAGGACAGACAGACCTTGAGCTGGTTGTTTCCATTGATTTGTATGTAATGAATAATGTGGTAATCAGAATTCAGAAAATAGTCTGTGAGATGAATGCATGATTTAGTAAAGACCTTTATGTTACTTTAATGTAGATTTTATGTTCTTCACAGACAAAAGATTATTTTCAATTTTTATTATTCCTTTCATTTTCTATTATGGCTTGGTTTTCCCTCTTGTTTCCTATTGCAAGATGTTGATTTGTATTTTATTCCTCAAAACGGTGTTCAATACAGTGGCGACTGGTTTTATTTTATTTTATGTTATTTTATTGTTTGCAATAATACCTCTAAAAGCTGGGTTAACCAGTGAAATGTATTGAAATTTAATGAAAATAAGTGACAAGGTTCAGTATTTTACAATATTTACAAATGAGAATAGGCAAGATTCTTTATGACATTCAAGTGCTTCCTGTACTGTTTTTAAAGAATCACCACAGATTAAAAGTGTTCCTCTGACATGTGCTTGTGTTATTTCTATTCTTTAGGTATTATGGCAGATTTTAGGTCCAAACTCAAATGAGGTCTTACCATCAGTAAACACAGACATTGGCGAACCAGTGAACGGGACGTTCAGTTTCAGAGATGGGGAAGGGGGTGTGCGCAGCATTGAGTTGAAAATCCTGCCTCACGGTGAGGTGGAGGTCATAGAGAAATTTATTGTTGTGCTTAGTATCCTCTCTGGAGAGATGGGCGTTGACCCCAGAGCTGGATCTGTCACACTCACGGTATGTCCTGCTCTGCACACAAGAGTGATAACATCTAAAAAAACATAGGATAAAACTGTAAAAACAGCAATGTGATGTTTTAGTAATTGTGTACAATATTTTCATTCTCCAGATTGAGAAGTTTGGAGACCCCAATGGCATAGTACAGTTCACAGAACAGGACCTGAAAGAGCGCATTTACAGTGAGCCCTCTGACAGCGAAGGACCACTAAAAATATCATTCCTTATCACTCGTAGAGAGGGCGTTATGGGCAACATCACGGTAAGAAAAAAAAATAAGCATAACAAAGCGTACTATATACAAACACTACTGTTTAAAAGTTTGGGGTCAGGTCAGAAAGATTTTTTTAACCATCTGTAACCCTGGGTTAACTCAAATAAGAGGGAGAACAGAATAAGCAGCACCCAACGTATATCCATGTAGGACACCGTTTTAAAGGGGTAATGGGCAAACAAGACACATCTGTGAATGATCACAGAACTAATCAACTAGAAAAACTACAAAGGACTACAAAAATAGCACACAGGAGAGGAAACAGGAACAGAAACGAAGGAAAATGCATAGTAAACGTCCAATTAATAAATTACACGAAACACAAAGCCAGGGAATATGTAAAAGCATCACAGGAATAAATTACGTTTTAAAATGGAAAACATTTATTTTAAATTGCATTAATATTTCACAATATTACAGTTTTTTTCATTTTCAAACAAGTAAATGCAGCCTCAGTGAGCATAGGGGACTTCTTTCAAAAGCATTTTAAAAATCTTGCTTTTGAACAGTAGTGTGGTGGTATTATAATCGTTTATGTAATAGTATATATAAATGTTCACAGAATAATTTCAAGCCCCATTATTGTTTTGTTTTTGTTTGCTTTTTTTTTCTTTCTCCCAGGTTTTTTGGGAAATCCTCAGTGATGCCGACTCATCAGGAGACTTTGCTGCCCGGCAGGGTTCTGTCACAATCCTGGCAGGACAGCGTGTGGCAGAGATAGTCCTCTCCCTGCTCCCTGACTCTGTGCCTGAGTTGGAGGAAACATACGTCCTCCGTCTAATCTCTGTGGAGGGCGGTGCGGAGTTGGATACAAACCGGAGCAGTACCCGTTTGAAAGTCCGGGCCAATGATGAACCCCACGGGGTGTTTGTCCTTCATTCACAAAACCAGTCAGTGGTTGTTAATGTGGCGGACCAAAGCAGACAACTCATTATCAGCGTTAACAGGCTGGCGGGGGCATTTGGCAATGTCAGTGTGGGATACAGAATCAGTTTTACCACTCCTGGGCAGAGTTTTACAGAGGACACACTCACTGGGAACATACTGGTGAAGGATGGACAACGAGAGGCCAGCATTAGAGTGCCATTTAGTAGCCAGGTGTGTGATTTATTGTCTTTCAATTAGATATAAGATTTTAAAGGACTTTAACAAGTTTGTCAACCTTATAAGGTCTGTATTGATGTTTTGAATGTGTCCACTACAGGTGTTCTTTGTGACAGGCTTTAACTTCAGCGTTGAACTGACAGATGTGACTCTAATTGGTCCCCTGCTCAGTTCACCTCCCAGAATTCAACTGGAATCAAAGCTGGCTGTCGTTTCTGTACCTGAAGGGGCAGCTAATGCTGAGGTCGAATATTGCATAAAACACTGTTCTAATATTACCACCAGGTGGCGCAACACTAATGAATATCATCATTAAATGGTGTCATTGTCCAGCTTAAATAAATTCACAATTCAGTATTGATTCATTCTGTTGTAAAAATCAATAGTTATTAATTTAGTTAATTTATCTGTATATCAGCACTGGAGAAAACAGTGATGTAATCTTCCAGTTCAGTTCAAACATACAGTAAAATCAGTACAATTAATACCACCCTACTTTTTTCACATTATACTGACAAATGTGTATTGATTATTATGAAAATAATGCAACGATGCAAAAAACTTACATAATCTACTATAAATTATATTTCACTGTTTCTCTCTTATGCTTTGTTTTGGAACTCAATCTTTTTGCTGTTTCTCTCCTTGTACTGTAGGTTGGATTTGCCTCTTTGGCCCTGCGCATCTCAGATATAGAGAGTGGCCAGTGTGAGGCGCTGGTGACACGAACAGGCTTATATGGGAACGTAACTGTCCGATGGAGCTCTGGGTTCCCTCCCGGCCAAACTCCACCAGGCTACCAGCAAGGAGACATCTCACCAAGATCAGGTTTGCTTTAGAGAGAAAAATGGCTTAATATATAAGAGAAAAATTGAGAAATTATGAACACAATATTAGCCTGAATCTGCTGTCCTTCGTTTTCTCTTTATCTAAAGGCAGAGTAATTCTTGCCCATGGTCAGAGGAGTGAGGTGATCTCTCTCAATGCTTTTAACAACATGTCAGTTGTCACAGCACATGCCATTTACCTGACCTCTGTAGAGTCGGAGTCACCTGGTGGAGCCCGTCTCAGGTAGCAAAACCTGTAAAAAAAACAAAAACAAATCAAGAAGAAATCTCCATTCTCCTAATTCTTGTTGGTATCTGAATGGTTTGAAGTATATGTTGTGCTTTTAGGACTGGATACACAGTAGCTGAGGTGGAGCCATTAGGATTGTATCAGTTTCATCCTGATTCTCGACAACTGGTAATTGAGGAGGACGTGCAGACCATCACCCTCTACGTCCAGCGCCTCTACGGCTTCCGCAGCAACCGCTCCAGCCTCTCCTACAAGACGTGGCCTGGCACTGCCCAACCCGATAAGGACTTTGAACCGGTAGCAGACGGGCAGTTGCTGTTTGATTCCCGTCAAACATCTGCTACCATTCGACTGTCCATTCTAGATGATTCCCTAACTGAACCAGATGAAAATTTTTATGTGAACTTAACCAGCGTGCGTATTCTCAGCACCAGTTTGCCTTCGATCGCAGCTCAGCCTCGCATTGTGCCTCAGCATAGTGTTGCTACAGTTACCATTCATGCTAATGATGTTGTTAGTGGATTTCTGAGCATAGGACCAGCAATAATACGTATTTCTGAAGACAGTCAGGAAGGAGCGCCCCAACAGAAGCTTGCCTTAAGAGTACGTAGGTCAGTAGGGCTTACAGGAGTGGTGAGTGCCAAAATCAAGGCTTATTCAGGACTCAGAACCCCAGAGGGGGATGCAGCCCAGTTTCATCAGGAGCATAATGGCACATGGGCCTTAGAAGGGGAGGACTTTGCCTTGGAGACCCAAACTGTCACATTGTTGGAGGGACAGAACGAGGTGGAGGTCAGTGTCTTCATACTGAATGATCAGGAGCCTGAGGGCCAGGAGGCGTTTTTTATTTACCTCAGTGAGGCAGAAGGTGGAGCGCAGATTGTCAGCGTGCCAGATGAACTGGGGTTCACTTCCTTTGCCAAAATCATTATTCTGGGTGAGAACCTTACTGTCATTACAGGGATCAACAATAAGGATTTTTTCTGCCTTGTTCTTATTTACTTTTGCCAAAGGTTCACTGACTCCATCACAATTTTTTTTTGGGAATTTCTAGGTAATATTTAGGTAATAGGCTAGGTAATATTTAAATCAGCCAAATACACAATAACATTTTTCAGTACATCACTAGTAATACCTTAGTCAGCTGACCTGAAACTCTTTTATATTGGCTATTCCTATTGTTGAGTCCTTGATTATTTTGATATTTTCCTTAATACTGCACATTACCATTTGAAAGTTTGTCGTCGGTAAAATCTTCTTTTTATTTTTTCATGTGTTTCATAGAAGTCTCTTATGCTTACGAAGTCTGCATTTATTTGATAAAGAATACAATTAAAACAGTAATATTCTGAAATAGTATTACAATTAAAAATAACTGTTTTCTATTTTAATATATTTTAAATTTTCATTTATTCCTGTGATGGTAATGCTGAATTTTTAGTATCATTACTCCAACCTTCAGTGTCACATGATCCTTCTAAAATCATTCTAATATGCTGATTTGGTGCTCTGGAATCATTTCTTATTATAAATGTTGAAAACAGTTGCTGCTTAATATTTTTGTGGGAATCGCAATAAGTTTTTTTTTTCAGTTTTTCAGATAGATTATTTGAAATACAAATCTTTTGTTACATTGTAAATGTGTGTATTGTCACTTTTAATCAATTTAATGCATCCTTGCTGAAAAAAAAAAAGAAAAAAATCTTATCGGCTTCAATCTTTTAAACGGTAGTGTATATTTACTACTAATGCTTCTCTGCAACAGGGAGTGATCTTCAGAATGGTATAGTTGGCTTCAGTTTGAGCTCTCAGTCGGGTCAGATCCTGGATGAGGACTCAGGGAACAGGACAGCAACACTCTTTCTGCAAAGACAGGAAAACAGGTATCATCGATGTTTAAGATTATGTTGTGCTTTTAATACTATAAATCAGTGTTAATCAGTAGATAGGCATGTCAAACGAAAAAAAAAATCTTCATGTTTCCAGAGCATTTGAAGATGTGTTGGTGTTTTGGCGGGTCACGTTCAGCACTACAGTTCACTCAGTGGTCAGTCATGGAGTGAATCTGACCAGAGAGCTGCAGCAGACCTCGGGCACATCTGTCTGCAGAAAAGGAGAAGTTCTCTGTGCCCTCAAGCTGGAAGTCCGGCCAGACAAGGTATTTTTCCAAGTCTCATTCAGAACTTCCTGTCCATTTTGATTATGCTTGTTTTTATGTAGTGCTTAAGAGGAATCCCCTTTAACAGCTTCTGTGATCATCTTGCTCCTTGTCGTTTGGTCTGTGTACTGCAGGACCCAGAGTATGAGGTGTGGTTTCTGGTGGAGGTCTATAGAGTTGGTGAGGGTGCCACCATAAACCAAACTGCCCGTTTTGCCAACATCACCATGCTAGAGAGTGATGACCCACGGGGGCTGGTGTACTTTGCCCAGGGCTCCAGACTACCCGTGGTCACCCTCAAAACCACAAGCGTCAGTCTTCAGGTCTACAGGGATGCCAGTACAGCATCAGCTATCTCTGTGAAGTACCGCATGCAGGTGAGATTCATAATAGATTATGCAATAAGCACAATAACATGGAGGATCTAGAGGCATGGAGAATGCATATACTGTACTTCCTTGATTTTGTGTGTTCTACCAAAATATTACATTACAAACTCGTGTGCTGTGTTACTTGTTACACTTGTTTCTTGCCGATAATTCAGTTACTCTTATTAATTGCTCATTGGCTGTAATCAAAGAGCAGCTACATGTCCAACTACCCAGCCTATGCCCCTCTCTGACCCTATTACATAATGTGACCTCATTAGTGATGAGAGGCCTGAGATGATGTCAAATTCATGAGCTAAGATGACGAATGTAGAGAAGATAAGAGCTCTGAGCAATTAGGACACTGAGTTCCCAGAAGATACTTCAAAGGCAATATATATGGTTGCATAGTGGATCTGGAAAAGTAGGATTTGACATGTCGCATATGGTTTTACGCCCAAAATACTTCAGTCTGTGGGAATGCTTTCTCATGCCAGCTTTTTTTTTTTTTTTTGCTCTTTTTGTCCATCTGGCACACCCTTTCCTTTACTCCATTTTTTTTTATTGCCTACTGTTTCACTTTAGACAGAAGGAAATGCTTTTACAGTATGTTGCACATTTCAAAGGAAAAAAACAACATGAAATCATATCTCTGCAGATTTAAAATTAAAAAAGGTTTTAATCGCCACCTCTGTCAACCTCTGCCCATGTGTTCTCCTTTTTTAAAATTTCTCAGAAAAGTGACTTGATGTATTAAGTATTAATTAGTAATAATTAATGTATTAATTGTGTAATGTGTATCATCTACTCTCACAGGAGCTTCAGAAAGCAGAATCTATTGGACCCAATCTGATCTGGCCTGCCGTGGCAGGACAGGACTTCGTCATGGCGGAGGGCACCCTGACTTTTGAGATTGGGCAAAGAAGTGCCGGTCTGGACGTGTCCCTCACACCTAGCACTGGTTCCTCTAACCCAACACCAAAACGGTTCCGCGTGGTTCTGTCTGAAGCCACTGGTGGCGCACGGGTTCACCCAGAATTCGGGCTGGCTAATGTCACCCTGGTTTCAGACTCAGAGGCTCAGGCAATATGGGCCCTGTTGGACCAGTTACATCAGCCTCTGGATGAGACCATCATCAACCGGGTTCTGCAGGGACTTATTAATAAAGTTAGTAAGGACATCACTCCAGAGCAGCTAACAGCAGTTTTAGATGCACTAAGCAAGGTAAGCATATGAGGGAAGTGTTTGTTTGATCTTAAACTTAAGGGTGAAAATTTCAGGGGAAAAAAAAATTCTCCAAAAGTTACATTCTATTTTAGAATTAGGATTTGGTACTTTGGTTTAGGGTTTTTAATCATTTTCATTTGTTAAATTTAAAAGCAATGGCAGTAAATGGCAAAACCCCTATTTAAATAGCTAGGTGAGCGTGTCATGGGTTTGGGCCAAATGAGTATAAAGAGTTGACTACCATTTAAAAGTTTGGAAATTTTTGGGAAACATTTAAAAAGAAATGTTTCTTGAGCACCAAATATTCTTTTAGCATATTAGCATGATTTCTGAAGAATCATGAGACACTGAAGACTGTAATAGTGGCTCAGCTTTACCATCAAAGGAAAACATTACAGTACATTACAAATATATTACATTAGAAAACAGGTATTCTACATTGTAATAATATTTCACAATTTTACTGTTTAACTGTATTTTTAATCAAATAAATGCATTTTTTGTGAGCATAAGAAACCTCTCTTAAAAACATAAAATCTTACCGACTCCAAACTTTTGAACAGTAGTGTATATATTTATACAGTAAATTATAAAACCGTTTATCTGGATTTAGAGTTTCACACATTATCAAGTTAGCCGGATCTTGAGATTTTTTTTTTAATACGGCAGTTCAGGAAATCCAGCTGGTCTACTTTCAGTCTAAAGAACAATGAGGGGCCACATATTGGCCCCCAGAGATCAATTAAGACAGCTTTCTTTACAATGCTTTTTGTTCCTTAAGTTCATAGAAATCTTTGGAGTACAATGCTTGTATGTGCAGCCACATGGCTCCACTGTGTAAAACAATCTCTACTCTTGGCAACAAGGCTTTGTCTTTTAAATCTGTATTATTTTATTACTGGAAATAGTGCAACACCCAGATTGTTTCATACAATTAGTAATATTAATAATCAGGGTTTTGGAGATTTAAACATTGGAGTTGGTTTGCTTGAAGTTCTTTATTTACATTAAATCTTGTGGTGCATAACTGAAATTAGAATTATTTTGTCTGGCTAACGATAAAATAGGCAACAAAATCCCATTTTGAATTAAGCAATCAATCATTATGGCAGCTCCATGCACATTTTATAACTGTGATTTCTAAACATTTATGTTGTATTTTATTTTATGTAAAGTATGCAAATTATCTTAGTTTTCAAACTTTTTAATTTTCCTAACCTCACTTAACAGATTCTGAATGACGCTGAGCAGACTCCTCTAAAAGACAGCAGCCGCAGCTTGACCTATGACCTCCTGTGCGCCATGGCAAACCCCAGCAGAGCGGACACTCGAGGACTGAGCCAGCTCGCTGAAGTGGCGGAGCGTTTTGCCTTCAGCCTGCTCACCGACATTGAGTGTGGGGCAAAAGAAAAGAGGTGAGATCTATTTTTTGCCATTTAATAGGCTTTTTTCTGTTTTTATTTTTACCTGAGCTCATTGTTGTATGCATTAATTTCCTCTACTCCATTCAGAGGCACAACCATACTGGATACTTGCCCATATTTCACCATAGCTGCACACCACTGGTACCCCACTCAGATCAACGGCCACACATTTACAGGCAAAAACACAGACACGTTCACACTGCCTGAGACCCTGCTGGAGGTGCCAGCCCTTCCTGCCGACAGCATGGTCCCGTCTGCTTGCCGTAAAGTGCACTTCACAGAATACAGTACTGAGCACTGGTTCCTCACCAACACAAAAGCCAGCGCATTAAATGACAAGGTGAAAGAGTGTTTCACTGTATCCCTGAATACATCAACACCCAACACTGAATTATTTTTGTATTTGTTTGATTAAACAAAAGTGAATGTAGCTTTTGTCAAGGAGGCTGAAGCAAGTGTCCAGCAGATGACACTGTTGAGTTGGAAATTTTAAGTGGTCTCCCTTTCTTTTTCAATGTGTGTTTATGATTTTAGACGGTTTGTGTGCTTTTACAAATCCTCTATGTGCTTTCCTCATGGATATGACATTAATAGTGATTTTATTTGTACTTAGAATTGCGAAACTGACTACAACTCTCAGTGTTTTTATAGGTAATCCATGTTGAATAATCTATTTGTATGTTTGTTGCAGGTTTTCTCAGTCAGTCTTCATGGCAGAGGTTCTAAACCTCTCACTGACGGTCAAGAGGTTGTTTACCGCATACACACTCCAGATCGACGTGGAAAACCTAGCCAATCTCTGTGCCTGCTTTGGAATCAGGCTGCTGAGAGGTAATTATAGAACACAAACATATGCATATTGTTATTATTAAGTGCAGCAAGACCCAACCTAAAGGCCTAAAAACCTAAAAATGAACTTTCTGTGATTAATTATTCACCCTCATGTCGTTCCACACCCGTAAGACCTTCGTTCATCTTCGGAACACATATTAAGATATTATTGATGAAATCTAAGTTTTTTGTTTTTTTTTATCAACCGTAAAAAGCAACATAATTACCCCATTCGAGGTCCAGAAAAGTAGTAAAGACATTCTTAAAATAGTCAATGTGACTGCAGTGGTTCAACCTTAATGGTAAATGGACTGCATTTATATAGCGCTTTCATAGATCTATGGCCACCAAAGCGCTTTACAATTTCTCTCACGTTCACCCATTCGCTCACTCATTCATTCATACACCGACGGAGGTGTCAGCCGTGCAAGGCGCCATCCAGCTCGTCGGGAGCAGCTGGGGTTAGGTGTCTTGCTCATGGACACCTCGACACTTGGTCGGGTGGAACCGGGGATTGAACCACCAACCTTCCGGTTTGTAGACAACCTACATGAACCACTGCCGCCCCGTATATGAATGTTATGAAGCGACGAGGATACTTTTTGTGCGCAAAAACAAAACAAAAAAGAACGACTTTATTCAACAAAATCGTCTTTCCCGTGTCATTCTCATATGTTGTTTACATCCAGTGCTTCCAGGTTCTATGTCAGAACGCTGGCTCAGTATATTATTGTTGTTTCGTTTGTGCGTACAAAAATTATTCTCGTTGCTTCATAACATTAAGGTTGAACCACTGTAGTCACGTTGACTATTTTAACAATGTCTTTACTTCTTTTAGTATTTACAAACATGTGACACACATCACATACTGCGATGATACATAAACCACCTTTTCATTCAAACTTGAGAACACTTATGAGAATAGATGGCTGTTTACTAAAATATTCCTCATCTAAATGAACTTGACAGGCCATCTGGCAGTAAAGTGACCTTGTCCAAGTATTTCACACTCATTGGTGAGACAGACAGTGTGTACCGTGGAGTTTTTAAGGGTCAGGGTTTGTGACCTGCCATGACGAAGTCTTTTAAGGCCTGTTGCACTTATTCTTTATGACATGCGCACGTGTTTGTGTGTTTGTGACAGAGAAAGTTCTGTGCGTTCTGCAGGGTGTGTTCTTTGCCAGGAAGCCATTCTAGAGGACATTTCACAGCTTTTAGGCAAGACTGTTCGCTGTACAATTTCTCCCTGTATTCTCTCCAGGTTTGGGTTGATGTAAAACAGATTGCTCTCAGAATTATGTTTTAAATAACATATGTTCCAAATATTATGTATTCTGTTAACGTTGGGCTTAAAAGCTGGAAGTTGGTGAGTTGCATAAGTTTAATTTAGAAGAACAGAGAGTTAAGTCCAATTTAACAGCTTTCAGTGTTTCCTCACAGAAAAATCTGTTGCACTGAACTTAATCTTAAAAGTTCCTGAAATTCTTATGTCACAGCCTAAACCAACTGCACACTGAGCATTTCCCTTTGTACTAGAAACAATTAAATGGTTAGTTCACCCAAAAAATGAAAATTCTGTCATTAAGTACTCACCATCACGTCGTTCCACACCCGTAAGACAAAAATTAAGATATGTTTGATAAAATCTGATGGCTAAGTGACGCCTCCATTGACAGCAAGATAATTAACACTTTCAAATGCCCAGAAAGGTACTAAAGGCATATTTAAAACAGCTCATGTGAGTATAGTGGTTTAACCTTAATGTTATGAAGCGATGAGAATACTTTTTGTGCCCCCCCCCCCCCCCAAAAAAAATAAGACCTTAATTCAACAATATCTAGTGATGGGCGATTTCGAAACACTGCGTCATGAAGCTTCGAATCTTGAATCTTCGAGCATGTATCAAACTGCCAAAGTCACATGATTTCAGGCTTTGTTACGTCATAAGTGTTTTGGAAACTTTTCGAAACTTAAATGGTTCTCTTGACTTTGGGAGTTTGATACACGCTCCAAACCGCTGATTTGAAACAAAAGATTTGTAAATCTTTGAAGCTTTAATGACAGCAATTAATGTAGTAATTTAATGAAGTAATTCATGACAGAATTTTCATTTTTGAGTGAACTAACCCTTTAAGAATTAGAGATGCACAATATATCGGTTCCAAATCAGTTATTTGTCAGCATATCACCCTGTAGCCCAAGACTGGTTGCCCACTGAAGCTAAGCAGGGTTGAGCCTGGTTAATACCTGCATGGGAGACGTCCTGGGAAAACTAGGTTGCTGCTGGAAGAGGTGTTAATGAGGCCAGCAGGGGGCGTTCACCCTGTGGTCTGTGTGGTCCTAACGCCCCAGTATAGTGATGGGGGCACAATACTGTCAAAAAGCACCGTCCTTCGCATGAGATGTTAAACCGAGGTGCGGACTCTGTCGTCATTAAATTATCCCTGGATGACTCTCGGAAAGAGTAGGGGTGTAACCCTGGCATCCTTGCCACATTTGCCCATTGGCCTCTGTCCATTATGGCCTCCCAATCATCCCATATATACTAATTGGCTTCATCAGTCTGTCTCCTCTCCGCCAATAAGCTGGTGTGTGGTGGGCGTTCTGGCGCAATATGGCTGCCGTCACATCATCCTGGTGGATGCTGCACATTGGTGGTGGTTGAGGAGATTCCCCCTTCCATATATAAAGCACTTTAAGTACCCAGAAAAGCACTATTAGAGGTTTTTTTTTTTTTTTAGAACAAATATTACATTTTTTACAATATAATTTTGTCACTTGCGGCATATAAATGACGTTTCACCTTTAAACAAAATAGCATACAAAAAAGTTTGTTTTTGATACAGGTTTAAAATGGCATTATACAGTATGTGGCTTATCATGATCATTTTGGTATGATTTCTCCTGTCCAGCTGGCTTTCTGATGGTCAATTCTGTCATGTGGTGGACGACAGTCAGAATTTTGTCGAGTGTGCCTGTACGCATCTGTCCGTCTACACAGCATATGCAGAGACAGGAAGTTTTACTTCATTCAACGAGGCCTTCTATGCTGCTGGCTTCATTTGTATCTCAGGTAACTCACTATAGTCCTGTCTACATACTTGAGGGGATACAAAACTCACTGTAAGGTGACAAGAAATCATGCATTGCTCGTGTCCTCAAGACTTTGTCTGTCTGTCTTTTAACTGCAGGATTTGCCTTGGCCATTGTGTCTCATGTGCTGTGCTCTAGATTCCTCATGTTTGCTGCCAAACTCCTCACACACATGATGATGGCTTGCTTAGGGACTCAGGTAAGACCTAACTTATTCAGTAACTTGGTCAGCCAGATTTACCTGCTAAGTTTCAACGGTAAAAAGCATGCCTATTCTAGTCAATCAGCTAGACCAACACCAAACCAGAATGTAAATGCATGCTGGTTTAAGATGGTTTAATTGTTCACTGAACTCCACTTTCTTCCTATACTATATATATAAACTGGTCCGGTGTGTGTTGCGTTAATACAGTACAGTAACTGATAATGTGATGGTGAGGCTGAACTCCACTTATAATTTGTGCTTGGGAATCAGTATCAGGATCTGGGACGCTGCTCCAAAGAAATGTGATACAGCAATGACGTCAACATGACGCTTTTTGCTGCGTAATGTGGCCTAGATTACCGTGAGGGTGTTTAGTTGTCTTTGAGCCAGTTTAAGGTACAGTATAAAGTTGCTGAGTCTTAGGAGTTGTGTTAATCTTACTAAAAGCTCAAAGTGGATATTTTGTGCATGCTTTAATTGACATGTCAAGTTGGCAATTGCAAAAGCATTAAACTGCTTTCCTCTGCCTGTGCGTCATTGACATTGTACTGTAACCTGAATACACAAAGACGGTATCAAAAACTACTGCACAGCCCATGTCTATTGAAAACAGTGATTTAAAGTAGATAAGTCTGGTTCAGGTTAGTTTTGCGTGAATGGACAGGTGTTGAAGGTGTCTTTTTGCACGTATCTCTTTCAGATCAAGCACGTTGGGAAACCCAAGTACTTTAGCAAGCCTTTAGATTCAAATGCACACAGCTTGTATCTAGATTTGGTGAGGGGGGGGACAGATAACATTTTCTAAGAAATGTGTCATTGCAGCTTGGGCGAACACATCCAAATGGGCTAGTGTGTTAAGCCCTGACAACCAAACTATCTCTGTGCACCCATCCTTCTACAAAGAAGAGGGAGGTCATTTATTCAGTGGTCTGATACCTGTGGATCGGAGTGGGAATTTTCCACTGGTCCTGCTCACTTATAGAAAAAGAAGAAAACAAACATGGCTCTACTTAACGGGGCTTAGAAAAACCCGGTCGCATTCTGTCATCCGTTAATTGTTTTGCTTTTCTTTACCTCAATGGTGTTGGATGGAAAATTCCAGTCTGGCCATCCCAAGAAGTCATGCGTCATGCAAGTTCGGTACTGGCAACAGCTGGGCTCATGTTTTGTCAAAGGATGCTAAAAGGTTAAAAGATAAATATCCTCTAGACTTAGAAAATGAGTTGATCTAAGTCGATTCCGGACTTCCCAGTAAGCACATGCGTGTCACTGAGATGTCTGGGAAAGAGTGTATCATCTGGAAATCAAAGTGTTCTTTTTAAAGTGGTATTTGTGTACAAACATTTAATAAACATCTTTGAAAAGAGTGTTTATACACATAAATCTCAATCTGAAATGTCACAAAAACAGTCATATGTCATTTTAACGTCCAGATTTTGCAACATTTTGCAGATGACTAAACACTTTAAAAATAACTTCTCAAATATGAAAATGCTCATGTTAAAGGGATACTCTACCCAAAAATATTACTCGTTTCCCTCGATCCAAAACCATGTGATTTTTAAAGAAGATATTATGAAAATGTCTCTGTGTGTTTTTTTTTTTCTCTCCAAACAATAACAGTCAATGGCTCCAAATGCTGTTTTGGCTCTCAGTGTTCTTCAAAATATCTTATTTTATGTTCATACAGTTTTGGAACAACATGTGGATGACAGAATTCATATTTTTGCGTGGACTATTCCTTTAAATCGATATTTTGGTGACACAAGTAAAATGCTCCACCAGTAAAAATGATGTTTTTCCTGTTTCTAATTTAATATAATTATTATTAAATAATATAATGTAAATAGATTAATTGCATTAATCATATTGTCAGCATAATAACTGCAGAATTTAATGTTTAAATTTAATGTAGTTCGTGAAAATGAAAAAGAAAATGCTGTATTTCCTAGACTTTTCAGTCGACACTCTTTTTATAGTTTTAACTTCTTATTTGTAATCACTGATCTGACTTCAGAATTCACCCACTGTATAGACGTTTAATCTACAATGCAAAAAATACAGAACAAGAAAATGTATTGTGATCCTATCTTAAAACATTTCACACCTTCAGCCAAAGAGAACAAACAGTATTTCTCTTCAAATAGCCTGCCTCTTCTTGACTACCCGAGTGTGTGACAGCATGTAGGTAAGATAGGACGACAACTCAGGACTGTAGTTAGTGGAAATTTACCAAGACTAGCTCGACTGGCCCAATATGTCAGTGCAGATAGGACTGTTCTTATGAGCTGCAATAACACACATTAGTATGGGTAATCAGCTAGCGAGCCACAGCAATAAAAGGCTTTTTGGGAAGGCGACCTTTAGATTCACATGCATGCAGCTCATGTGTGAGATGTACACAAACACATATGGAGACGCTAAAACACACTGCCACCAGTGCAGTAGAAGTATTGTCTCACAAAGGCAATTTAAAAGATACATTCAATACATTTTTTTCCATATCAAATGAAACCCCCTTAATTATGTGTTGAATTGAATGTCCCAGAATAAAGTGATATAGGTCAGGATGTCCAAAAATCACTCATTTCTGCTCCGCTCTGAGAATTGAGATCCATCAGAATCGTATTTATCTGAAGGTTAGAATATTAGGTTCATTTAACGTACCCCATTTCATGTGCAGCTTGAGTCGTAAAAGTAAATTCTTATGAAGCTAATTGACATTCAAGTAATTTCATGTTGTATATATATATATATATATATATATATGATTAGTGAAAAAATCAGTTCTTGTTGTCATTGTGTTGTATGCAGCAGAAATGGGCAGAGACTTTGGCAAGAGCCAAATGGTTATGGCCAGATGACTGGGTCAGAGCATCTCTGAAAGGGCAAGCCTTGTGGTTTGCTCCTGGTCAGCTGTGGTCAGTCGTCTAACGAGCAAAAAAAACACAAATCTGTGACAGGGGTTGGGAGTCTAAGGCTCTTCGATGCACAAGGGCAACAAAGGCTATCCTGTCTGGTCCAAACCGATAAACTGTGGCTCAAGTCATACGAAATTTTTAGCGATGGTTATGGGAGCAATGTGTCTCAATAAAGAGTTCTTCACAACCTGCTACACATTGTCCAAGTAGCTGGTCAGAGTGCCCATGATAACTCCTGTCCTACAATGGGAATGCAAGCATCAGAACTGGACCTTGGAGCAGTGGAAGAAGGTCATATGGTCCAATGAGTCCTTTCATGTGGATGGCCATTTACCTGGGGAAGTGATGGCATCAGGATGCGCTGTGGCACTGATGACCGACATGTAAATTTTGTTAGCCTTAGAAATAATGTTTTGCTACTGTACCTTTTACCGTACCATATAAACACCTTCTTTGCATGTGGAATACAAATATCTTCTAATTGTAGACCCATAATGATGTATATACCTCAAAATAAAATGTTCCTGTGATAGGCTCAATGTTTTTTACACAAAAGGAACATAGATTTTTCTTTTGACGTTTGTTATGAACACATTTGTTTGGAGATACATGGCAAAAGACTGAAGCGAGTTTGAGCGTGTCATGAATTACGTAAGTTAAGAGGCATTAGCGATAATTGTTGGAGATGCATTAATGGCTGCATGATAGCAGGCTCATGATGAGATAATGCTGTGAATTTCCTGCGAAGCCTTTTCAGAGCAATTTGCTTTGTGACATGAATCCAGGTGGACAAAATGATTCATGACTCATGACGTTTTGTTTTTGAATAGTACTATTTTATTGACCCTGACGTATTTTATTGATGCCTGTTTAGTTCAATCCACAACATCAACAGTTGAATTAGGAAAGGAGGAAAATTTGGTGTATATGCTTTAGGTTCACCTGGTGTTGTGATTATAATTGCCTCAATATGTTATATTAACTGGATTTTTGAAAGATTTCATTTAAAATTAATTTTAAAAGCAAAAAGACAAATGCAAATCATGAGTTAGACGTGTTCATTTTGTTTATTCTGGAACAACATTCCTGTTATTCCTAACCCTATCCCTACACCAAAACCTATCCCTAACCATAAGTTATCCATAAATCAGAGGGAAATTATTTGTGAATAACACTGATGTAGAAGCAGCGGTTTTAACCCTGGTTGCTAGCCTAAACTTGACATAACCTCAAACTTGTCCTTCAAATCTGATCTGGTTGTTTGGAATGTTGTTCCAGGATCAACAGAGATGTTGATCCAGAAACATGTTGCACTTGGTAAAATCAGATTCTGCTGCAAAGCACACAATATACCGTCCAAAGGTTTTTGGATAGTAAAAATTCATATAAATACTTTAATGTAATCATTTTTTTAAAATATTTTGTTGCATAAATTTAAAAAACAATTACATACAATTTAAAAACAAAAGTTTTCTTTTAAATATAATTTATATGTAATTTATTTCTGTGATGGCTAAGCTGAATATTCAGCTTCTTTGCTCCAGTTTTCACATAATTCATTGCCACATAATCCTTCAGAAATTATTCTAAAATGCTGATTTGGAGCTCAATAAACATTTCTTATAAATATCAATGATTGAAACAGTTGAGCTGCTTAATAGTTTTCTGGAAACACTGATTTTTTTTATTATTATTTATACTTTTATGAACAGAGAGCTCAAAAGAACAGCAGTTTATTTGAAACCATTATTAATGTCTTTACAGAATGTTACTATTCTGACACAATTAAATGCATCCTAGCATTGTCTTAAAAATAAATAAATAAATAAATATCTTGTTGACTCCAAACTTTTGAACTGTAGTATATGACCTGCAAGCTTTGATTGTCATCCCCACCTGTGTTTATAATTGTCATGGGGCTGGTAATGGAGACTGGATGCAAAAGATTATAAGCCTCTTATTGAACACAGTGAGTTTCTAGAGTTTTCTTTCAGCTGGTCGTGGGAGCTGAATTTGAGACAGGGAATGTCCATTCATCGTAAGCGGGAAAGTCACGCTCATGGTTTGTCTGACGTCAAAAAGTCTGGGAGAGCACAACAATGCCTGTGAGAAAGTCAAGCAAAAGGAAGCAAATCTCTGGACCTCTCAAACTTCCCATTTGCCCTCTTCCTGTAGTGTGTTAGGTGTGTGTGTGTGTGTGTTTGGTACTTCTTCCAAGCACTGAAACACACACAGAATTATAAACACCCACACACTCTCACTGCTTAGTGAATCTAAACAGTTTGATGGTCCCACGATGAAATCTGATTACAAAAGATGGCAGAAGGGCAAGTTTGAGAGGCCAGAGTTCTCCCTCTCTAATTAAATTGTGCCCGTGTCTGTTAATATACTCGAATGACAAGGAAGGAGATGCTTATTCAGATCAACAGTGCACCTCTTTCAGAAAGTCTGGCTCAAACTGGACTGAGGTATCTAAGTAGGACCGTGGAGAACAAGGCAAATTGGATGCATGCAGCACTCTTTCTTCTGGGTAATTTCTATTAAACTTTAGTACATCGATGTTACCTCAAATAGTCCTATTACTTTTCTACACAATCAGACTCACAATGCTTGGCTAAAACAGGTGAAGAAAATCACTATTCTGTCATTTCAACTTAAACTAAGTAAAAATAAGCTACACTGCTTTTAAAAAAGTTTTTTTTTTAAAAATAAATTAATTCTTTCATTCAGCAAGATTGTGTTAAATTGATCTAGAGAGGCAGTAAAGATTTATCATATTACACAATATTTCTATTTCAATTTAATGCTGTTATTTTTACATTTCTATTAATGGAAAAAATGCTGTAATATTAAGCAGCACAGCTTTTTTTAAACATTGATAATTAATGTTGCTTGAGCACCAAGTCTGAAAATTAGAATGATTTCTGGAGGATCATGTGACACTGAAGTCTGATGTTGAAGTAATGATGCTGAAATTTCAGTTTTGCCATCAGAGGAATAAATTACATTTTAAAATGTATTAAAATACAAAAGAGTTATTCAAAGAGTTATTAATATTTCACAATTTTACTGTTTTACTGCATATTTGATCAAATAAATCCAGCCTTGCTGAGCATAAGAGACTTCTTTCAAAAACATTAAAAAATCTTACCAACCCCAAATTTTTAACAGAAGAGTTAAAAAATATAAATGGGATATTTTGGTGGACTATACCTATAGTAAAAGGTCACTGAATGATCCATGAACTATTATTGTGCCACTTTTAATACATGTTTCTCCAGTGGGAGATCTTTAGTTGGCATACCACAAGGCACTTTAGAAATAGCACAATTTATTTATCATCCTTTAACAAGCTCTAAATTCCTTTTTTTTTTGGTCTGTTTTCTTCTCCACGTAATTCAATGTGAACCACTTCCCTACAGACTCATTTCATTTCTTCGGTACTGTATTCATGCAGAAGCAAAGCCTAAAAAACAAAGTTTACCTAAAACTTTAACACCATTATTTTTTCTGCCTTGCCAGCACTGCTGCTTCCTTCAGGACATACAAACCTAGTTATTTCTAACTATTGATTGTGCAAATGTGAACTGTAATTTAGTTTTATTGTCGATCTTAACACTGACACAGATTTACTCTTATGGACCTTGTGACTGCTTTCCATATTGTTTTTCCCAAGAGCATTTTGTTTTTAGAGCAAATACTGCATGCTTTAAAATGTCATCATCTAGTGTGTAGTTTGATTAGTGTGTGTGCTTAGACTATGTCCTCCTGGAAACTTTGGCCAATGGCACTCTTTTTTCTTTCTTTTTTTTCCCCAGCACTGGGTTTAGTTAGTGATGAACCCCAAATGACCCACAGCAGGCCTTGAACACCTTATTACCTACCAAAATAAGCATTGTAAACAGAGGCAGAGAGTTGGCCTGACCTTTAGCAGAGTTCTCAACAGCATTTATGCAGACTGCACACTAATGTAGCATTTTGACCCAAAAGACCATATATATAATAATACAATATAATGTTTCTGCTCGATTAGTCATTCATTTTAAGCGATTAGTCGACTAATCGCATGTTTATTAACAAACCATATAAATCATAATAAAGAGCCTTTAATGCCTACATAGCCTAATCATCGCTCAGGCGCATGCATATGCTTGCCACAGCGCACCACCAGAAGTAATGACTGTCAGCCGAAAACAGCAAGGAGACTGCTTTAACATTTTAAAGATTAATTGATAAACTAGTGTTTTCTATATTTTCGGCTGCAGTGATTAAGTCAATGATGCTGACCGGTTATCTCCGCAGTAGTGGATGTGCCTATTCACGTTTCATGGGGATTACATAACCTGAGAATGTTTTTTGAACGATTTGTTGTTATTGTGAGTGCATACAAATAAAAATAGACTCTTCACAGATTTAAAAGATCTATTACTCTTATCTGTATGACCAAAAATGATGGATGCCTCCATGTTAGCTGCCATGCAGTAATACTATTCAGCTTTCACAATCCACACAAACACTGGAATAGCCCACATTAATCTAGGTTAACGTTAAAGCAAGCGGCCATGCGGCCATGGATTTTAGTCATATAATGTTGTTGAAATGTGTAAAGTATAGCATTTTATAAGCGGCTAATCATTACACCTGCTTAGCATTCATAATGTAAACATCCATTAATGGTATGAAAATACACTAAATCGTGTGAAAATCACACACAACTAAGGAAACTAAGGGCTTAAGGCTGAACCAGGGGAACAAAGCTGGGACTACTCGGGACTAAACTGCGAACGAAAAAACAACTAAACTTCAGATAATCCTGACATTATGCAAATCCCCCCCTACCCCTGGGTAGTAAAAAGTCCATAAAAGTCCAACTGAAGAGGGAAGGCAGGGGGCTCTGGTGGAGGACGCAGAGCAGGTGAAGTGCGGTGGGAGGAGCCAGACACAGGAGCAGCCTGGCAGGGACCCAGAGAGCAGCCAGGACGATAGCCCACGAGGGAAGGAGGAGTCATGGTGAAGACTTCACTGACAGAGACAAAGCTGATGGAGGTGGAGACCTAGGCAGAGCCGACAAGCCCAAGTGACATTGATGGCTCTGGAGACCTAGGCAGAGCCTCAGGACGAGCTTCAGTGTGACAGAGGACTAAGGCAGAGCCAGAGGGACAGCAGAGCTTGACGAAGCCGAAAGGGTGTAGGGACGAAGCACAGCTGAAGGACAGGGAGTCTGTGGTGCAGGCAGAGTGACCAAGGCAGAGCTGGAGGGATTAGGGAGCCCAGTGGAGCCGTAAGGATGAGTTCCCATGAGGAGCTGAGGCAGGGAGGAGGCAAAGCAGAGCTAAACAGGTCTTCAAGCTGAGATGGAGAGTCAAGAGAGTCAAGGAAATATCCTCTTCAGCTTTCTCAAAATAAAATGCAGATGCAGAGTGTGAGCAGGGCTTTCCTCAATTCCCTCGAACTCCACAAGCAATCCCAAAGCATTGCTGGCTCACGCACCTGGTCACAGTTTCCTCTGGCTCGGGCTCCGGGGAGAAAGTTGGTCTGCTGTCATGGCAGCAGGCTCAGGCTCTTCGTTTGTGTTGGGCTCTGGCTTTAGCTCTGTGTAGTGTGAGGGTTTGTGACTGACTGGGCTCTGGTTCTGAAACGGGGCTGGTTACGTCCTCTTCAGTAGGGCAGATGATGTTTGGGATCCCACAGTTCACCAGGGTCTCCCCGAGGACCAACACTAGGTTGGCACTAATGATTTTCAGGTGAACGTAATCACTAACCAAGCAAACAAACTAGGGACTAATCAGGACTAAACTAAATTGCCAGAAACAAACACATGCAAACAAAAAGACAACTAAACACATTATAAACACGATGGGGTTTTTGTTATTTTCTTTTTTAAGGAACCCAAGTACATATTAATCATTCCGTGATATGGTACTGTAAATATCAAAGAACCATGCAATTGCGATGGTACTATTATTGTAGTATTGTACTATAAGAAACTCCTACGTAAATCAATATTTATTGCTTGATCAAAAAAGTGTCACATTCATATGTGAGCACAATAAATTATTACTTATTGTGGCTGCTTTTTGCATATTTCACTATGTTAATTTAAAATGCAGTTTAAAAGTTTGACTTCAGTTGGACAAAAGCAATACTTTTCTTTTAAAAATGTCATGTAAATACTTTAGTCTGACTGGATTTGTCAAGGGTCCATTGGACTAACAGACCTAGACAATGTGACTGAGCTTCATCCAGCATGTATACATCTAACTACAGTTGACCTCACAAAAAAAAAAATGCAAAAACCTACATGTATGTACTTATGGTGGCTAATTTGCATTTTATCTCCAACCAGCTTTACTTACTGCCCATAGTCTCTTCTTCAGCATTAGTGTTTAAGCCCTGTCCGTCAAAACAGCACTTAATGCGGTTCAGGTTTGGCGGCCGACCAGGACAGTCCTATCAGCGCAGGTCTGTCAGCATGTTTCCTGGATAACCTCTGGACTCTGAGTGCCTGAATGCTCTATTTTTGGACACCTGGGAAGCATGAATAGTTCATTTTGCCTGAACTTTGGAGGGTGAGACAGGGCAATGTTTCGCCTGATGAGCTGCCTCTTTGTTTGTTTATTGACTTTGGAAAGAATGAGGGTCAGCGCTGGCACAGCTAGTCGCTAGTCTCTTGATAAATTGTATTGTATCGCTTAGTCGCATGTGCAGGTAGTATTTTGAAGCTCATTTTGAGAATGACTTAGGTGTCAAACTTGAGGGATAAACACGTATGATGCGCTACATCCAAACTGGATGTTGGCCGTGGTCTAGTTTAGCATTTCCACACAGTGAAACGTGTGTACACATTACAAGGACAGAACCCAGAGCACTGCAAGAAACAGCCAAAGGCCATTGTGCATGTTCCAGAATAGATAGAGAGACCAGGCTTCTGTCAGATTTCCAAGAAGCTTCAGGATGTGCCATCAGATAAGCGAGGAAGGAAAGCATCAACAGTCATTTAATTAAACTTTGGACCTATTTTGGGTCTTTTGTTAGAGCTCTTTCACTGCGTGACTTTTTGCAGTCTGCATGGTGATGTGGCCAAAACAAATTGTCAACAGTCTATATCCTTATGATAAACTGTCTAAAAAATAATGTTTACTCATATGTACCAATGCAGGAACTGTAACGCACTGGTCTTCATAGAAGTTGTATTGTTGTATGGCTGTAGGGGTCACTGTAGCTCCATTTTCAAACCAAAATCACAGTTCCTACAGTATAAAAACTTCAATACTGATAATAATTTACACCCGCTCAACCCTGGGGTCATTTATAATATGAATTTGTGTGCTCCACTATTCACATAATTTCACATAAAGATAGAAAAACAACCTAGCACATAAAACAATGTCAAACTGTTAAATTGTTGAGCACCAGATGATACTGTGACGGGTCAGTAAGAATTTTTAAATAGTTTTGAAAGAAGTCTCTTATGGCCACCATTTATTTGATCAAAAATGCAGTAAAACAATAACATTATGAAATATTATTACACTGAACTGTTAATTGAACTGTTTTCATTCTAATTATTTTCATTCATTCTAATATACTGATTTGATGTTTAAGAAACATTCCCTGTTATCAGTGTTGAAAACCATTGTGCTGCTTAATATTTTGTGTTAGTAATATTTTTTTTCCAAGGTTCTTTGAATGTGAAGTTGAAAAGAAGAGCAGAAATTGTTTTTAACATAATAAACATTTACTGTCACTTAACTAAGTGATAAAAATGTATTAAAGGGTTAGTTTGCCCAAAAATGAAATTTCTGTCATTAAGTACTCACCCCCATGTCGTCCCAAACCGTCATGTTCGTCCTCAGAACATAAATTAAGATATGTTTGATGAAGTCCTAGGGTATCTGAACCACACATTGGCAGCAACGTCATTGCAGTTTTTTTGCACTACGTCATTGCACTGAGTTCCAGAAAGGTATAAAAGACATAGTTAAAACAGTCAACGTGACTAGTGGTTCAGCCTTAATTTCATTTCAATCTCACTGACCCCAAACATTTGAATGGTAGTGTATATTTCATATACCTGTTGCTCTGAAGCAGTTTCAACATGAAATATTGCATTACAACCCCAAGTTAGCTCGATGGCAATGGCAAAGGAAAAAAAGAACAATAATAATAATAAACCTCCTCAAGATGTTTCAGAAAGGCAGAAGAAACCATGGAATGATCTGAGAAAGTGTGACTCCACAGGCTGGCTCCATTTAAGCCATTTTATTCAAAGCATACATACATTAATGATAATATAATGTGGATCTGGGCATGATAGGAGCTACTAAACCTCAGGAAGGGCTTCTCAAAGTGAGATTCTCATAATTAGAGTCATTAATATGTGTGTGATGTGTACTGTGTCTCTCTGTTTGTCAAGTCACTGTTTGTCTCAAGGTGGTTACTAAGCCATTAAAAAACTCAAGTGCTTCTCAATGAATCTCCAAGTTGGAGATTAAAGGGAGCATTAAGATATCATTAATTAATATTCCGCTGTATTGGATGTATCTGCTTTATAACTTCTACTACATCACTTTCAAGCAATATTCATTTATTAAACGATGTGTCAATCATCATTGTTTAATGATAGTTCTTGTAAAGGATTTGTGTCCCATAAACAGTACTGAATTAACTGATTGTCATTTATTTCATTTTTTTCTGCCATCATTGTTCTGAAGGTTTATTTATGACTGTGTTCCCATGGTCACTTTTATTTTGGCTGGATGGCAATGTCCGCATTGACCTGAAGCATGTCGGCGCGATAGCCAGCACTGAGGCCAGCTCTTCTGACCACCATGAGACGAACGATAGCATGTGTTGTTTTGAAGAGGAGAGAGTGGTTGTGGTATCAGGTAGCTAGGAGATTTGTGACAACAGCAACGCACTGTGTCTGTGAGTTTAGACATAAAGGACCAAAGCTTGTTTGGTTTCATCACACTCAGACACTTCAAGAAGGTTTCTAAGAACGAAAAAGCAGACTTAAAGACACTGCTATGTTATTCAGTTCATGCTGGCTTGAAGAGGATGACTGAAGGTCCTGTCACCACTTTCTACATTCACTCTTTAGTAACCATTTCGTTGTTGTCTTAATGAACATTAAGACTTCTTGTTTTTGTTTTTTTCTTTAATGCAATACTTGAAAAGTGTGCTTGTGCTGTCTTAAAAGTAAATGCCACTTGAATTGATATTTTGTTATATAATAACAAATAATTCTATGGCATTTCTACAAAGTGTGCCTAAAGTATGAGCATATCAAAGTATCAACTTTTATTTTTATTTTTTTTACGTTTTGGGTCAGAAAGATTTTTCATTTATGAAATGAATACTTTTATTCAGCAAGGATGCGTTAAATTGATCAAAAGTGATAGTAAAGTCATTGTAATTGGTAATGCTGTCTCTTTCAAACTTTCTACTCATCAAAGAATCATGAAAAATGATCAGTTTCCTCAAAAATAATAAGCAACACAACTGTTTTTTACACTGATTAGAAATGTTTTTTGAGCATCATATTAGGATGATTATATTACAACTATAATATATTAGAATGACAGCATTAGAATGACTTCTGAAGGATCATGTGACACTGAAAACTAGAGTAATGGATGCTGAAAATTCAGCTTCTCCATCAAAGTAATAAATTATATTTTAAAATATATTAAAGTACAAAACCATTATGTTAAATTATAATATTTCTCAGCATGTTTTTAAAAACAAGTTTACTGTATTTTTGATTAAATAAGTGCAGCCTTGAGACTTTGTTCAAAAGTATTACAAAAATCTTAGCGACCCGAAACTTTTGAACTTGTACATTTGGGGGACGCTGTATTCTTATATACAGGTATATGAACAGTGTGACTGGAGTCTTCTGTTTGTCATAGTTGCAGTGTTGTGCAAATCCAAATTTGTTTTTATGCCTTTCCTCGAATTACTATGAGAAAAAAAGTTCACAACTTGACTGCAGATGTCATCAAAAACAACAGATTTCATTGTCCCTGCTGGGGACATGTAATTGAGAACAAAAGAAAAAAAGGGGACAGGTCAACCGGACTATTGCCAAGGGTGTAATGATGCTCCACTGAACGTCAATGGTCTTTGTGTATGTGTGTGTTTGTCAGTCTGAGCGCTGATATGGAGTGTTAAGTCAAACATCTAGTGGGAGTTATGTGTTACATAACAAAATGTCATTACATAAACATTGCATTGGATCATTTGGACCAAATGTTAATTGCAATAACAACTTCTCTTTTTCAATTAACACTTAATTAGCTCAACTGTCCTAATTAGAATGACTTAATTACACTGAGATTATTTAATCAGTCATAAAAGTTTAGGTTCAGGGAGGATCTGAGACCTAAAATTGCTGAAATAATAATAAAAAATTTAAAAGAACTTTTTCATCATCTCACATAAACAACTTTTTTTTATGTTAAAAAATCTTGACACATCCCACACCTATTAGCGCATGACACCTTTTCTTGAGAAGTCCCATCATGAGAAGGCGTATATTCGTGTAATGTGTGCCCGAGGCGCATACCCGTGACTGCTTTGGCTGATGAAAGTCTATGCAAAAAAAAATTCCCCTCAGACCTGACGGTTTGGGGAAAGCCCAGTATCGAGCAATGATGGATCTTGCCAAATGAGAATGATGGCAGAAAGAAGGAATTATAGCAGAAACAAAGGTGGATGTCTGTGAGATGTTCGTGCCTTTGGCTTCCACAGAACAAAAGCAGCTGAGGAAACACCCACAATGCTGCTGAGTCTGGAACCAGCTAGTTTAGACCGGTAGCTGTTAGTGGGTGGGGGTGGGAAGGGATGTGGGGGGAGAGAATGAAAGAAACGGGGCAATTGAGAACAAGGATGGTGTTATGAATGACACATTGAATATTCGTGTGGTTGACGTGACTCATCTCTTACGCTCTATCGGTGATGTAATCTTTTTGGTCAGTGCTATTATTAGCGCCCTGTGCCAAGTCAACCTCAGCAGCAGATCACTGAGAGGAGCATATTGACCCTCTGAGATGTTCCTTAATGATCATTCAATTTGAGCTTTTCTTTCTGGAGATCCAGAGTCTGGAGGGAATGGTGTGCTTGTTTTTGGCAGACCCCCACAGTAATTTTCTGTAAGGTTTATATATATATAACAAGGGAAGTGATAATAATAATAATGAACCTATACAGAAATATACTGTGGGAGTATTGTTGTACAGTGATGGTTATGCTACTGTTGGACATTAACGCTATTTAAGCTATTTAATACATAACTGTTCTTTGATATATTTGACATATATGCAGTAAGGAGAATTCTCAATTGAATTTTTGTTTTGTTTTTTGTTTTGTTTTGCAATTCTGATTCACCAATCATTCTTACATATTCGGGTCTTTAGCGACCCGGATTTATATATAACACGGATGGATCTCTACCTGTCGCCATGATATAAAACTCCCCTAATATTAGAATAACCATTACAGAAGAATAAAATAAAGAATATCTTGTTACCTTTTGTAGCTTGGAAGGGTTCAGTTTGAGCAGATGTTTTATACCATCTTCACTGTCCTCGTCAGGGCTCATTTCCCAGTACATTCAACAAATGGTAGCTTTGAGAATATGATTGAGATAACGAATATGAGCCCCTTCCTGGTCTCAAACATATTCTCAAAACTATCATTTTCAAAATCTTCAAAATCAATAATTTGATCGCTGATTGCTTCACCAGATCCTCCATTAAGTGACAGTGAAACTCATATTTGATTGCATTCAGTACTCTGCAGTAAATCGCTGGGCCATTTCATGTTTTGCTTATTCTTCGTTTTCCGTCAAGATGAAACGTCACTTATTCATTGTGTACAGACATTGCCACCTCATGGAATAATTCAATTATTACTGTGCAGTGCACAAAAAAATATATGTACACTGTTACTCACCTCAATTTTTACAAAAAAATGAATAGGAAAATAGGCATTCTTTTATATTTTTATTTTTATTTTTTTCTTGTTACATTGTTTATAATGAATTGATTGAGGAATACTATGACGGTTGATGTCTAACTTTGAAAATTTAATGAGGAGGAGGGTAGAGAATGACGTCTCGGGTCGATAAAGACCTAAGGTTTGTATTTAATGGTTAAGACAGAGATTCAGTGTTTTGTTGTTCTGATTGTTGGAAAAAAATGTCAATGATTCTTGGAAATAACCATGGCATTTCCGTATCTGAAAAAAACATGGTAATAACGTGATTTTTTTTTTAACTGCAGACGTAACAATTTAACTCCAGTATATGTCATCATCCAAACATCTACCATCTACCAGAGATTGATTTATTCTTCGAGACAGCGACTAATACCACACCTTGAGCCAAATATACATCTTCCTTGTTGCTTGATGACAAACACATATGCATCCTCCAGGCAGGAAACAGCCTAGCCGGCTCTCCCTTCTGAGGGGGAAGGCAGACCGATCTTTGCTATATTATTACCCTGCAATTCGTTTCCTGGACTTCACCCTGCATGTACAAATTTCCATCAGCTAGTGATTATAGTTCTTTGAGTGACTTACACATAGATACTGTATATCATTGGGCTGCTTTAGATTATTTTCACATGTGTTTGTTTCATACAGTATGTATGCCCAGGGGGCGGGTACTGAGGTTTACCTGTCTGACTGATGTGTGTGGAAATTAGCTTGAGGCCACAGACTGCTTGACTCCTTTATAGTCAGCTCTGGAAAAGGGGGGAGGTGCATCTGTGACTAACACGGTATCTATATATAGTAGCACTCAAAGGGACACAGATGGAATACAGGACTGGTGTGGTTCTGAGTACAGCAGACTGTAAAGATTAATGCATTTACCTGATTCTATTTTTTTTAAAAAAATAAATAAATAAATATTGTGCTCATTGGGAATATGGAATAAAAATAACTTGTAAACCCACATTATATATTTTACAGAATATTTTATGTTTTAAAAGGTTACAGAGATCCATCCAATATTTTATTATTAATATATGATTTATTATTATTATCATCATTGTTTCCCTTTACATCACCCTGCATGACCTCAACAAAACAAAAGGTTTCTAAGGTCAATATACCGCTGCAAGATGGCTGAGCAAATTAGATTTTGCTTTGATCAGGGACTCACTCCAGCTAATATAGCTCTGTGTCTTTCAGTGACAGACCACTTACAAATCAGCATCAGACATTTGAGAAGGAGACAATACGTTTATCGTCATACGCTCTGTAGTGACATGTGGTCAATTCCATTCCCTGCCAACCAATGGGATGTCTTCATGGTTGACGGGTGCCATTAAATGCTTTGCAGCTGAACAGAGAAGTTACGATTGATGTACCTTTTTTTTTCTTGTAAGAGAAAATTACTTTTGTTTTGTTGAGATCATAAGAATATTACGTTGTGATCATGATGAAACAAAACTTTGGGCTTATGTAGTAGATGTGCCAAGGCCAGTGACATATATAAAGCAAATGCATAGGTCAAAGAACCACTAATGTTGTTTTATATTGATTTGTCCTCTAGTAGATGCTTTTTTACCAAAGCAACTGTTGAAGTATAGCTTTTACTCTCCTGCTCCTGGCTGTGCTGTCATTCTCACTTAATATGCCTGCTCCCCAGTCATCTGCCTGTCAGTCAAGATATAATGCTTTTAATGCATGGTGTATGGCTATTTTAAGCTCAGTATCTTCCTCCGGATAGGGCATAACCGTAGTGACTCCAAGTCAGCTACGAATTGGCTCAAAAAAAAGTACATTTACATTTCTAGCCTCCTTCTTACCATAGCAACTCACACACACGCAAAAAAGGTTGAATGTTTTGTCAATTATTTGAATGGGTAGCATGATATATTTGAAACAAGTAAGAGATTTATCCTGGTCTATAGATCTAGCGAGAGTAGATGGCTATTTAATTCAATGCAAATGAAAATCAGACTATGAGAATTGATTTTTTTTTTCTCGTTTATTTCACATCACAGCCATCATGAAACCAAATAAAGAACTAAACAAATCACAATAGCTAATTTCTGTCTACTTGGGCATTTGGTCAGATAAGACAATGGGATATAGGACTCTCTGGCACTAATCCAGCATTGTCATTAGAACACTAATAATACCATGAGTGACTCATCTCAGTCTCCATAATGACAGGCCTTTCTAAGACTGACCGACCTTAGAGAACATTTTGACATTTTTTCCATTTAGTCTTTCCTTTTGACCTTCATAACGGGCTGTGTTTTTAATGATGAATATTATATTATGCCTTCTTTATGACATTAAATATACCTGAAGCATTTTACAGTGTCATTTGCAAAAGATCCGCTGCAAATTCTTTTGCTCTTTGCTTTAAGTAACTAAAAACCTATAAACACTTTTTTAGCATCTTTTTAGCCTCACTTATTGTATTATTTATTTATAACTAATTATGTATTTAAAGATTTGCCTGGTTGATTTGCGTTAGAAGTGTGTTGAAAATCATGGTTTTTGTTAGGCGCTTGACATTTCCGAAACAAGCTTGAAGCTCTCAACACCACTGGTCCAGCCAACCAATCAGAACACATTGCACTTTTCCGGAAGGAGGGGCTCCTTAGAGACAAGAACTAAACATAATGTTACTGACAGACTGGGAAAAGAGGTGCTGCAGCAATGTAGAATTTGAAAAATAATGTGTTTAATAAACATTCAAGCATGAAGACCTGTTCTAGTAGACCCCAAACTTTGTACAACTTTGTAAAAGAGTGTAATATAGCTTCTTTAATAAGTAATTTAATTATTTCATCTTTATTATTATTATCATTACTATAAAGTATTTGGTTTTACTTTGTAATAGACATTTTGCCCTATTAATATGAATGTTTTCCCCCCATTGGAAGATTTTTTTTTTTCAACTTGTTAAACATAAAACTTGTTAAAACGTTTTGTAAAGGTGGGGTTTAATTTTTATGATATAACTCATGATGATATTTGCTGTTCTGCACACATGTACTGTTTACACCCATATTGTTTATGGTACAGCGTGGTGCAGTACACCCGTCCTATAAACACAAGACGTATCAGATTGAATGGTCTATTTTCTGGCACTCCCTGTTTTGGGCTTAAATGACTGTACTGAAAGGATAAGTAGCTCCACATTATCAAGAGTATCAGGTCCTGAGGACTGACTCCTGGCCAGACAGGTCTCAGACACAAGGTCCTCTAATCTCCACTGTGGCTCTCTATCACCCTTCTCCAATCTCAAGCCACTGAATGAACCACAATCCCCCCTCCAGTTTTAGTTATGTCATTGGAGGCCATGCGTTTCGCATGACGGGGGTGCTGATGTCTTATTAATCAGGAACTGTTAAGTCGGAGCCATGTTGACTGTGTTTATACACATTACTGCAGAATAAATGATTGGCTAGCGGCCAGTGATAAGCCCGGTGTAGACTGATGTATGATTGTTTTTAATAAACTGACCTACAGCTGCTACTTATAGCTTATGTTCAGAAGTCTTTCTGAATGTGTCTTTTGTTACATAAGGCAACGGGATCAATCGTGGGCCAGAGAACCATCCAGAAAGGTTATTAGGGGAGGGGGGATGGTGCTCCTGCCATCAAAATCTAGTGTTACTGATGTGATCGTGTGAGTAGTATGTGTGTGTGAGCAGATCATATTGAATGGAAACCTGATCAGATCTCCTCCCTGTTTACTCACCCGGGTGTGCACCCTAGGGGCGACTACAGGAACAAAAACATGGGCTTTGCCTCAGCATGCATTAATGAAGATGACAACGTAGAGTCTGAAATGAGTTGAATGCGATTGGGCGTTTGTACTGTGACAGAAGAAGACCTTCAGTTGAACCTTTGCTAAGTCGATGTTCCGTCACAGTAATGTATATCAGTGTCGCATGATCCGTCAGAATCATTCTAAGATACTGATTTGGTGACAAAATTCTTTTTATTATCAATGTTGAAAACAGGTGTGCTGCTTACTGTTTTTGAAAACAGTAATCCATTGTGTTCAGTGTTATTTAATGTACAGAAAGTTAATCTATTTGAGTATTAAATATAAGTATAAATTTAAGTTTTATTTCATGGAAAGAAAGAAAGAAAGAAAGAAAGAAAGAAAGAAAGAAAGATAGATGAAAGAAAGAAAGAGAGAAAGAAAGAAAGAAAGAACGGGAATCTCAGTGACTCCAAATTTTTGAATGGTAGTGTTGAGTTTGGCACTGGCTCATTTTCTTCAGAAAATCTTGTTTTCTTTTAGCCCAAAAAGTATTTGCATTAACCTCAAAAATAACCAATAATATTTGTGTTGTGCTAATTCTCATATTATACATCAGCAATCTTTGTCACTCGTTTTTATACAAACCAAATGTAGGTTACAAAATGACATGATGACAGACTGTGAATGAATATGTCAGAATGAGCAAGGTTTTATTTGAGCTTATTTGCTTATGAGATTGTACCATGACCTTGCTAACTAACACACATACAGAGCTTTTTTGGCAGCATTACCGCATTTCCACGCCAGCTCACGACTACCCAGAATCATGCTTCCCAGCACGCACCCGATGGACATTGCACACTATGGAGATCCCAGCTCTCTTTTCCTTCCTGCACTGACACATCCCTTTCACACCACTCGCTGCCCTCCTGTCTTTTTCCCCAACAGCCCCTTATTTAATGCCATTCCGGCTATAATGACTCCACATTTCCCTTCACTCAGCAGCCAGGATAGGTTTTCCACAGACACAGTTTCCCCTTAATTTGGGTTTCCCAACAGGGACTCTCAGTTTAGTAGAAAAACAGTGTGTTGTTTGTATTGAAAGGGTTACACTGTTTGTGGACCAGACCGTTACCTAGTGCCCTCCACATGAGAGATGGCTGCCAGTTATTGCAGTGTGTCAGCAAATACAGTTATGAGAGGTCGCAGACAAGGTGAAACTACCCAGTTGTTTTTGTTTGAAAAGGTTTTGCACCTGAAGTGTACGGTGGCTCTTGGAACTTGTCATATCAAAAAGGCCCTTGCTGGTTAACTGTAAATAGGAAACTAGATTCAAATGTCAACTGTCAGAATATAGAATATTATTGAACATATACCATATATCATTTGTTGTGTCCAAATGTTTTCTTTTCTCAAATATTTTTTTAAGAAAAATAAATTGTATATATAGACCTAAAGACAGTTTTATCAACTCTTGCTTTTTCTGGCCGTCGATTCAGCAGTGTGATATAACAGTCCACTAGACATCTGGTCATGACATTAAAGTGTTATTTCTTCATATATGCATCAAAAATATTATAAGTATAAATGATTTAGGAACAGTCTTGAACTTGCTCTTCTGGGACTCAGGAGTAGACTCATTCATTTTGAATGTGTGTATTCTGCTGAGTGTGTGCAGGGTGTATGAGGACCCCAGGGCCTCTGCTGATGTATCTGTCACTCTGTGTTTCTCAGATTTGTTTCCTGGTGTCCGCGTTCCGGGGGCGTATGTTCTCAGAGGATAGTTGCGCTACTCTTGGCCTCTTCTTCCATTACTTCCACCTCAGCCAGTTCAGCTGGATGCTCATACAGGTAAAACTTTACTTTTATCATCTACTTGTGTGGAGCAAGTTTTGACATGGACCACACCAAAATCAAAAATGAAAATTGTGTCAAAATGTACTCACCCTCATGTTGTTTCAAACCAATGTGACAAAAAAGCACTGAGACATTCTTTAAAATATATTCCTTTATGTTAAACAGAAGAAAGAAAGTCATACCGGTTTAGAATGAAAAACTATCTATTTAACCAACTGAAGGTGTTATCAGGAAGTTTTCAGAGTAAAGTTTTTACCACAGGTCATTTGAAGGTGTGCCACAAACTTTCTTTTAAACGATAAGCTTACTTATGGAGAGAAAAAAAAAAATACATTTCGCAAATTGTAAGTTGCATTATTTCATTAAACACACACCCTCATTGCCGTTGTTTGGTAGAATCTGATATAACTTGTCCACTTATCCACTTTTCTCTCTGATGTGTTTTTGTAAGTATGATTAGGACTTAATCTCATAAGAGTTTTTGCGAATCCAGTAGATATCAAATGCCTTTGGTATTTTACTTGTTGATCAAGAGGAGGGAATGTTTGCACATAAAAACAACACCATGAACAATATGACCAGGAAGATTGTATCAAAAGGCAAATCACTAAGGCAAGCATCTTTTTTGTCTGTGTGTGTGTGTATGAAGAACGACACTTCTTGGCCTCTGCAAAATAACACATTTCTGCTGTTAAACTACAGACTTGTTCTTTACTTTAATGTTTGATCATCCATTTAACTTTCCATTGTCAGCTCAGGAATGGGCCTAATTACTACACATAGTTCAATCTGTTAGGAAACACATGATTTACTTTACGTGCTGCATGGCATGTTCCAGCTACGTGATATTTGTCTGGTGGAGATTTTACAGGCAGGTGTTCCAGCACGCCTGCAATAGCCGAAAATCCATCGAATAACTCTTGCTGGACCTTTCACCCTTTTGCCTACTCTCTGCTTCTTTTCCTTTGTGCGGTAATCCCTTCTAAGCACAGAAACCTGTCTCTGGAAGTCAATTCACTCATAGCTGTGAAGGTCATCTTGTTCTCCAGAAGCAAAAACAGGATTTGGCCTGAATATGCTTAATGAAATGAAAAAAGAACATGGTTTTAATCCCCCAAAGACCCACACAGAACACAAACATCTGGGCTCATGTGGCAATTGAGATTGAAAACACATAGGGCTGAGTACTGACCCTAGAGGAACCTCTCACCTAAATTGAACTTCTTGAAATCAAAGGCTGTTTTGCTCTCATAGTGGGATTATCTTGTTTTCCTCAATGATGTTGAAAAACACCAGGGGCTTAGCAGTTTACATAGAGCATGTAATCTCTATTGGCACTTGATGAACTGGTGTTGAAAGATTATGCAAGAGAACATGAAATAAACTAACCGGCTAGTTACAAGGTTTTAGGTGGATAGAACCATAAATTGAAGAAGGGCCAAAAGTGTAAAGGCCAGTATTTATGACAGTGCCGAAGTGGGCGTGAGTTTATGTAAACACATATGGAATAAATCACACACAGGTTGTCTTTGGTGGGAAAGGTAAATCATGATTCAGACTGGAAAGTATTTGCATCCTGGAGAGAATGATTTGAACATGTGCTTGTCTTTATCTCAAAACAGTCTCAAAACAGCTGGTGTAACAGCTTGTAATACAACTTCACTTTATGTCATGTGTTATAATTAGACATGAAATAAATGTTGTTTCATTTGCACTTTTCTCATTATTATTACATTTCTCTGATTCGTATTTCAGATTCATATTTCAAAAAACTGCATCTTATTCATTAACCTTGCACAATACAGTTTAACTAGACAGCAAATGCAAGTGTGCCAGATTGCGATAGGTTATGGTTATAATCTGCTGCATCCTCTACAACCTATCATTCAGAACCGACCTGCAAGATGTGAAATTGCACCATACAAATTGCATTCAGTGCAGAATTTGTGGGTGCGCTGGCAAAATTTTGCAAAAATTCAGTGAGAGAATCTTTGTTTGCACAAGGCAATACTAGACACTACACAACTTTTTTAATCAGAACAGATTTGTAGGAATGCTAGAATGCCAGGCATCATACACTTGATGACTTTGTAAATGGTTACAGAGAGAAGTGGCATCATACACTAAAAAACTGAGGATCACACACTACCAGACTTTCAAGTCATTTCGCACAGAAAATGCACACCTCGTTGCTAGAAGATGCTTGACCAAAGAAAACAATATTAGTTTTAAAATTGGCTCTGTATCAGACATGCTTGATATCCTCAGACCAAATAGAATCATAGTCCGAAGATAAAACACCATCATACACAACATGATTTGTCAACTCTGATCTGCAGACTGGTTCTCACTTTTGGCAGTTAGCATTGACTCCTCTAGACTGCAAATCTGTTTCAAAAGTCATGTAGTGTATTCCAGCCTTCAATGGAAATGGTGTAGATATTCCACACCTACTTTAAAAGGGCACTGAAAAACATACAGTCGTGGCCAAAAGTTTTGAGAATTACATAAATATTAGTTTTCACAAAGTTTGCTGCTAAACTGCTTTTAGATCTTTGTTTCAGTTGTTTCTGTGATGTACTGAAATATAATTACAAGCACTTCATACGTTTCAAAGGCTTTTATCGACAATTACATGACATTTAATCAAAGAGTCAGTATTTGCAGTGTTGGCCGTTCTTTTTCAGGACCTCTACAATTCGACTGGGCATGCTCTCAATCAACTTCTGGGCCAAATCCTGACTGATAGCAACCCACTCTTTCATAATCACTTCTTGGAGTTTGTCAGAATTAGTGGGTTTTTGTTTGTCCACCCGCCTCTTGAGGATTGACCACAAGTTCTCAATGGGATTAAGATCTGGGGAGTTTCCAGGCCATGGACCCAAAATTTCAACGTTCTGGTCCCCGAGCCACTTAGTTATCACTTTTGCCTTATGGCACGGTGCTCCATCGTGCTGGAAAATGCATTGTTCTTCACCAAACTGTTGTTGGATTGTTGGAAGAAGTTGCTGTTGGAGGGTGTTTTGGTACCATTCTTTATTCATGGCTGTGTTTTTGGGCAGAATTGTGAGTGAGCCCACTCCCTTGGATGAGAAGCAACCCCACACATGAATGGTCTCAGGATGCTTTACTGTTGGCATGACACAGGACTGATGGTAGCGCTCACCTTTTCTTCTCCTGACAAGCCTTTTTCCAGATGCCCCAAACAATCGGAAAGGGGCTTCATCAGAGAATTTGACTTTGCCCCAGTCCTCAGCAGTCCATTCACGATACTTTCTGCAGAAGATCAATCTGTCCCTGATGTTTTTTTTGGAGAGAAGTGGCTTCTTTGCTGCCCTTCTTGACACCAGGCCATCTTCCAAAAGTCTTGGCCTCACTGTGCGTGCAGATGCGCTCACACCTGCCTGCTGCCATTCCTGAGCAAGCTCTGCACTGGTGGCACTCCAATCCCGCAGCTGAATCCTCTTTAGGAGACGATCCTGGCACTTGCTGGACTTTCTTGGATACCTTGAAGCCTTCTTTACAAGAATTGAACCTCTTTCCTTGAAGTTGCTGATGATCCTATAAATTGTTGATTTAGGTGCAATCTTAGTAGCCACAATATCCTTGCCTGTGAAGCCATTTTTATGCAACGCAATGATGGCTGCACGCGTTTCTTTGCAGGTCACCATGGTTAACAATGGAAGAACAATGATTTCAAGCATCACCCTCCTTTTAACAGTCTGCCATTCTAACCCAATCAGCCTGACATAATGATCTCCAGCCTTGTGCTCGTCAACATTCTCACCTGAGTTAACAAGACGATTACTGAAATGATCTCAGCAGGTCCTTTAATGACAGCAATAAAATGCAGTGGAAAGGTTTTTTTGGGATTAAGTTAATTTTCATGGCAAAGAAGGACTATGCAATTTATCTGACTTCATAACATTCTGGAGTATATGCAAATTGCTATTATAAAAACTTAAGCAGCAACTTTTCCAATTTCCAATATTTATGTAATTCTCTAAACTTTTGGCCACGACTGTACACTTTATCAATGAACATTATTGATGTAAGAGTTTATTTCTACGCTCAGGGATTCATGATTCAGCTTGTGCTAAATAGTCATCCAGTAGATTCCAGAGACTCTACATACTATCACGTTTGAAGTTCCGGATCAATAGAAGTTGCGAGACAGGCCAATCTCAATGGCATAGTGCCAACCTCTTTCATAATTACATAGAGGCTGGAGAGGGATTGCAGTGTGCTTGGACACCCAAAAGCTACAACGTCCTGCCAGCTTCTCTTTTCTCTTCATCTCTTATCCAAGTTCCCAGCACAGCAAAACAGAGCTGCCGCAGTTCCTATCCATTTATGGAGCTAATACTGATGGATGAAGGTGCCACCTCAGGACTACATTTTAATGTTGATTTTGAACCCTTCGCTGAAGTACCTCAAGGCCTGAAATGAAGAAGGCTAGCTGAACAAGCAGTCTGAGTAGTTACTGAAATGAAATACCATATCATATCACCAACAGATGTCCTTTTTTTAATTAGTTCTTGGTGCTTAATCTTATCAGAACATTAATCAACCATCCTTTTTTTATGAATCAGGCTTGTTTGTAACCCATGTTTCCATTTTGTAACATTTCTGTTGTCTTTTCCAGGCCATAAACTTCTGGCAGATATTGGTGATGAATGATGAGCACACTGAGAGACGCTATCTTCTCTACTTCCTGCTCAGCTGGGGACTTCCTGCTCTGGTCATCATCATTCTGGTTGTGGTCCTGCTGGGAGGTTTTGGATGGAGCATCCATAGTGTGTATGGTCTGGTGCAAGGAGATCTGTGAGTTTGTGAGAGTTTCTCTCTCTCTCTCTGTCTCTCTCTCTCACACACACACACACACACACATTTTTACATAACTAAACGAGAACATACAGCAGTACATTTATTTATAATTACAAATACAAATACTGTAGAGTAGGGATATCAAATGAATGGCACCAAATAAGGTCATCCCTAAATTAGGCTAAAGAGGGTTTGTAACATATTCAGGTAACAAATTTGTCCTTATACTCACTAGTACATATTCACTGGTAAAACATGGAAGTTTCTGTACGTAGAAGTTCTCTTACTAACAAGGTTTGATTTTTTTTTCTTAAGCACTTCATGCGTCCACAAACGTGAATGCTCACATTTTTGTCACTTCGGACTCATAGTTACTCATTTCCTGTGTAAATGTAATGTAAGCAATTTTCTGTGACACACACACACACACACACTCCTCTTTGCCCAGTTTACATTAATTAATTGTGCGTGGTCAGGGTCTGTTATTGGTAAGTTGGGAAGAGCTGCTATTTTTAGCCCTTCTGTGTTTAGGAGATCACAAGCTGTAACTGTACATATGTTCGGTTGCACCCAGCCAGGCCTGTAGTGATAACAGAGAACTAAGGACACTCCTCTCCGCCCTGTCTCAAAGAAGCTCTTAGCAAGTGAACTCCCAGATGGCTCATGAAAGCCAAACATCTCTCTTTCCAAGAACAAACAAATGATGTCATCTCACCTCACAGGCCACCGCAGTTCTCGCCTTTTCCCGTACCATAGGGCTTCAGTGGCCCAGGAGGAGACTAATGCTTGTAGTAATAGGAGTACATTAGTTTAAAGGTCAGATTTAAACGCACATTAAATCTCTCCATATGTATAAATATAAATCGGTCACATCACTTTTGGCACCATTTAGCATTATAAGGTTTATAATAAATATAAGAGGAGTGTTATTTTAGTATTATTTATATAAAGAAGAAGAAGTGTTTTTCATATAGCACCTTTCCGTAGCTCAAGGTCACTTTACATAGCGCTATACAATACATTTACACACCCACATACACAATGCAAACCCATGAGGCCACATATAGCTACATTATCCAGAATACATATTAAATAGATATATTTTTATCTATCACTAAATATACTATTATAGTATTTATTAATATTTTGAATTAGCTTTTATTTTTACAGTTTCAGTTTAATTTTGGTATTTGTATGTGCTTTTTGCGTTTTTTGTATACTTCTGTTTATTTTATTTATTTTTTTAAGTACATGATACATTCTAACTCAGTTTTTTTCCCTTTCCACTGTCCTGTGTCACAAAATAAATAAATAGACACAAATAAATAGAACATTTTTAAAAATCTGTTTAGACTTCCTCATAATCCTTTAACTAAGAACTGCCAGAGAACTGCTATAGTTACTCTACAGGTGCCACAACTATAAACATTATTTATTTATTAATATATTTATTTCCAAGTAAACTGAACTACTTGTTATTTCTTTCTTCTTCTTCTTCTTTTAAAAATGTGTGTTGTTTTCTGTTGCATGTATGTGAAAACATACAGGCATATTACACTAAACCGGGACATTGTTTCAAAATTATAATCAGATAAAGTTTTGTGAAAAATGGCCAGTTTATTTTCCTACAGGCATTTCAAATGCTTTGAATTCTATTATGGCTACATTGTGCAATTTCTGCTGTATGAAATGAGTACGTACTGTGTTTGTCCATTCTGTCTGGACAGGGAGATGCCAGGCCTGTGAACAGAATGCAACTGCTGCTTATTTTGATACATATCACGTCATAACAAGATTACTCTGGATTGAGTTTCCCAAAGCTTTCCCATTCCAAATACCAGCCAGAGACTCCATAACTGCATACAGGACAAAAACAAATGCAGACTTGATGAAATTCCTTAGATAGAAGGAAAACAAGTCAGAAAAAGACAAAAAAAGAGAATCTCAGGAGATTCACATCTTTAGTTTGTGTTTTTGTGGTCCAGAAGTGAATTTGCGTAGACATTCATATAATTTCATAAAGATGCCCATTTTGTTCCAAACCCATTTTACTTATTGTTTTTCTTTCATGGATTACTCAATACATAAACACACAACTATAACCCTGACAATATATATGTATACCAATCAAATGTTTTTTCTCTCTTGTCATCTTTGTAGTTGCTTCATCCCAAATGTATATGCTGCTCTCTGTACGGCTGCCCTGGTTCCTCTCATTTGTTTGGTGGGGGTTCTGGTGATCTTCATCCATGCGTATCAGGTCACTCAGCAGTGGAAGGCTTATGATGACGTCTACCGAGGCCGAACAAACAGCTCAGGTGTGTAAGCTTGTGTTCTTTTTACACAAAATTTTACAAGTTGGGTAATAACTAGCCTTAAGGTGTCCCACTATTTCATCAGGGCAATCTGTCACCGCAATGAACATGTTACAAGAAACCAGTGCTTTAAAAGTAAAGAACTGATGATAATCTGAGAAACTGAAAGTAAACTAAGAAAAGGTGCTTTCCTTTGGAAAGTGTCTTGTTGTTAAGCAATCATCAGATTACTCTGGGTTGTGCTTCCTGGAATATTGCACCACCTTTCAAATAATTACACACCTTCCAAATAATGTTTTACTTTCTATGATGGTTTGTTAGTCTTTCCTTTCTTTTAAAAGTGCAATTTTGAGTAGGTTGCAGATCATTGGATTAAATCTAGTGTAACTCGCCTCTCCACTGCTGAGTAAATATGTATGTTGTCAGTCTTGTTTTAAACTCAAATACAGTCTGAACTCAATGATTATCTATTTAGTGTTCACAGCCTCCACCTTCATGTTTAGCCTCAAAATTACTGCAGTTTAAAAGTGTAATATCAGCACCTTCCAACCAATGTTTGAACAATTAGCATGTTAAACACTGCCTTTCACTTGTTAATCCACCGTGATGGTTTCATTGTTTAACCGTAACTGCTGTTCTGGGCTTTAAATGGTCGTATTGTACAGTGTGCATGTGGGTGGTCAGCAAGGGTTGCCATGTGCAATGTTAGCTTTCCTCTTTGTGTGCAAGCATGCTCGCAGCACAGCGGGCTAATCCTAAACCACTCAATTTTATTACAGAGGGCTGCACCGTCAGCCCACCCTTTGCTCGCAAACACAATGACCTCCCTGTAGATCTCCAATTCATGCTTTTTCATATTGCAGGACTCATAGACGTAAGCAAATACATTATGCTGAAAATTTGCTCCTTCATGCCGGATGTGTTTAACGACTCTCTAAGAAGCACAGTCAGATAAATATGCATCTAATCGCTGTTTCCTGTTAACACTCAAGCTCTTAGATGTTGATTCTGCCAGGGTGTGTTACTGCTTGATTACACGTCAAGTCAAACATTCAGCTCGGGACGAACAAAAGAACTTCTTCCATTGGGCCGGTTGACTTGTTGGAAACTAAATTTAGATTATATATAGTAAATATAAAATGGTAATATATAGAAATATAGAAGGATTTTAAAGGATATGTTGTAAATGTAGAAGGATTTTAGAAACAAAAAAGAAGTTCTGACATCATCAGGACAGCTCATTGCCTAAGGCCACCACATCCCATTTCACAGCTTCTGTCTGTCCTCACAAGTGTCTGCCAGAAGAAGGATGCAATTTTAGTTCTGTACAGGTCAACTTAATCATCTAAATCAAGGAATTGACCTCTAAATGGCAAATGCAACTTCAATTCCTAGTTTATTTAAAATGCAATTCAATTATGCATGGTTTTAAAATGGGTTCTGTGATCGCATTGCATTTATTTCTTATATTTTCAGACATATCAAGCTATGAAAATCAATATACTATATAATATGACCGCTTGCATCTCTAAACTGGTAGCTAAAAATGACTAAGTCTTAAAAAACTGGTGCTTTTTTAAATGTCTGGGAGGTTTTTCGAGCCAAGATATTAAAGAGTCAACCTTTAGCCACTAGGAAGAGGTGTTCTTTCCGAGGCCTGTTGGGAGATAATTACTATTTAAAGATTTAATTTGGCTTTTGCAGTTGTTCAATATGATCTTTAGAGAAGTAGTGCTTTTTCACAATGCAGTAATTTGCAGAAAAGCCTTATTGGCTCAGGAATAATCCTTCAGCTCTTTTAATAAGGCATGTTTATGTGGTGGATTATGACTGCAGCTGTACGCTTGTGTGGGTTTTGAAGAATACAATATGAATATCAAAAAACTGAAAAATACTTCTAAAGCATTTATTAAGCTTAGTTTATTTCAACATTTAATTCACCTGAGCTAACATGAACTATAATAATGTATAGTAGTTTCTTAACTAATGTTAACAATGATGAATAAACACTGTAACAAATGTATCGTTCGTTGTTAATGCATTAACTTAACTAATGGGACCTTATTGTAGTGTTTTAGTGCTAATGCCATTTCTGTGGCCAGATGTGTAAACTATCATACGCCTGTCGAAATGTGAAGCCATGCGCGGTGAAAGTGTTTTTTGCTAGTTTCAGGCGGACACATTGTTTAAATAGCAAATGCACTCACGCCCCCCTGTTCGAACATGAGCATGCTGGTCTGAAAATGAGATGTTTTGAGGTGCATTGTTGGCGTGTTGCTATTTTAAGGCAGCTGAAAACGACTGCAACATTGACCAACAAAAACCTGGTCTAAAGTCAATGGTGCAGTATTTTTTTTTATTATTATTATTATTGTTATTATTTAAAGGGGACGTTAGTAATATGCGCCTATAGGCGGAATGGGAAATGAGACTGGTTTTGTAAACTTTACACCCAAAACACACCCATGACTGATTAAGAGACTAGGTACGACCATTTTTTTCCGTCATTAAACTAGCAAAAGTGGATACGGACACGCCCTCAGTGCACCTGCCCCATGCGCTTCAGACCATGATCTTAGATCATTAAAATAGGGCCCCTAGTCTAGTCTTAAAAGTTAATCATCTAATTTTTTTTTCTTCAAGACAGCTCATAACTTTAAGTCAGCTTCATAAAGGTAGATAACTGCTAGTTGGTCAAGCTAGTTCTTAAGAGGCAGTCTTAACCTAGTGGCTAAGTTTATGCAACTGCCCCCTTGTCTGAAATATGATCCGTTTCATGGTTAGTCATTTTTCTCATTCATAACTGCAAAGCCCAGCCTAAATCTTTGGTGAACATTTGAAAAGCTGTATTTGCTGTTTAGCTATATAGCCCAGCTTATAAACAGCCTAGTTACATCCATTTACTAAGGCTGTTTGAAGAATTTTTTTTTTTTTTTTGAGAACGATACAATGTCCTAAGTCAAATGAATTGGTTCTTAGAATCTGCTGTTGTGACTGATTGCCATACTAGATGTACTTTGTGATGAAGGGACCAAGTTTTGATAGTAAACAAAGGGACAGAACTATTTTTTTATGAGCCTTTCATGTAATTGTACTGTGAACCAGATTTAATCTGGGTCTCACTGTCCTCTTTAATAATCATTTGTTTTTGTTTGTTTTTTGTTTTTATTTCTGAAAGAGTATCCATATGCTTTAACTGATCAGACTCGCTATATTTTCTCTGTATTTGCTTAGTAACGACTTGCAGTACAGACACTTGATCCCTCGGTCATGCATGATATTTCCCACAATTTCATGATTGCATAATACGTTTACAGACCGTAGAGTCAAAGAGGCAGGGTTTTAGAGTCTAAATCACTCTTTATCACTTTCATTCTGCTTATATCACTAACATTATACTTCTGTTACATAACATTCCCAGGATTTGACCCCAAGTCTAGTGTCTGAATCCATGTGTTTTGGCAAAAACAATCATCATAAATTACCCTATGTCTAAATACATTCATTTGTTTGGAAACTGAGCTAAGGTGTCTAAACTGTGTTGAAAATCACTAGCTTTTTTATATAGATTTTAGATTTTTCGTATATAGACTTTTCTTAAATACAGGTAAATCTAATAGATTTTTTATTTTATTTTATATTTTATATTTATATATTTATTTGTCATCTCTTCCCTGTTTTAATGGTCACATTGGAAATGCTGTAGGGACTGCTGTAGGTCTATCCATCGTCTTTTTTATGCCAAACACGGATAATATTCCCTAGAGAGATCTCAGTTTTCTGAGAACATGCTGTATGGAACGTCTGGTCAGAACGCTGGCGTGAGGCCAGACACGCTCCCCACACCCACAGTTCAGAGGAAGGAGCAGGATGTCCAAATGTCACCCACAAGCACACGTACACACACACATTCACACACACACACACACACACAAAAGGATACCAAGTGTTTGGTTCCAGAGAGCGTGTTGATCTAGCATGTACTTCCATCTTAAGCCTTTGTTTTCTTCTCTCAAAATTGTTGGACACCTCTTGTGTTCCAGCAGATTTACTGGAAGATCTCAGCTCTTCCCACTTTTCTGTCTTTCATCTCTTTACCAAGATCCTCTTCTTCAACCACCCATGTCTCTTCCAGTTGAAACATTTTGTATTTTTTCTCTTATCATTGAAGCTCTTGGCGAGGCAGATGTTAGCTCTCTCAAGAGAGAGACAAAGGAAGGTCTTTCATCCTCGAGGCGAACCACAGCTGAGTGTTGTGACAGCTGCTTTGGCATCTTAAACAGGAGCCAGAGTTCTGTCTCATATTTGGGCCCCGCTGTCTTCCCCCATTGATCCTCAGAGCTTGCCTTCTCATGCTGAGGGTCTTCTCCTCCTAAGAAATAAGGAGAACTTTTTAAACTCTGGAATAACAATATAGTTGTCTGTTGTGATTATACAGTCTGTTTGTCTATTGTAATCGATGAAGACTAAATATTATTTTCATGACTTCACCCTAAATGCCCTATGTTATTTTTCTCTCGGACCACTGTCAGTGTATTTAACATGGTAATGGCAGAATTCTAGATTCTGATTGGTTGATACTGTATGTTTCAGTTGATTTATTTATTTTTTTATTTGTACTTGCACAACTAGGAAGTAGTTTCCTGATTTAGAGCATTACCGTTTTATATCACTTTGCCACATTCTCATCATGTTATAGAATAATTTAAGATATAATTATTATATATATTAAGATATAATTTAAAGAAATTACTTCTTTTATTAAGCATGGATGCACTGAGCTGATCAAAAGTGACAGTAGAGACATTTATAATGTAAAAAAGAAAATTTATTTCAGATAAATTAAATTATTTTGAACTTTCTATTCATCAAAGAATCCTGATAAAATGTATTATGTTTCCACAAAAATATTATGTAGAACAACTCTTTTCAACATTAATAATAATAAGAAATATTTGTTGAGCACTAAAACAGCGTATTAGAACAATTTCTGAAGTAAAGACTTCTGGAAATTCAGCTCTGCTATCACAGGAATAAATTACATTATAAAATATGGAAAAATGGAAAATGAAATAACATTTCACAATATTAAGTAAAATGAAAAGCATAAAAAAAACAATTCAAAAACATATATCATGTTTAAAACCCCTTAGAAATTACTTTTGTTGATGTAACCGGATGTAATGAGTTTGATTCAGTCAAATATTTTTGACTCCACTTTGACCTTACAATGTTTTATCTAAAATTGTCTGCATGGGAGTCACTTCAGTTGTGAAATATGAGTGGAAGGAAACATTAGGGGTATTATACAGTATTTTGTGTTTAAGCCATGGCCTCATGAGAGCCTGGTTTTTATTGAGAGAGGAAGTACTCTAGCCAGTTCCATTCCAGCAGAGAGATGGTTCCTCAGAGTTTGGGAACCTGCTGCTTCAGAGGCACACAGACCACAGCCTGGAATGTGCTTACAGAGATGGAACTCAAAGGCAGTCAGGGAGAGGAGGGAGGGAAGGACATGGAGAGTGAACAAAATGTACAAAGATGAGACTGATATGCAGAACAATAAACGGGGAGAAGAGGGAAGAACAGAGAAATATAAAGACATCTGATGTTATTGATTTGTGGAAGAACTTGCATATGAGGAAAAAGCAAAGGAAACGTTTATCATTACATTTAAATACAATTAATTATAGCAATAATACAGGGTGTGTTCGTGTAATTAACATGAAATAGGTTGGCAAATCAAATCATGCATATAATTGCTTTAATAACCCTATTAATTGAAAAAGTATATGTAATATTAGTGCTTTTAAAAATATGTACTGTTATAAATAGAATATACTTTTTAATGTCATTATTTAAATAAATTAGTGAAGACAAAAAGGTAAGCAACCTAAAAAAAAATGATAAGGAAATGGCAAAAGTTACACCTTCTCTCAGGGTGCTTTCACACCTGGATCGTTTGAAGTGTTTGTTAGTTCAGTTTGTTTAGGCATATATGAACACGGCAATCTCACTCGGACCGCAACAAAACGATCTCTCCAAGATTGCCTGAACGAGGTTGTCTCGGCCCGATTGCAAAGTAACTCTGGAGCGGTTCAGTTGAGGTGACAAAGCAATCCGAACCAACGAACCAAGCGGTATCAAAATTCATAATAGCAAACATGTTATATAAAAAGCAGCAGTGCCTGATTCTGTGAGTTGAAAACTAAAGAATGCTTCTTCTTAAAATGTTGTGTAATTGCTCTTTTCAGTGCATTGCAAGAATGCAGTCCCGACGAAGCCTTACTTCCCTCTCTAACAGCATTATATAGGCTATATAATAATGTGGGAATGATGGCTACATTCGTATAGTGTTTGTGTGCATGTCGACAGTTACAAAAAAAGCCACAATATGGTCGTGGAGTAAACTTGTCAATCATCCTGCGCAGAGGAAATTCTGACCAATAAGAGGACAATTTACTCACATGTGACTTGCAGAAATACATTTTGGTGCGCTTTGAAATGTTGCCTTGTGAAAGCGAACTGAACCAAGAAGAAAATGCAATATTGTAACCAATTAACAGTCTCTCATTTCATCAGAAGTACAACTTTGTTTTCTACTATAAAGAAGCTCTCCAGTGTTAATGTTTTCACTCTAGGACGTCTGACTTCTTACGGACTCAATGAACTGGAAAAGTTTTTCCGAGTGAAAGAAGGCGGAGCCTCAGCGCACACCTGCCTTATGTAATGGCCACAGACCAATGGTAGTTCGAATGGTAGTGTTTTTCCAGAAAGTTCACTTTGGCAAGCTGTTTCGAACTTCCAAAACAAAACTTCAGCCTGATTTTGTTTGAAATTATGTCACATCAGTTCGTTTTTCGATTTCATTTGAAACGCATTTTTCATTTTCATGCATGGTTCGCATGAAAAATTGGTAATGTGAAAGCTTTAATGTGGACCCGGGAGCACGCCGGGGTACCAAATCCGGAACTACGTATAGGAGGTCTAAGTTCGGTTGCACTGGAACTGTGGTGCGATACGCAAGAATGTGAAAGCAACTCGGGTGCTCAGTTGTTTAGAAAGTAATGTAACCTGCACATGCATTTTAGCCAATGATGACGTCATTAGTAACAAAACACATGTAAGGGATAACAGTGGCGGTGATTTAACTTGGACATGACTCGAGCGTGAGTGAGTGTGCAATGTAAGCACGTGTAACGGAGGCCAGCTAGTAGTTTCCCGCTCAGAGCGAGCCGAGTAGGACCCGGGTAGAGGGGTTACATTGATACCGTTACCCGAACGGGAGTGAAGTTTAGGGGGGTGAGTGTCACCAATCACCCCCTCGGACTGCAGCAATCATGCCAAGTGTGAAAACCCCCTTATATATATGTATATATATATATATATATATATATATATATATATATATATATATATATATATATATATTAAATACATTTTATATAATTTAAATAATTACATATAATGTACATGTTGTTCATTTGAAATATTTGGAGGTGTCCTCTTATGTCTTAGGTGGTTACAGCTGTTACATGAACACTGAAACAGTTTCTACCAGGGCAGCGTCAGTAAAACTAAATAGCAACCAGAACATCATGAAGGAAATGTAAGACTGTCAAGACAGACACAAACAGCAAGTGAAATAAGACAGGTGGAAGGAGGTGGCTTTTTTGTGCTAACCTGGTGTTAAATGTCGGCCCTGTGCCATGTGTTGTCTATCAGCTAAAGAATGTGTGTCCTACTTTTCATCGCCAAGTCTTTCATAATGTTTGCCTGCTTTTGCTGGCAAGTCTTCCACTGGCTCACCCCGGAGACGTGTCAGTCATGCATGGCCTATGACTCTGTTTGTCTTTGCACTCATGGTGTCATCAGAGCCATATTAACATCAAAGCACCAGCAGAACAGATGTTAATTCTTGTGCATTAGTTCTGCTGGTGAAACATACTGGGACGGCACAGACAGTGAAGGCACAGGACTCAGTGTTCTGAAACAGCAAGTCTTGTCCCTAAAGGAAGTCAGATATTGCATTAGACTGATTCTCTTCACCCTCATTCAGTCTATTGAAAGCCAATTATAATCTCATTTGCTGTTTTTTTGTTGTGCATGCATGCATATCAGCAACGACGCTTGGAGAATTTGAGGATTATTTGAAATCTCTCTTGAACTTGCTGGGTGTTTGCTTGGCTTAATTTGATTAGACGCCGGCATGCAGAAACAAGGCTGCAGGTGCATTTGCGATTGTTTTCCGTCATCAGGGACGCTGTAAGCCTACCCAGGGAAGCGTCATGTTGTGGAGGTTAAATCAATGAATATTCTTTTGCCCTAGATGTGGGTTCTGCACATCTGCTGCTGCATTTAATGACCTTCAATCATGTGCTAGAACAAACCGAGCTAATATGTTGTCTAATTTCAGCCTATAATTGCCCGAACAATTGCAGGCATCAAAGAAAGAGGCTGATATTCTAATATTCAACTTGTTCACTCAATTTCCAGGTCGTTTCATAAGTGAAGGGAATCTAAATCAAATAGACACTAAAAGCGCTTCTTCTGCTATTGTTTGGAGCACCCAGAGTGCCAGGCCGAGCTCACGTCCATGTTTATGTAATGAAAGGAGAGCATGATGGATGAGTCAGCCTGTTCTCCATTCTGGAGCCGTACTTGTTTGTTCCCTCATTAAATGTACGAATTAAAAAACAGGGTTCTCAGGAGGTCGAGGAGGTGAGTGGATGCAAATAAGGCCTGCTGAAAGAAACAATGACACAGACTGTCTCTCTCTCGCTCGCTAATTATCAGCCACAGCTTTGCCTGGCTGTGTACTTTGGCCAACACAGTCATCACAAATGCAATGCCAGTCATAGGAAGTGGTATTAGGTAACATACGAGAAGTGTAATGATTTATAAGCGGGTGGGTGACAGGAATGAATGGTCATGAAATTGCATATATTTATATATTTGTTTGTTAACAGGCTTTTTAAACCGATTAATACTGGGTACACACGGCACGATTTTCCAAGTTGTCAGATCGCTGTTCCTCTCACACTACACGACTGACTGGAGTACCATTTAGTTGCTAATGTGTGCACATTACACGATGGATCGGCGACAGGGGCTCACACATTACACAACATTTCAATAGGAATAATCACCAACAACTCTGTCTGGTGTTAGAGAGTGAAGTGCAAGTTCACTCCCACCTACATTTACTGCCGGGACTGAGACTCGAACCCACAACCTTCAGGTTACAAGTCTGACTCTCTAACCATTTGTACACAACTGCCCTCAAACTACGGCTGCATCCGAAAACTTAGGAATCTGACTTGTTGCCTCACTGCCTTAGGTAATGATGTTGCAGGCAGCGTTTGCGCATGAACCCAGCAAACATTTGGGCGTTTAATGATTGAAAAGATGTCCTTCCGACACGTCCAGTTATGTTTTAAAAATTGCTCAAAAAATAACATTTGAACGGACATCTTAGACATTAATTAATAAGTTAAGTATAACATATTGAGCTACACGTAGCTACAAGTCAAAGTAAAAATTATACATGTAACCCCAGAGAATTGTAGGCATGTACAAACATATCTGAATGCATTTTTAGGACATGTTCTGTGTTACATATTTTTACAGATTTATGCCATCCTACTTTGACTATTTTTGGTCAGGGACCCGACGTTGCCGTCGGACCGATGTTTGCTGGGAAGGCAGTTCATGAAACTGATTTCAGACAGACTTCTGAGGCAGCGTAATGATTTAATGATCTACAGCAAAATTACTACAATAGTAATTTATCATCAGAAATTACATTAGAAGTGGAAAATTTTGACACAAACTGACCACCACCAACAATTTTCAGATCCATCTTTATTTTTTAGCTCAACTGTCACAGAATGGAAAGCGCAATCAAAGGCATATATCATATGGCATAAAGCATATGGGATATCAAAGGCAGCGAAGGATACATCTCTGCTACCTTCAAAAATCAATTAGATGAAGGTATCTCAGGAGACAGGAAGTAAAGCTTGGATTCGGAAGTGCCTTGATGTCTTCCTACCTTGAAATGTGTCCTCTGAAGGCAGCATTTTTAAGTTTTCTGAACCAAACACACATGAGAATTGATACAGGAAATAAGATCACACGTGAGATGTTTTCGAGTGAGACTTAAAATGAATGCTAAAATGATGCTAAATTGTCTGTGCGCCGATTTGCAGTGGGAAAAAAAAGAAGATTATGAAGATAATGGTTGATTATAGAAGCCATGCTTGCTGATGTTCAGTTGCAGGTTGCAGTTCGACTCTGAGTCGCAGACAGGTCCAGATACAGTATTTTGCATGATTAATGTTATACGGGCATCAGATACGCATCAGCGCTTCTCTCAGATCGGGTCTTTGATCATACACACTGAATGAGCACCGATTTGCCTCTGATTTTGGGTTTTTGTCTTTTGATTTAGATTTTTTTCTAAACTAAATGTTTTTTAGTTTTATAAATTAAATGTTCTCATTTTTTTGTCTTATAATTTTATTTATTATAAATTTTGATTTATTTTTTGTGATTTGGTTACATGCTCATTTCTACAGGTTGCTGTATTGCATCTTTGCTTACTTGCAGGAATTAGTTTTGTTAATTTGCAAAAATGATCAAAATGCAAACCCTTAGTCAGTGTGTTCATGATACCATGACTTCGAGTAAGTGATTACTTTATGTTGATGCCAGAATGTCAGGTTTTGAACTACAGAGTGTTTGCACAACTTAATATTTTTCTTCCTACCTTCTCAAGATTTGTGAATGTTTCAGTAATTAAACTCATAACTTGTTAAAATAAAACACACGGCCTGGTTAAAGTCCTTGTGCCAGTACGCTTGATTGACTCTTGGCACTGGGATGCATTGTTTGCCCACATGAATTACTCTCTTGGTCCAAGCACATTGTGCCCATGGCTGTCCTCAAATACCCCAGAACAGTTTCTGTGACATGCTTAATGATATTTATTCCCCCACCTTTGTTGTTTTGGTTTGTTTGTTTTTGCTGGCAGCCATCTTGGACTCCTGCCCCAGGTCAATAAACGTGCCCACATGGCTCTTATGCCAGAGCAAAAGCTGTTCCAAGGGCTCTAGCTGCATGTGAAAAGCTTGTCTGAACTATGGAAAAACTGAACTATGGAAAACTGGCCAGCTTACTCTATAACTGAAAACAGCACCCTGGTTGCTGGCATCAGTGCTTGCAGCAGAGACAAAATAGCACAATCAGCAATCATGTATCTGAAAACCGATGAGCAAAGCTCTTGTTTTTTTTGTTTTTTTCAAATGTTGCCATTTTGCACTTTAGGAAATGTCTTTTTTCAAATGAACCTTGATCATGCAAACCTAATTGAAGGCTAACTCAATTTCTTGCTGTTTGTTCTTCAGAGGTGCCCATGATGTTGTATCTGTTTGCTCTGGTGACTCTGGTCTGTCTTTGGGCTGGATTGCACATGGCCTACAGATACCTGTGGATGCTGATCCTCCTTGTTATCTTCAATATCTTTCTGGTAAGAACATACACACGTTATGATTTAACTCTTGTTGATACAATGTAATTTTATTTTTAAATGCTCTTTTCCTTTTTAAAGCTCATTCATGCATATATTTAGGGTATAGTTTATACAACCTAGTAAGTTTTTGTCAATATCTCATGACACTGTATAATAAATATCAATTAAAAAAAGGAAATTTAGAACAACCATCAATTGTGCTTGCATGCATCTTTATTTTATATGGTTCAAAAGTTTGGGGTCAGCACTTCTTTTTAATTAATTTATTCCGCAAGGATACATTAAATTGATCAAAATTGACATTTATAATGTTAAAAAAAAAGAATCGATCGATCCTCCACTTCTGCCCACATCGTACTGTTAGGGTCCGTTCTTCTGTTACGTGACGTGAGTGTTCAGGAAGGCACGAAGACGAGGACTGAACATAGAAGTCTCTTTTAATGAGAAAAACCAGGATTACACGGAACTACAAACACGTCTACACATTAACGAGAACTTACAAAGAGTGAAGGAAACACAAGGGTAGAAATACAGACACTAATGACAAGGACACAGGTGAAAGACATAACTAATAATGACGAACAGCTGACGATAATGAACAAATGAAGACAGGGAAGGAAAACTGGGTCACACGAGGATCACAAGACAGGGCAGACAGACAGACAGGTAGACAGGTAAACAGACTCTAACATAGTGACGTTTACCCAAGTAGCACAGCTGTTTTCAGCATTGATAATAATAACAAATGCTTCTTGACCACCAAATCAGCATATTATAATGATTTCTGAAGGATCATGTGACACTGAAGACTGGAGTAATGATGTTTAATATTTAGCTTTGCCATACAAGAATAAATGACATTTTAAAATACATTAAAGGGTTCGTTCACCCAAAAATGTCCCGTAAGACCTTTGTTCATCTTCGGAACACAAATTAAGACATTTTTATTGAAATCCGCTTTCTGATCCCCCATAGAAAGCAACGCAATTACCACTTTCGAAGCCCAGAAAGTTAGTAGAGACATTGCTAAAATAGTCCATGTGACTACAGTGGTTCTACCTTAAATTTATGAAGCAACAAGAAAACAATAATACTTTGTGTGCGCAATAAATAAATAAATAAGTAACGACTTTGTTTAATTTTCTTCTTTTACATATCAATCTCCGATGCTTTTCACATTGTAAACACACTGCAGTCCCTCTGGGTTCTACATCAGAATTATTTTTATTTTATGGTGATGTGGTTATAGAATTACTCAAAACAGAGCAAGTTGTGACTGCTGTTAAATCATCTATGTGTATAATTTAATCTTATCTCTTAAGTGTTTTGTCACTAAACTATGAAAGTGAAAGTTCCAAAGCTTGGTCCACAGCTTTAGTGCACTAGATAAGTTCTTATCCTTAAAATAGATTGATAAAGGTAATCTTCACATTTGAGAGCCCATTGGGCTCTTCGCATTTAGTTTAAGACCTGCAAACAGTCGTCTTATCTCTGAATATTGATGTATTACTCTTACAATCACCTCGCTATCACTGCACAACTGCCCAGTCTGCTAATGTGTCATATAGATTCTACCAACTCCAGATAGATAGAAAAAATAGATACTGCAGTTTTACAGCCCATTGATTTCTAAAGGCTCTGCATCTCTTGCATAACATCATCTTAAAGATACTGGCCAGGCTCTTATGAGGGGGTGAACTATGTTCAGGGTCATTATATGATGAAGAGAGTTTGTTTATCTGTTGACTTGCAACCTCCGCAGTCAATAGAGCATTGCTGGAAGGAGTTAACACTTGACCAACAGCATAGGATTGTTTCTCTTAATAACTGTGTTACAAGAAAGAAAATGAAGAAGAAAGTTTCTACTTTTTGCTCAATATTTTATAAATTAAAATGTTGCATAACTACTAAGGTGCGGTCAAAAACAAGTTCATTGTCAATAGTCCTGATGGTCAGTGTGTTGAATTCTGTTGAACTTAAATGCAAGCGAAATCTGCAAAACTCTGATTCCTATTGAAATGACTGGATTTTTCCAATGAAGTTTCCCAAAGTAATGGTAGTGGTGACTGCAGCTTTACTCTGTGTTCAGATTTTTCTTTTTTTCTTCCTTGAACAGATGCAGGTGTTTATGCAATATATGCATCTATTCCCTCTTATTTTGTGCTCAGTATTTCATATCTGTGTAAAAAAAAAAATAGAAATCGTATTGGTTACTGATGTAACCCTTAATCCCTGAAAGAGGGAACAGAGACTTTACATCAATACTGACGAATTGGTGTCTCACTTGGAAAGTGAGTAAAAAACGGGTCAATGATTATTGGTGAGTGAGATTTGCATGCCGAGCCACTCCTACCCGGACATATGAGTCTATAAAGCCGGCTAGCACTTACTCATTCAGGTTTTGCAGAGGTGCCGAGACAGGGATCCCTGCCATTCAGAGGTGGTTCAGGGTTGTGGCAGGTGAGACATAACGTCTCCGTTCCCTCCTTCAGGGGTTACATCATTCACCGAGACATTCCCTTTCAGTCAGTCACATTACTGATGAACAACATTGATAATGGGTTCCAATGAAAAACGGCACAGCCACTGAACTGTGTTAGGAGTGTCTGAGACCAGGAATGCATGGACAGAGAGGCGTCTTTAAAAAGACCCTCTCCACAAATGCTTGCTCTTTTAGGGAAATCTGTTCTTTTGTGCCAGAGCGCCGAGGGATGAATCGCTGCACATAACTGTACAAAAGCTCTTTTAAGAATGACGAAACAAAGCTGAATCCACCCTTTCACTGGCAAGAGAGACCTTCCCTCGTAGGTAAGCTATTTTAGATCAGGAACAATGCTATTGTGACGTGAAGCAAAAATCTTAATGAGTGAGTGCTGTCCGGGTAGGAGTGCAAATCTCACTCGCCAATATTCATTGGCCTGTTTTTTTTTACTACTCAATTGGGGCAACCAAGTGAGACCCTGATATGTCAGCATTGGCATAACATCGAACGTGACTGACTGAATGGGAACAGCATCATATAGAATGCATTTTTATCATATAGAAGAGCAACAGACTGATTGATATAATCAAATGCAGCATAACAAGCAAAATATGGCTTGTTTCCGCTGAGTTTGACATGGGCGTGTTGTTCAGATGGCCTCTTGTGGCTGTTGCCCCACACAAAGCTCGAGTTACTAGTAACTTTTCAACAGAAAAGACCAAAGTCCCTTATAAACACCAGAAAAGATAAAAACCATCCATAGCAGGGATTGGTGTCCTCAATATTTCCTCACTGTCACAGTTAGTGTAAACAACAAATATACACACAGTTGAGAATATTTGTTCTGCTTCTGTGTTGCTTGTCCTACATTACAGACTGACTAATAGCAGGACAGAGAAGCTGTTATTGTTTCTGACACAGCCAAAACATGAATGGGTTGAACATGATGCCCTTCACCTAGAAAGAGCATAAATAGCACCAAAGTTTTGTTTTGACTCCCTTTGAGTCAAACTCTGAATGCCTACATAGATGTTAATGGTGCCTACAACAAACATGGAAAACATTCACAAACATGTGGGCGACCCGTACAGACATTTGTGGCTGTGTTGATACAATTTGTTTTTCATTCTCATAGGGATTCTTCAGCAGTCACTAACACTGTATGTATATGTGATATTTTACAGCTTTTACTGTTCACGGCACATACTCCTTATTTCCTCCAAACGTTTCAATCTGTTCTCAATAATCAACCCCTGAACATCTGTTTTTATGGATGCTGTTTTTTGTTTTTTTTTCTATGATGTTAATTTTCCATCATCCTCTTATATTCTCAGTGGCTGTTGCGTAAATGTAATTACGCTGCAGTAATGTCTTTTAAATGGTGCTAGTCCTGCCTGATTGGGAAGCCTGTAAACAGCTTCATATTAATCTCAGCTCATTTCCGGATGTGAGGATGTGTAATAGAAAAAGTGAAAAAGATATCAAGGCATTGTTCAGTCAGCAAGAGTATTAATCTTGCTGCACTTCCTTTTTAAAAATTTGGTGGGTAGTTTTTTGTTATTTTTTAAGAAATGTATACTTTTATTAAGGATGCATTAAATTTATCAAAAATAAAGACATTGTTACAAAAAAAAAACATATTTCACAGAATTACTGTTTTACTGTATTTTTATCAAATAAATGCAGAAATGTTGAGCATAAAGAAACTTCTTTCAAAAACATTAACCCTTTCGAGCATAGAGGTCACAGTTTACAGCTAATGAAAAGCCATTGTCTTGTGTATGCTTGGGTTTTGATTGCATAGTTGCACATCAACCACAATAGTGCATGATTCAATACACTGCCACTAAGTGGCAATCCTATTTATGTGGAATTTTTGTTTTCTCTAAACCAAGATGGCCGACTGCCAGTCAGAAATGCCAAGTTGCTCCAGAATATCCACCCATTCCTTCTATCCTGGGAGACTCTTGTAGATAAAAAAAGGTTGTATCATCAACTAAGATCTAAGGAGTCATATCATTGTCAAATTTTACAAGTATTTATTTTAGATTGGTAGGAAATTCTAAATCCAATTGTCCAATTTAGTGGACAAATTAATCATATGTCCACTGAATTGGACAACATGCATTCTTGAAAATACTTAATTTGCAGTATTTTGGGAGATGGGCTGTAAATAAATGTACTTTTGGTATAAGATTGTAATTTGCAATTATGTCAAAAAAGTAATCTGATCACGTAATGCACGTTACTTGTAATGCGTTACCCCCAACACTGCTGATATCAGATGAAATTTAAAAACACCAGACTGTTTTTCCACAGTCTGAAAACATCAACAGATCAATGTATATTTCTGAGGTTTTCTCAGAGAGGAGAGGAAAATGTGTCAATTCTGAGCATAATCAGAATTATCAGCTAATAAAGATAAATAGACATACTGTGGTAGACTGGAGAGTTGGACCTTCACTGGTTGTAGAGATCTTTGATGGAATCATGTCCTCATGTTCTGCTATCAAAGACACGTGACATTAAATGCATGAAGCTTTTTGTCTGCTGGTCAAACAATAACAAACTCAATTGCATTTGCAATAATTGAATCTGAATTAAATATATTTTATAGTTTTCACATGATTTTATATCATTTTATTCATTAGTTAAATACACACAGTATTACTGTGCTACAGTATCTCTTCACTTAAAAACATCAACGCATACTGTCCACTCAAGTGAACATCTGAAAATCTTAGTAAAATATGCATAAGTAAAAAGAAAAAATATGAAATGTTGTGACTGTGGTTATCATAATTCATGCATATAAAATGCCTATAAAATATCTTAGATTATCTCTGAATAACGACTTAAATTTCAGTGTGTTCCTCACACAAATTTAGGGCGCACAGGTTTCCTAACTTCATAAGACTTGGAATATGGCGTTCTAGTCCTATTGATGACTTTTATGTTACTTATGCAAAAACATTGATTGTGCTGTTGAATGATATGTAGATGAGCACATTTAGGTGGACGATTCATGTAAAGGTTATTCCTTTAATCAGTGGTCTCGGTCTGTTTCTTCCGCACCATTTCTCACAAGGGCAGCACATTTCCTTTATATCTGAGATAGTAAAAACCACACCTGTCTGTTCTGAACTGAGAACAGTTATGTAACTTGCAGAAATAATTGAGCATGCTGCTCTGGCCTCTGGACATTTGTGTGTCTTTCAGGTAGCAGTGATAAAGCTGTTCAGTGGAGCACAGGCTGCCCACTTATAGTCTATAAAAGAGCCCTGAAATCAATACTCTATTTTTGAGTGTGTGTGTGTGTGTGTGTGTGTGCATGCTTATATCCGCTATTTACTTTACCTGTCATTGATGCTAAACGTCAGTGGTTTCAGTGAGGTCTAGATTATGTTTACCTTTCATTTGAAATCAATTCAAAAACAAAATTGAGCGTATATATATACACTCTATATATACTGTATATATAACATTATATTTCCCATACTAATTAAATCATTATTTACCACCTCTCTTTATTCCTCATAAACTTTCTCTATATTTCCATATTTCTTCTATATTACCAAAAGCCAGAAGCTCAGCACTTTTCCCCAGTAATTTTAGGTTCACCTGCAGTCTGTCACCCATATGTCACATTTGTTACTACATTTCTAGTGTTCATGAGATATTTGGCAAGAGTGTGCGTACAGCAATATTCAGTTGGGTGTTGCTGACCATTATAATTCACGGTTGGCCAGACCCTCACTGACAATGATGTCAGAGGGAGGGAAATGATGTCATGCTGTTACAAAAAGTCGTCTGGAATTTGAGACCAAATGATTCATTAGTAATGTTTGTTCTTTTGATTAGTTGCACAAACACATTAGGAATGTCAAACAAAAGGACACTAGATGTGATGGACAACAGTGTTGATTTTCAAAGAGCCTTTTCTGAATGTCTTTTGATTATTATAGAATAAATGTGGTCCAAAATACTGAAACAAAGTACATAGTTAATGCATAGTTACAAAAATTTCATGTTAACTAGGATAATATGGAGATCCAGCATTACTTACCTCTTCAGAATAGAGGAAAAAACTTAATTCATCTTATGTGACAGCATGCTGAGCTATTCTATCTTGTGATTCATCTTTTCCAGGGTCTGTATGTGTTTTCTGTGTACTTCATCATGCATAGTCAGCTCTTCTGGCCAGCTAAGGCAACCTACACTGTGGAGATGAATGGTCACGGCAGCCCAGACTCCATGTATCAGAGCACCGGTGCTGCTACTGTTGGTGGAGGAGAAATCAGCAAGTCCACACAGAACCTCATCAGTGCCATGGAAGAGGTGCGTCTGTTACTGAGGATTTTGATAAAAGCTTATTATGATTGTTTGTTGTACATGCTTTATTTTACAGTGGCATCTGACAGCATTTCGTACCACACATCTACTTGTAAAATAACATCGGTAGCATTTTGATTTATGTGCCTTCACATAACCGCCTATTTATCATCCTCAGGCAGAGGATTCTCAGACCTGTGTTTGTTCATCGAGTCTGCTCACACACACACAGACTGTGAAAGTGTTATGTAATAAAGAGGCCTGGTGTAGAAGCTCACATTCCTCTGAGCCCTCAATGTAAACTTTTCACAGATCCGGGAAAGAGGGTGTAGAGGAGGTTAGGAGGAGAGAGACGGGACTGTGGAAAGAGCACAAGCTGCATGGGAAAGATCGGCAGAGATCAAGAAAGGCTTTTAGAGGAAATATTTATAAAGAAAATATGTTTCCTGCAGTCTGAGCTGTTCTCATGACTCTACACTTTTATTAGTGAGATTGAAAGTATACTACTGCTGAAACAAATTGAGTAGAATATATTTATTTGTTTCAGTCATCACAACTTCCTGAATAGTTTTAGCATGTTAGTGGATAAGTGTAGCAGACCTTGTACGTCAAGATCAAAATACAGTAAGTATTTGGTCATGACGAACTAGATCTGCTAAATGCTGCTGTTGATGCAGAGCAAGTGTGGAATACCAATAAATATACTGACACACTTCTGTGAGCATTTAAGATGTGCTACTGCTGCATGAATACACATACATAATATAAACAGGTGGAACTGGGGGAGGTAGAGGGTTTTAGAGCAACTATGATTACCTCTGTACCAGCTTACAGTCAACACTGAACCAGACCATTTGAATAAGTTGAGCAAACAATCTCATTGGCTGCAGAATCTTGTTACTTAGTTAGTTATTTTACAATAACATTTAATTATTTGCTTGGCGTTTAGTTTTATCTATTGTTCTATTTTACCGCAACGTGTTACAGTAGATAAACTCGGACCAGCTTTCAGGTAAAGAGTGAGATGCTCTTTAAAACTTTTCTAATGGATTATGAGCATTAGTCATTATACTATCATGAGGTTTATGAAACATTTCATATAATAGTTAGACCTTTAATATTTTCTAATAGCATAATAGAAGCTGTGCCATAATGTTCACATGATACATACAGAATCCTATCTGTTACCCTTCACATGGTTTCTAGATTGATTCGTTTATGGTTATTATAGGCCATTTATGGTTATTAGCCAGTCTAGGCTTATTTAGATGATGGATCATCATGACTATCAGTTGATGGTGATGAGACTGAGCAGACTGACCACAACAGACGCATTCGTCGGGTTTTGTCGGGTCAGTGTGATACTTCTGTGTACGTTGGTTGGTGCTTGTTTTTTCAGGTCATGAAATGTCTGAGAAGTGACACAGTGTAATCTAGTGATTGTTGGCATTAGTCGCAGTCTTTGCTGTATGAATTTACTTTTAAGGAGATATGACATGTTATTTCATAATTTTTTAAGTAAACATACTTAAAGAATTATGAAAATAACTTTTTTCTTAGTTTTTTAATATTTTAATTACAGCAAAAATATTTTTATGAATAAATACCATTTTTAAACTTTTTAATCAGTCCCACTTTATCTGTTCCACTTTATCTGAAAAAAAATAACATAAAAAAGGTTCAAAATGGGATTAGAGGGCCTAACTGTGTTGAAAGGTTTATAATTATCATTATATTAGTTATTATTTGGTACGATTACATTTATGAGAGTTGTAACATCATAATAAAACTCAAAGGCTAAGAGTAAAAAACTTTTATTGATTCAACTTTTACATAGTTTTAGTACTTTTTGTTTGTGCTGTACTACACTGTCAAAAAATATGTTCATGATTTGTTATCACAACTTTTTTTGTCTTCTATCAAATCAACTTTATTAATTAATATGGTTCGGATAACATAATATTTTGCATTTCTGTTGATTAAACCAATCGCCTTCATTGTATTAACTCATTTTTAATTTCAGTGTACTCGAAATTTTAAGTCAGCCAGGTAGCTTACTTTAAGTAAGTTAAACCAACAATTTTTTTACAGTGTGGGGTTTGCCTTTTCAGTGTGTGAGTGCAAATGAAGAGGTCTGGGTTAAGTTCATTCTCAAAGAATTGGATAAATCTTATATCAAAAAAGAGAAATGGATGTAAAAAAGCTTGAAATTGTAATTGTATTTATTTATTCAGCTACAGGCAATGTATTCCCAAAACCGTGTCTGCTTGAATCCATTGATGCTATAATTTACCATCCATACTGTATTTTGATTTGACAATTCAGCATGAGTGGACAAATCAATACTATTGTGGCAAGACTATAGTTTTTGACTTCTTGTGCAGACTGAAGTAATCCTGTTTTGTTCATGAGAGCACTGACTTCTGGCTTAAAGCGGCTCGTAGTGTCACATGTGGCCTCGAGACAAGAGAATTTGGGGTGAGGAGGAGGAGGAGAGAGGAAAGGAAACAGAGCACTGGAGGGGTGACCGTCTCCGTAGGTGCCTGGTGGTGCTCAGTTCACTCAAGTGTACATTCTGTTCTGATTACAGGACAGTTGATGGCTATTGTACCAGAATGAGGTGTCTGGGACGTGGGGGACTGGATTGGCATCTCCCTCCATCCTCCTGGGAAAAGTACCCAGCCAAAGGAAATGAAGCCATTGCCATTAGGAAGGACATTAAAGGGAGGGCAGGCCAGATGTACTGCTTCACAATCTTGTGTTTAATGAGGCTAATTTATTTTTTGCTTTGATGATTAAAATGAGTGAAAGAGTAGATTTATGTCACAAGATGAAGTCAGAACGTTAGTGTGATGGATATCACTGCCTTCTCAACACAATCTTAAATTTCATTATAAACATTATAAATTTCCCTTTCATATAAAAATCTTATCCTTAACTATACTGGAATTCATTACAAACATCTGAATGCTTGTGAACTCTTACTCACCCCTTGTGAACTTTGACTCATTCCCATCCTAAAATCTATAGACATCCAAGCCTTTGTAACCTCTGAATGACCCCTGTACCAGACACTCCGGGGAATTCATGGCTGATTTGTGCGGGTCATTTAAACTCAGACTGGGTACACAAAATAGAAGAACTACAAAAGTCATTTTAATTTGGTGAAGCTTTGAAAAAATGGCAGTTGTTTGCTTTTTCTGACTTCTAAAGACCCTTTTTGTTGTGTTTTCCAGATCTCTGCAGACTGGGAGAGAGCTTCACTGAGGCCCAGCAGTCAACCCAGCAGTGTTTTCAAACAGAGTCCTCAGGACGAGACCTACATCACAGAAGGAGGGTTCATCAACACTAATCTGGTACAGGACGAGGAGTCACAGGAGTTTGACGACCTCATATTTGCCTTAAAAACTGGTAAGTCCTTTACTCTAAAAAAAATACACTGAAGTACAGACAGATCTTAGTGATAATAATAGTTCCTGTGAACTTACTTTGGTGAATACTAGTTATGTTTCTTTGGAAGGGATACAAAATTTGGGAATAATGGTTTACGTACACACAGGTTCTGGCCTTAACGTGAGTGACAACGAGTCAATCCACGGCAGTCATGATGGAGGTAGTGTGGCTAACTCTCAGATCGTTGAGCTGCGGCGGATTCCGATTGCTGACACACATCTTTAACCTCACTATTTTTTTGTACTGAAAATTGTAAAATAAAAACAATAGTTTTTGTTTTTTTATTGTCTCTGCCTTTGCACTAAATCTTGTTAGTTTGTAAGTTGTCTTTTTTATACGTGGAAATTGAAATTGTTTTTTTTTTTTTTTTTTAAGTATATACATATGTGAATATAATTATCACTAAATTAATTTGTGAAGGTTTAGTATTGGTTTGACTGGAAATATCATATAGATTGATTGGAGGTCTGGCCAGTGCGCCCCATAATTCTGCTGCTTGACTTGTGTAACACCAATAATAAATGATTCAACCATAATTCAGTCTACGTTTCCCTCAAATGATCTTTATCCAACAGATCTACTTCATAATGAACAGTTAAACTGTCTTATTGGCAGTAAAAGAACAGTACACTTTCAGAATGATTAAGGTATAAACCTAAAGAAAACAAGGTTTGTTTGTGTGTGTGTACATACTACTTCAGTATCGACGTTAATAAACCAGTTCTACAGGAACATACTTTGCCAAAAAACAAACAACAAACTAGTTTGTGTGGGAAACAGCCCTTTTAGACCTTGAATAGAAGCACATCAGCGGCACGTATGAACAGAACAGCAAATGTTTTACATTCAGTAACAGTGTGGCTGTCAAAATTGTCATTCTGACTGCTCAGTTTCATTTCCTTCAAGTTTCTCATTGGCCTGAGGGGACAGGAGGAAAAACGGAATTGATGACCTACTGAATATATTGCTCTTATGTTTCTGGAGAGAGTTCAGACATGTCAAAGGCTTTAAAGTGCGTGTGTCTGTTGGACTGAAATGGGCAGTGAGGGAAACCAATGTGGACTGGAGAGATTTGTGGTCTGACCTTGGACGGTACGAGGGTGGCACACCCAAGAATAAAGTGCTGCTGTCAGCTATATTGACCCACAGTTCTGTAAGAACTAAACATCTAGACAGTATTTTTAGGAAAATATTTTTACAATTCTTCCATCATCAGAAGCAGGCATAACGTGCCGTATGAATGGAAAGATATTTAAGATCAGTTAAGGTTATTTTTCAGCTATACCAAACTGAGGTGAAGGTGATGTGGCCTCTGCAGAAAAAAAGACAAACAAAAAACACATTAATCCAAAGGGAACAGTTACAATAGCTCCAGTCAGTCAATTGTTAATATTTGAAATGAAATGGACTGCAAGTTAATGATAAGACGAACACTAGCAGTTCTGCTCTTGACCTTATGGGTCAGCGAGTCTCAACTAATGATCCAATCGTGTCTTATGGCATTTCTCTGTCCATTAGATGCCGTCTGATGAACTTGATGTCTTTGTGAAATTCTCTCTTTTTGGTTCTTTCTTTGCTATACTCAATTTATTTTGCCCTCCTTCACTCTCTGACTACACAGTTTTGTTTGTACTTCGAGTAGCTAAACTTACATTATCAGTATTATTGCTATTATTTCCTGTCCATCTAAAACTAGTAGCTCATACACCAAGGCAAATCTGTATTTTTAGATGCATTTTGTAATGGGGCAGACCACAAAAAAAGTTGGATGTGAGACTTTACTCACAATGGATTTCAAGTTGAAGGTCGATTGCGTCACATTGGTGCGAAGGCGGCGCTCTCAATCTGAAGGCTCCTTGCCCCAAATGAGTCAATGTCCTAGACAGCGAATGATAGAATCCGCCGAAGCCTAGCCTCGTTACATTGCGTACCAGGTGTCAACTGGATTTCTTGAGAAAATGCCAGATTACACTTAAAATAGGTTTTAACTTACTTTAATATCTAACGATAGAAAAAAAAAAATAGAATGTTGACATCTTAATAAGGTGCGATTTTATAGATGCTTATAGTATATTTTTAGGCATGTTGTAAACCCTGTTTTGCTTCCAGACATTTGAATATAACTTTCAACAAACTCAAGTTCAAACATTACTACCACTCGTCACCAGCAGCCGTCACAGTTGCTATAGGCGAAAAGATGAATCCTCCATAGACTAGACTCCCCAATATAACAATGCTCATTTTGACCTCTCTGGACTTCGTAGGCATGACCTTTGAAATCCTCATCCTTCGAAGAATGCAGCATCTGAACTGGCACACAGCTATCATTTTCTGTTAGCATGTCACTGAGCTAACAACAGTTAGCTGGGTTGGTGCAACAGTTGGGTTCCAGAAATAAAAATCCCTTTCATTTTCTCAATAGGTGTAAGGGGTAGACTGTGTAGAAACTTACACGATGAAGAAGAATAATCACAACATAAATATTTACTTCATAATCCACCAGGCAGAACACAGCTCAACACATAGACAATACAAAACCCAACACTGAACTGAGGAAAAACAGGAACTTAAATACACAGACGATTAACTCGAACGACAGACAGCTGTGATGATTAGGGTTAGTGTCCAAGGTGACAGATTGAGGCAGGAAAACAGAACAAAGGAACATGTGATCAATGAAAACAGTTCTTGGTGGTGTGAGAGTGTGACAATAGGGGAGTTGATTTTGAACTTACATACGTTTAAACAAAGGTCAGTGAGCTTTGAGATTGTTAAATGATGGTGTATGCTTTCGTTAAAGCTGTTTATTTTTTAAATCATGTTTAATTCCTGGTAAGCAAATCGCTCCAAAAGATTACTCTTTAGCATCCACCCACTCCCATTAAGCACTGCAAGTCTCCTTATGCTTTCAAACTACAAAGATTTTCTTTAAAAAATCTCTTCATGGGGAAAAATAAATGGGAAAAATACTTCCAGAAACAAGGCTCTCCTGCTAAAAAAAGGACACGCTATACTTAAATACATATAAATGCAGAGAACACACTAATGCTCTTTTAAAATGACTATTTAATTGAACTGAAAACTATTTTAACAATGATTTTGTAGTACTGAAGAGAAGCGTATATTTTTAGGATAATTAATGTTTCTCTCGCCTCATCCTCCGTCATTTTGTTTTCTTTCTCTGAGCTTGTCACATTGCCATTCTGGGATTGCTTTCTCCACAAAAAATACATGCGATGCTGCCTCATAATTTGGCCAAAAGAATGGATCTTAGAAGGCAGAGTAATTGTGCCGCTTTCCTTCTGAACCAGCATTTGCGTAGGAGCTTGTCTATAATGCTTTAAAAATCCGGCCTACATAGGAAACACACTATAGGTTTTGGAACACAGCGATTAAGTTGCCTCTTCCTGTTTCTTCCTCATAAAGAAGTCTTTCCTCTGTAAATCACGCAACCTTTTTATGGACTCATATCGTTCATCCATCTCCTCCAGCTAAAGAAAACACATTCTCAGGGCTGATGCAACACCCCCAAAACAAACAGATCATCTTTGAGGTCAGAGGGCTGTAACCTCTCAGATTATGTGCGGTCGGAGTCGGATCAGTTCCAGATGAGTGTACTCCAGTCAGCGGGGAGATGAAAAAAACTTCACCATATGGTCTGTCTTACCATCTGATTTACATCTGCTGTGACACAGTATGAGTAGCTCGGCATAAGCATTAGCCTGAGCTGGAATGCAGACCGTGAGCAAAAGTATCACCTGAGACTTTAGATGTTCTTATCAAGCTTTATGACTCTTATTACTAAAATGTATGTTATGACATTATAGATGATTGCGCTCTTGTTGTTCTAACCCTGAATCACTTTCTCTCTTCTGTGGAACACAAAAGAAGATATATAACATTGAACCCCATTTACTTTAATTGTCTGGACAAAACCAAACATTCATTTTTCTGTGCTCCACATGTGTGATTTCTTCATTTACAATGTGTTTGTGTAGGATGTTCTCAGTACAACTGCAACCATATTTGATATTTTCGTCAGGCTTATGGCATTTGAAAGCAGATGGGCTGTCTAAATAAACTGTCTCCGGAGGCTTAAGAGTAAGTATGTGTTGTGTGGATTCCTCTGTCCGCTAACAAGTGCACTTATCATAACTATAAGTGAACACCAAGTACATTCTGTATTTATTCTTTATTCCAGATTTGTGTAAACAAGAAGTCTTAAAGTAAAATTTGCATATGACATGAGACTGTTATGAAACAGACCTCTTGAGTAAATAAGAGAAAATAAAGAGTGAGAAATGAAAATGGTAATTGAGTAGGTTTTTTTCTACAGTTAAAATGATAATAGTGTCTTCACATAGATATTTTTTGTAATAAAGAGTAAAGATGAAATATGCGCCAATCTACTAATCATGTCTCTGTAATGCTTCAGTCAAGAACCTCGACCTTTCAGTTCTGGTGATCGTTTGATTTCAAGAAGGATACTGATACTGTTTTCAAGTGGTGCTTGCCAAGATGTTCAGACGCTGTCTCTGCTCTGGATTTCCAGACCTCTGACACTTAGACCAAGGTATGACAGATTCCAACAATAACAAACGTCACAGTGGTGGGTGAACATGTAGTCTTGGCCTTGAGAAATGTGGCCTTGGTCTGGTCTGAAAACGTATGGACCGCAGTCTTCTAAAGACACTTGCCTCAACCGCAGGTCGGTAGGTATCCTCTTCATTATAGAGAATTCCCAAGAATTCCATTACAGCATCCCATGATTCTGAACTTCTTAACCGCTGTAAAATTGGGAATGATTTTCTCTGTTTTACTTCATTATAGTGAATAGATCTTAGCCTTGAGGTGTCTTGGTATGGATCTTTGGGGGGCTGGTCATGAAGAAATCATGTTAATGCTGCACAGAATTGCTGCCGTGTCAGATAGTCTGGATAGCTGATGTGTTGCATGCTGAGGTCAAGAACATCGCTGTTCTATTTATACTTTTAGCACCGTTTCAAAGAATAAATAGATCCAGAGTTTGTAGTCAGTCTTTCTGTTTTGTTCCAGCTATTGACCTCAATTAGTAAAAGTCAGCCATTGAGACTGAACCCGCTCTGACGTTCCGTTCAGCACTCTCTGGAATCTCCTCTATATTTAGCTTATGTTTTAGCGTAGCCTGTACAACACACTATAAATCTCAGACAACTTTTTGCACAGCTGGCACATCGATATTGCTAAAGCTGCAGTGCAACAACAAGCTGCAAAGGCAGTTAGGTATGTCATGGTAAGTATTCAATAATGTATCATTATTGAAGTTATATGTTCTGCTTGATAATATATTAAGTGGTTTTAATTAAATCCAACGAATTTGGCCGAACCTTCAAAGCTTGGTAATATCTCAGCTATTCCTGTCTTTGCCTTTAAGTAGCTTTCTATGTGATGGCAGAAGATGAAAAGCAACAGCTCTGATAAGGCATTTGAGCTCTAGCTCTGGTATGAAGCCAACAGTCAATCCTGCATCATATACTGAGATATCATATCATCCCCTTGCCTACTTTTTTTTCCTTTTCATTATTTTATATTCCTTCCCACACTGCCCAAGTCACTCCAAAACAGGATGCCCTTATTATTTTCTCTCCTCTGCAGATATTGCGTGACTCATGTGAAGTTCCCTTCAGAAACAGTTCAACTCAGTGTTAAAAAGACCTTGTCCACTATAAAAGAGACTGAAATGGTTATATGACTGGTCACATCAGTTCACCATAAATGGCCCATGCATGCTAGATTTTCTCCATAGTGTGCTGTGAAGCATTGGTTCACAAACGTTTTCATGCTAGGACCTACACAGGTATTTCTGTCTTCATGACAGATCTCTGAGAGTTTGTCATGGTAATGAGTGACAGTGTTAACGTGTCTGGTCTTGGTGGAATAGATCTGCTATGCTACTACTGCTGCTTTTGTTGCTGCTGCTGTTGCAAAGCAAATACGGAACTTGCCACTGCCAGTACACACAACACACTGCTATGAGCAAGCAAGACATGCTGCTGCTGCTGTACAAGCGTGAATCTCCCTCGTGGCAGATCTTTAAAGGTAGAACTGGGTTTCTGGAAGCGTGCTCCAAACTGCTACAGCAAACAATAGGCAAGAATTTGAATGTTGCGCTGCAAGTTCATTGGCTACCAAAACAGGCGAGAAGCAATCAGCTGTGCCCTCTAGAGAATTATGTAATTGCAAGCAGATTGGGTTAAGGACTTATGAGCCTGCGCCGTTTAGAGTTTCATGGCAGAACTTTGTGTTTAATCGATATTGAAATGCACAGTTTTAGAGTTAAATACCAGGGGATTTTTTCCCCCTGTCATATTATTACATTGTGTATGATTTCATAAATTTCTTTTCTGTACCATGAGATTTATGGTATATAGATGAATATACAATACATATTTGCTTTCTTTGTGGCAGGGGAAGTAAGAAAAGATGTTGATTCAGTGGCTGCCTGAATTTCAGGGTACGTTTACACGACAGCGATGTACTAAAAACAGATATGTTTTTCATTTGCGTTTTTCACGTACAGACAACAACATTGTGAAAACAATCCTTCACGCAGATTTGTGAAATTGATTAAAAACTCTGTGTTACGCATGCCAGGCCAGTGGATTGTGATGTCACTTCGTAAAGTAAAACTAAGTGCCGATAAAGTTCAGCTCCAAAACTCTACTATCTGTAGCTTTCCATTTTCCTCATCAGACCTCGATTAGCTTGTTCAGGTGTGTTTGATTATGGTTTAAGTAAAGCCCTAAAGGACTGCTACTCTCCAGGACTGGAGTTCACCGCTCCAGCTATTACCCATGTGCATGACGTCACTGTTTTCAAAATGTACTTTTTTGTAGTTTACACAGAGGCAATAACAGTATCATTTTCAAAAAATTGCTCTTTTTTCAAAAGTTTCCGTGCTTACAAAACGGCAATACATAAATAAATTAAAAAATCACCAGCCAAAACTAATAAAAAGTTTTCCATTTTTAGTTGAAAACAGTGTCATGTAAATGAACCCTCAGTGAGTTCAATCAGTAAAGAATTTGTCAGAATGGCCCAAACTTGTAACTCCTGATCAGTAGGCGTGATATGATCTTGAGGTATGTGCCCTACATGGGTTTGTCCATGGGTTCCTTGTCGACATGGAACAAAAACCTCATGTAGGGCCCATAACTCAAGCCTATATCACACCTACATTGGTTCCACCATGAAGTGTTGGCTGGGTTGTTTGAGAAATGCACTCTAAAGATGGTCATTACATGATAAACACTGCAGTTAAGGAATATGGAGATCAGGGAAACCTGACATCAAACGAAATCTTTGGCAAAGTTCCTCATGCACACAGCATAAGTTATCAGTCATGCCAAGAGTGTTGGCTAATGTGTGATTGCACGGTTTGAAGGAGCTGCCCTTTGCTCTCTTATCTTCTACCAGTTGTAAAGTGGGTCAGCTCTTGTATTGATGTTGGTCCTGTATTAACTGCTGCTGCAGGTGTTAAATGGTATGCTGTGGAGGAGACCCTGTTTGCAATGATGATAGAATGAGTTTGACCGCTTGAATCATTACTGTAGTTTCCTGTAATACTTTGTAGACTATTTTCAAATAGCAACAAGCATTTGAAGGTCAATGATTAAGCCTTATCTTGACCAAATGTTAGTTATTTTCCTTGCATGACTGCTCATTATTTCAACATCCGACATTATATTGCATATTTCTAACAATATTTTACCAATCAATGCTTTATAGGGTAGAGCTAACCTAAACATTTCCCTATAGTCTGTTTTAAGTGTTAAAGGAATACAGAAAGACTTCCAGCAAAGACTGTCCCTGGAATTGTTTGTGACTTTATGTTTTACCCAGTGGCATCTTTAATACAATACACCAGCTGGGTCAGACCATTTGTAATAGTGCATACACCTGTCTCATTGCACAGCACTTCACAACAGAGACAGTAAACCATGTGGATATATTTGAAAACTGATTTTTTTTCTGCAGCAAGAATGCATGCATATGAAATGCATATAGTAGTGGCCAAAAGATGATGTCCATGTTAAATATTATTTAAAAAAAAATGTTAAAGATTTTGTAATCATATTACATTGTTGTGCATGGAGTCAATTGTTTTATTTGTGATAGCACAATGAAACATGTCAAATATCATTTTCGAGCAGGCTGTCATGCAAAGAAATTATGAACACATGCAAAAACAGGAGAAAAACAACTAAATGTTAATGTTTAATGTGTGTTAATATCAATGTCTGCTTTTTCTTGTGATCATGGCAGCAACTCAATGCATTTAGGCATGTAGATGACGGTTGTTGGTGCCCTGAAACTGCTTTTTTCAGAAACTGCTGGAATTTTCAAGCATTCGACCATCTCTAGAGAATGGTCCAGAAAAGAGAATATATCCAGCAGCAGTTCTGTGGGAGAAAATGCCTTGAAGGTTGAAGGTCAGAGGAGAATGGCCAGACTGGTTCGAGCTGATAGAAAGGCAACAGTAACTTAAATAACTTGTTACAACCGAGGTCAGCAGAAGAACATCTCTGAAAGTGCAACATGTCAAACCTTGAAGTAGATGGGCTACAGCAGCAGAAGACCACACCGGGTGCCACTTCTGTCTGCTAAGAATAGGAAACTGTTCTTTTGGACACCCTCTTTAAAATGGGCCTATTTTGCCATATATGCGTTGTGGGTTAAAAGGGTTAATAGGCAAATCTGACCAGTTCTTAAATATTTTATTCAAGACCTAGAACATGGAGAATTGTGTGCTAAAAGAACTGCTCTGTAATTTCAAATTGGAAAGGATGAGAAGTTTAGTGTGCTGGCATACAATTGGGGAAGTCCATAACTGAGAGTAACAGCCATGTGTAATACATTCCTTTCACACGACTCTCTGTGCTGACTCAACCTGTCGCAATCGCTCTCTGACTCGCAGGATGTGAGAGACTGAGCTTCACTCTGCGAACAAGGAGCCTTTTTTCATTTGGCAGCACATACAGAGGCTGATTTTAAAGAAATGAGTCAATGATTCACTGCTCTCATTGCTGAAAGAGTAAGAAATAACAAAGCTGAAGGAAAAAACAATACAATAACTGAATGAAAAATAAGTTATGATGAATAAATGAAAAAGAATTGTGGTAAAAAAATAAAAAAAACATATTAAAAATAAACCTGAGGTTAAAACCAGTGTTATTTTCATCATTAATATAGTTTTTGTTCATATATTGAATAATATTTCATTTTTTATATTTTCTGTTGTCATTTTAATTTTTGTTAAAGTTTTAGTAATTTTGTGCTTTTGTCATTTTCATAGTTTTTAAAGGATTGGTTCACTTTAAAATGAAAATTACCCTAAGATTTTCCTCCCCTCAAGCCATCCTAGGTGTATTTTGAGTTTCTTCTCTCAGATGAACACAATCTGAGTTATATTAATGAATACTGTGACATTTCCAAGCTTTAAAATGGCAGTGAATGGGACCAACGTGTATAAAGCTCAAGAAAGTGCATCCATCCATCATAAACATACTCCACACGGCTCCAGGGGTTAATAAAGGCCTTCTGAAGCGAAGTGATGCATTTGTGTAAGAAAAATATCCATATTTAACAAGTTATGAAGTAAAATATCTAATTTCCACCAGACTGCCTTCCATATTCAACTATAAATTTTGCATAATTACATGCAACTAACCCTAAACCAAATCCTAATTTACTAAAACCCTTTAGTAAGTACATGTAGTTAATTAATATTACTCACTACTTAAATGTATAATTACAGTGTAACAAAGACACCTTAAAATAAAGTAACCTTATTAACTAACATTAATATAATAAGGATTAATAAATACTGTAACAAATGTATTGCTTGCTAGTTCTTGTTAGTTAATACATTTACTAATGTTAACAAATGAGACCCTATTATAAAGAGTTACCAGATATTCCTTTATGGTTTTAGTCAATGAAAATAACCCTGGTTAAAAATATTTGAACTGATGACAACTATGAGGGATGATGAACAGATATGCTTTAGTGATTAGTGATGGATTTACGGGTTGGGATGGACAGGAAATGGTTGTTTTCTCAGAGACTAGAAGGGAGACCAGGGGATGGAGGGTGGGATCATGTAGGTGTGTCTACTGAACCGGCTGCTCATTGGCTGGATTGGGGGGCATAGTATGATTGCGTAGCAATGACTCCAGGATTCAGTGCTGAATCATGTTACAGCCAGGGGGAGAGAAAATGAAGAAGGAGAACGAGCTGGAAAGAAATGGGTGGGGAATGAGCGGGACAAATCCTTTGGAGCTGGAGTACGGTTACATTGTTTTAACACTCAGCTATAACACTTATAAGCTATATACCTCCACTTAACTAAATTTAATTAACTTAAAAGTGCTCCTGGTATCTCTTTCTTTCGCTGCCTCTCTCTTTGTGTAAATCAAAATCAAAGCAATGCTTTGCTGTATTTTAGAGCACATATAAAGTTTAGGAAAGGTGTAAATGTGTACCAGGACACTTTGTTTGCAATGCAAGGATGTTACACAGAGACATTCCACCATTTCCACATTTGCAGAGCTTCATTTCAGCATTCACAATGTGGTTATTGACTGTGATGTTACTATCTGGCACCTGCACAGCTGTTACATCCTTAAAGCCTGGGGGATTGTGGGTGGGAGATGTTGGCAGCAAGTACTAATTTCGCACATTTAACTAATTATCTAAGGGGGTCAGATGTTGAGGATTCACATTTTACTTGATCTTTTGAGATATGAGGTCCTTGTGCAATATAAATACTGTATAAACACTTTGGTATGGGGAAGACATATTCACTTTTAACTATGACTTTTGCCCTAATAAACTCTTAATTGGGGTTGGATTGAGGGATGTAGAATATGGTCATGCACAATAAGGCATTAATATGTGCTTTATAAGTTCTTATAAACAGCAAATATGTAAGCAAATAAGCAAAAGTGAGAATTGTTCCCATACTAAAGTGTTCCCACTGTAACTCCGTGAATTCAAAACTTCCTCACAAGTATGTAAAAGAAGTTTATTGAAGCTAACTGTATGATGTAGAGAGATGAATATGAGACTGGCGAAAAAACATGGTTTAATTTAAACAGTCAGAGTGGAAAAGTGGAAATCATCTTTAAATTAATTTAAATGAATTATTACTGATAATAATAATAAATTGAAGGTTTAAATTCAATATAATAATAACAATAATACATGTTATTTTTATGATCATAAATATAGTAAATAAAATCAATCATTATACATCATATTAATTATTATATTGTTACTAAAATGTAGATTTAAAATGATGAAAAATGTATGAAATGGCCTATTTAATTTAAAAATAAACTGTAACATTTTCGGGGATTTGAAAATGCTCTCTCTCTCTCTCTCTCTCTCTCTCTCTCTCTCTCAAAAATCTCAACATCTCAATCTCAAACAAACACACACACACACACACACACACCCACACACACACACAAATCTGCTGGTGGTCCTCTCTGAGGCACAAATAGATCCAAATATAGAACCTCTATATTTCTGGGAAGTTGGGGTGATGGACTTATTGAGCACTGCACTATTTAAGGGCTCGGTTAATAGAGATGGAGGTAGACAAATGCAGCTCTGGATTGAAAACAGTCTCCCCATCACATAACCACCCATTTTTGTATATGAATCCCCCCAGCATGTGCCATTAATAAAGTACGTCTTCATCAGCATTTAGCATGATGGAATAACACACTTGCAAGCTAAACTCAAACAGCTGATCAGCTAATATCCACCAAAGAGAGTATGCATTAATTTTCAGTCTCATCAGGAGTCTTTTGAGTTTGCTGGGAAGAGATGTTTGTTGTACTTAAGACTAAGTAGAAGCTTACTCAGGGTTTCAGATGTGAAAAAGTTAATCAAGCCAAAATGTGTTCATTATTTCATCAAAACAGGAAATGGATACTTGGATGTGTGCATACAGTAGATGTCATGAAGTTAAAAATAAAAAATTGTTTGTATGCTCTGGAATAAATTGGAATTGATGGGCATTTTCGTTTTTCAGTCCTGTTCATGATACTTATATTGCACTTTCTTGAAGATTATCCCTTCTTTACTTAGCACATAATTGCAGTGTAGCTCGATTAGAATCGTTTCAGTAATTGAAATAAAGCTAAACGAAAAGAAAATATAAAGATTCAATGACAAACTTGAACAAAAATTAGTAATATTGCCTTGGCAAATATCTGAAATAACATTTTTCAGCTGAAGTAGGCCAACTAAAATAACTACAACTACAACTGAAATAAAATAATATTTACAAAAAAAACCCCAAAAATATAAAAACAAAAATTCCTTCAAAATATTAAATACTCAATAATAGTATAGAACTATTACACAAGTAATTAAAAAAGCACTGTATCAATAAGGCAATGTTCTCGTAGATGTCAGGGTGTAGCATTAAAGGGATAGTTCACCCAAAAATGAAAATTCTGTCATCATTTACTCACCCTGAAGTTGTTCCAAACCTGTATAAATGTAATATAAAGGAAGATATTTGGAAGAATGTTTGTAATTAAGCAGATCTCAAGTAAATGATGACAGAATTTTCATTTTTGGGTGAACTATCCCTTTAAGGGATTCCTGCTTTACCAATGCTTTGCCCCAACATATCATGAACAAACAGTCAATGTTAGTAGTTATAATTTTTGGCCCAAATCAACCAGCGCTGTAAGGAACTTAAGCAATGGGATTTACGAGATCTAGTACTTGACAATAAAAAGAACATGAAATATGTTGGACAGCTATTTGACGTTACAATGCGAGAATATTCAGGACAAAGTACAAATCAACACAACAAAGCCTGGGGATGATAAAAAATGAGTCACTTCAGCTTTAGTGCTTCTCCTCTGATGCAACATTTACATTACATGATTCAAAGATTGTATGAATCTCCACAGTCTTTATTTTTCCCATGAACATTATTTGGAGGACACATTACAATGGCTTAAGCCAGTATTTTCTACAGGGCTCAAGATTGAAAAGTGAATTCAGTTGGGATTCTTATGCAGTAAAGCTTATCGCACGCTATCTTTAACAAAACATCTTGTTTCCATCAATTGCACAAGCTGTCCCATTTCCACAAGTGCTTTGGCGCAAAAATAAAAAGAGCACAAGGGAATTATTAAAGGTGTGGTGTGTAATGACTGTGCCACTATCAGCAGCAAATGAACAACACATTTCATGCTCCGTGCAAAATCAGCGTAACTGCAGCAACACGCAATGTGGTTTCACACCGACAGCATTGAATACTTTATGGTTATAGAAGAGTGCCATGAGAATTATTACAAACTTCATCATCATGAAGTAATTTAAATGAGGAGGTGGCGCACATTTACATCTAAATGAACTCAAACTTTAGAGAATTTGAACTTTTATGTTGCTACAAAATCCAATAATTTTTTCCAAACAGGTTTCCCAAACACTCTCCGACTTGTTTTTGGTTGGACAAACAGTCCCACCCTAAGCTCATATAACTGGTTGAGACAATTTTGCTGTTTGTCTGCCTGTTTCAAATGTTAAATGTTAAGTACATCAGCCAATGTTGGCTTGGAATACCTTTCACTAGGCCAGGAATATGCAGCGGGGTGACCTAAAGGAACTGGGTTAGTGGTTCACGTGAGTCATTTCACCCTGGCAGCATCGACCTCTTGCTCTTGCCTTCTCTGAATTTTTTAGCACATGCATTCAGAATACAGAATATTGCACGTTTTAACTTTTTCCTCCGGCTTGCAAAAGCAGTTTAATGGACATGTGGAGCCTGAGGCACTAAAATGTGAGTGTTTGTGCGTGCATGCTTTCAGATGGTAGAGGGGGGAATTCTCAGAGCTGTCGGCTCCCGCTCCACCTGCTGTTTTGCAGCTCAGAGGCACAGGATGGGGTCAAGGCTCATCATGACTCAGGAACAGAGGAGAAACGGAGGGTATGTGAGTCAGCCTGTTGCCTAAAAAAGGAAACTGGCTGGTGCTGGAAGGAGAAGCGTGAAAAATATCGCTCCCTCCACCTGCAGAGAGAGAGAGAGAGAGAACTCACTTCCCCTTTAAAAGAGCAGGCCAGGCCCTATTTGGTGTGATGTACACTAATGGGCCAAGACAAAGATGGCAAAATATTTATTGGTCTTTTAATGGTCTTAACCATTTTACTCAAATTAGTCAAATTAGCAAGAATTTCACAAATGCCATAGATAAAGTAACTATATAGCCTTCCCCAACTTGCAGACAACTTTTACAGTAAGAAAAGTCACTGTTGTTCCAAAACTTTCAAACAGTTCATGAGTAGTTGAAAAATGTCTCCAAGTTGATTTTGAGTTTAATGTGAGATCAAATATTCATTATAGGGTTCAAATCTGGACTCTGACCAATGCAAAAACATGGGCCTTGGTTCTCACTTCTTGGTTGTCTTTGCAATTTGAGCAGGAACATTGTCTTGTTGAAAAATAACATTGAATCATTCCTCTTTAGAAAACAAATTTTGTGGGAAGCAAGCCATTTTGCAACATTCTCCTACTCCAAAGCATTAAATGACTTTTCACAGTGAAGTAGCTCACCAGTACAAGCAGCTAAAAGGCTCCGCACACAATGACACCTCTTCACTGTGGTACAAATGCATTTATTATGTTATTTCTCAGCAGATTTCTGAAAACGCTGCTCTGGAGAATCACCATGTAACTCGTGTTTTTCTTCATGATTCATCACTCTACACACAACTTCCCATATTCTGCCGAAAACTCAATTCTATGATACTCAAATGTTACATAATGTACAGCCGATTCCTGCTATGCTTGAGAATATAAATTTAGTTGCATGAACTGTTGATGCATTAGGTCAACAACTCTTTCTTCAAACTCTTGTTCTGTCCATGCCTTCCAACATTTACTGTCAAACCTCTGCAACTGATCCACAATGCGGCAGAGAGCAGAAGAGAGCACGTCACACCTCTCTTCATCAATTTGAACTGGTTGCCAATAGCTGGTTGCATCAAATTCAAGGCACTGATGTTTGCCTATAGAACAACGTGGCTCTGCTCCTTTACCTTGACTGTTCCCTGTTAGTGGAATTACCTGCCAAACTCAACCAGGAGTCAACCCAAGTTCCATTGAACTCTGTTGGTAACGATGGAACTTTGGGAAACTTTTGGGAAACGCACCCCAGAGGAACTGAGTCTTTAGCTATTTTTAAGAATTTGTTAAAGATGCATCTTTTTCTTCAATACTTAACCCATTAATATAAACACCTTCTATTCTATCTATTAAAAAGATAATGAAAGATAATGAAGCACAACGAAGCAGCAACTTTATTACTAATTTCATGCTGTGTTATCTGTTTGTTTTTCAAGATTACAGTTAGTTTCATTCCTCGACTCTGCAGGTACAAGTGACTGTCTTTATGATTGAGTCATCGATTCAACTCAACCAATTTTTTCACAAAAGCTGGTTAATTCAAATTGTGTAGAAGTGATTGTGTTTTATGAATGAGTCACTGAATCATTCACTCAATCTCTTTGTTAAAAAATGAATGAATATGGTTTAATAATTATAAAAATGACATACACTTTTAGTTGTGTATATAAATAGTTGTATATATATAAATAGTTGTATATATATAAATACACACACAACTAATAGTTAGTGTATGTCATTTTTAAACCATTTTAATTCATTTCATATTCATTCATTCATGATTCAGGGAAGCTCTTCAGGGCTCTTCCGGCCTGTAGATGTTCTTCTCCACTAAAGCTGCAATGCATTCTTCTTCCTTTACCCCATCCACAACCTCTGCAGTCACATACTCCATTTAGGGTCCTATTAATCATCCACTGACATAACAGCTGTATATGTGCCACAGTGTGAATTGTCAACCCTTAGTTCAGCACAGCCACAGTCTCCATATCATGAATAATGCATGACACAGCACCACCCCTGAGTTTTCAATACGGATACTCTAAAAGAGCTCAAAGGACTCTTCAACGCATCACCGAGGGAGAAAGAAGAAAGGAAAACTGGTCGATGAATTAAAGTGGTAAAAACTATTTTACAGTCCCAAAGCTATCTGTATATAACAAACAAACAAATAAAAAAAATCTGTAAATGAAGCATTAAACACACAATCCATTTGTATGTGTGTGCTTGTACTGCTGTACAGAAAGTATTTCTGCTTACTATCCTGACACTAATTCAAGTAATGACACTGCACTTAACCTTCAGGAACTTGAACCTTTGCCCCTATAGTGTGGACAGGCCCAAAGTTATGCAGTCTATCCTGGGACCCATAAACTCAGGGACCTAGCTTAAGAAATCTCATACTATCAAGTTCCCTCCTCCTTATCCACAGCCATGTTGCAAAACAAGCTGAAGCAACTGACTTCTGCATGTCAATAGCTCTGAGAGCTCTCGCAGCTGTTCCCTTCACTTGTTGTGTTTGCTTTGTTGCCATGATCACAGATGGGTGTGAATGTTTGGGTTTTTATGGTAGCCTTTACTTTACAGTGAGACATGTTTGGATTGAAAACTGAGCAGTTTCATGCAGATCGACTATTATATGTTGTGGTATTAAAAACATTTTGAGAAATTGTAAACAGCATTTTCCACTTTGAAGGCATCAAAAGGTGAAATGGTGCTCTAAATGTAGAATGGTTTCAGAGTCACATGGTTTCAGTAAACGAGTCTTCGCCGTTATGTCATATGTAAAGTGCTTTGAGTACCCAGAAAAGCGCTATATAAATGTAAGGAATTGTTATTATTATTATATATTATTATATTCAATGGTTCACGAGACGTTGGCCTTTTGCATACACGCTCTATACCACATATTCGAAAAAAGAGCTGACTGAGACTGAAACTAGATGCAATGAATGATAAACAGTAGAAACAAGGAAATTGCATCATGAGCTTTTTTCACAATTTCTCACAAACTGTTGTCATAACAGTTACAATAACAGACCAAATCTCTTACTTCAAACAGTGCTGTTATATATAGTGTATGCTGTATATTACTAAGATATTAAGCACCCTAAAACAAGATATTAAAGTTATGGGAACATGACCATATCCTTCTAGAAGCTTCATCTGAACATTCCGCTTTGACCGTGAGGCTCCTGGTGAGGAGGTACAGCAGAAGGATTTAGTAGTTATTGGAAAAAGCTCAGACCTGTGTAGCATCAGCATGGACTAAATCAGCAGCTGCCATTGCTAGTAATCCCACCTCTCTTTTTGTTGGGGCCCGGGGTCAGGACCGCACAAAGGGTCTGACCTGCAAAAGTCAGTATAGCAGAGGCCTAGCAGGACAGAATAAAGTGCTTGGTCAAAGCTGACTCATCAGAGATCCTAGAAGCAGCACTCAACTGCCTGTACAACAGACAATACTGTTGTAGACTCATGTAACACACCCGCTGGCTGCGACCTGTTTAGCTGTGCGAGGATGTACCAAGTCATTTCACATTTCATTGCCTCATGCTCTCTTGTCCTCATTTTCAGTTGGCAAAACAGCAAATACTAGAATGAAAAATAAGATCATGATATACATACTGTTCAGCATGATATACTACCATTCAAAAGATTGGGGTCAGCAAGATTTATTTGATCAAAAATACAGTAAAAACAGAAATATCATAAAATATTATTACAGTTTAAAATAAATGCTTTCTATTTTAATATATCGCCACCTTGGAGTTATAAGGTTCTGCAATCCGAGCGGTTTTGAGATTTTGAGCTTCAAGGATTTAAATTCCATATAGCAAAAATGATATGGTGCACAGGTCTCTTTCATACATGAATATGTATTCTAAATGTACAATATCAAAATTTCAAATTTGTAAATGGAGATTTTTTGAATGCAGGTAGAACCTTCTAATTCTAAAAAATCACTTTCTGCTTGGAATTATAAGGTTGGAATTGATAAACATTAATTGAAGCAATAATTCTAAGAAACACAAACTGTATACTGTATAATTTGTTTTAAAACATAAAATTAGTTTTGTAACAATGTGTCGACATTTATGAGAAAGCTAAATTTGCTCCCAATGAAATTTATTTCATATTTTAGGATGAATAATTATTTTCTGCAGGAACCATAAACGTTTATTTTGGTTTAGACAGGAAGAAGCTGCGGTAATACATCCGACCAGGACTTTGTTCCACAGAAAGTGGAACAGGTAAAATGGCTTTCTTTCTAGAAACCAGTATGGATTGAAAAATTTGTAGACAAACTTTGATTTTGGCTTGAATAGCCAGAAGTGATAGATATTTTAAAATGTAATTTATTCATGTATGGAAAAGCTGAATTATCAGCATCCTTACTCCAGTCTTCAGTGTCACATGATCCTTCCAAAATCCTTCTAATATGGTTAAAACAAAGTGCATAATACAAACTCAACTGTCTTTTGTTAAATGCAGTTAAAAAGACACCCAAACAGAGAAGAGAGAATGTTTATGTCTTTATTCCTGGCTCCTTATGGTCTATCCTGTGCGTGCGAGTCTACATCCTAAAAACCAATCAATAAACAACTCATGAATGACGCAACTACAATGGATTTTCTAAATATGTCACAACTGAGTAGCAAATCAATAATCAGTTTGTGGTCAAAATGAATACGTAACCTCACACTTCACCTCAGGCGATGCAAATACCCATTTAAAAATAAGCATAGAATTTCACTAAAATGCATGTTTGAGCTGATGCATCATTTTGTCTCGAGATGCACAGCTGTAATGTTGTTTTCTAAGGTACATTTATAAAAAGCTACTTAAATGACCTAATTTTACAAAGGCCTACTCCTGGCTTAATCTAAACCCTGTCTGTGATACCAGGCCATTTAATGTTAAATAAACCTTCTGAGCCATAGGTGGGTAAAAAGGCATTTTACTGATTATGAAAATTCAAATCCATGGGAAGAAAATGACAGAATTCATTATGTGACTAAGATTAAAATGACAGCCATAGTTTCCTTATAGTAAGATGGCTTAGAACAATTTGCTATGTTTTGGCCAGTTCGAAGATAAGCCTTAGTTTATGTGTTAGTATTCACAACCAACCCTGCTGGCCAAAGTTTGTGACCTCACTTGACCCCAAAGTCACTTCTTGACCCTGGTGCCACCTGATAAGCTGAGGTCAGAAGGTTACTTAGCCCTATAAACCAAGTTGGCGTCTTAGAGTCCAACACCTTAAAGAGGTTTCAACCTTATCTTGAAATGATCTTAAAGCAACAGCAATGTAAAGGATTCTTATGGTGCACGATCAGTTGTAACAAAATATTCCCCTAATTTCACAGACAAGGCTTAAACAAATCCCCAGATTAAAATGCATGTTTGAGTGGTTTTAACTGCAACTTGCACTGGGATATCTTAATAGTTTTGTCTCAAGATGCGCACCAGTAATGTTTTTTTTCTTTTCTTTTTTCTAAAGCGTGTTTATAAAAGCTACTTAAATGTCCTAATTAAAGACTTAAGACTTAATCCTGGCTTAATTTAAACCCCGTCTGTGAAACTAGGCCGTATAAAAAAAAAAAAAAAAACGTTACATCGTGTGTGTATTTAAAAAATGAAAATGAAAACTTCATTTGTGTAACTGCTAGAATGGCCTGTAGGGGCGCTGTTGCTAATGAGGGAATTTTTTGAGGGGATTTTTTTATTTTTTATTAAAAAAACCAGTCCAGCAGACGCTCTGCCCTAGGGTGAAGGGTAGCGATGGAGATTAGGGTTTGGTATAGGCGAGCAGCATTGTGATTGACATAATCAATGAAATCTTTAGAATCGGCTGCAAGGTGGAGTTTCCGCCAAACTGGTTTGAAGGAGCAAATGTTTTGAGAGTCTTGCTGATGTTTTAAATTCTGAGCAGCAGCCTGTTTGCTTTGATGCACTAATTTCAATATAGTAGATAGTGAAAATGAAATAATTTTTAAATGAAGCAAAAGTACAACAGAAGTTCTTTTAGGTTTATTTATTTCCAAGGAAGAACTAAGACAAAAGTTAAAACCATTACGAACATACATTTCAGTCATTATCTAATGTTCATAATGATCTCTGAAATGAAACCACAATGAAATAAGACAAAATATACCACTGAGACAAAATAAACTGAAGAAATATTGCACTTAATTTCTAAAACATACCATATTTCCATTAAAGGTTATTCCTGACAGAGTCAAGAGTTTAGCTTTAACACTGGACTACACGGAAGGCCAAGCGTTAGACTATAGTATTGACCAACCACAAAAAGAAGCACTTTTCTTTTTGTGTTTAAGCTTATTTCATTAGTAGCCAATTTTGGTTTGATTTTAAACTATAAAACACAACAGAGAAACGGATCTTCTTATAATCATTCAGTTTTTGGATGACCCATTTCTCTAAGGTGTGCTACAGCTATTGTTCCCATAGTAATTGAGACGAGAGGATCTGTATTAGATCATTTGTCTGAAAAACAAACACTTAATGCCCGATAGTATTCAAAAGAACCCATAACTGAAAACTGAAACCTATTCAGAAGTGGCATAATCAATGCTGGCTTTGTAGGACTTCCTGGTTTTCCCTTTTTGTCCTTTTAAACGAAACCACAATCTATAGGAATAAAAGGATAACAAATATGATGTTAAGCATGTTAAGATCAGTTCTTCATAAAGGCCACTATGTTAAGATCACTTTACTTTGCTTCAAAAACTGCTGAATCATAACCCCCCCCCCCGCCCCCAATAACCTATAACACACACACTGTGTATGCACACAAATTCTGACTAATTCTATAAATCCAAACACAACTCCAACTATTTAAGTTGCTAAATAGTTGAATTCCAAAATTCCTCCAGACCTCAACCAGACACGAGCAGATTTATGGTTCCAATTCAGTAAAAAAGTGCTTAATGTAGGCCAAGCATGATCAGAGCCTAAACTACTTTTGTCGTCGAATGAGTTTTAAAAACAAATGTACAACTCATTTCAACTGGATTCGGATATCTCTGGATAGGATCCAGAGTCCTCATTTTGCTTTACAACTTGGCTTTTTAAGCATTTGTGCCATCTTTTGGGTCATATCTGGCTTCACCAGTCTGAAGAAACATTACGTCAAAATGTAAGACTACAAGGACAAAAAGGGAATGCCGCAAGTCTTTGAAAGCTGCCTTGTATCTCCTCTCTTTTTTAAATCAGTTTTTCAATATTGACTCTGAGTTTCCTTCTATAGTCTCCTTCCTTGAACTGAAACAGTGCAACTGAATCATAATCTACACCATTTTTGTTTTCATCATTTGGCAAGTGAGATCACCTGAGACTGAGTGCTTTTTTACAGGCAGTGCAATCTCGAAGCCTGCACCGCTACACACTAAAACAGAAAGGCAACAAACATTTCAGGCATCCTGCCCAGACCCCACCCTGTTTTATCTCTCCGCTCCGATCACACACATGAACACCAAGTCCTAGACTTTTGCTCCTCTACCAAACAACACGTGCAGCAAATTTAACACCAAGCAAACCACGTTTGGCTTAAAGGCATTTAGAACCAAAAATAAAGTCCATTTGAACAGGAAAAAATAAAACAAAAGCCACACTTGGGTTATGAGTTGGCGAGGCGATGTCGCAAAAGCTTTCAGACAGCATGTTACCAAGAGCAGATTATTGACTGAGGAAACAGAATCAATGAAAACTACAGACCTCAAAAGAGCTTAAACAAGATCAGTGCATTATGTCAGTCCATTCAGTACGTTATTCCTCAGAATCTGTTCTTTGTGTTGTTTGTAATTTGTGCGGCTCAAGCGAAACTGTTATAAGCCTATAATCTCTTAGTCCAAGAGGCCAAAAACTGAAATAAAACAATCAGTGATTTTAAAACTCAAGTGAGGAAAACAAACATGTGCAAACAGAAATCAAAAACTGAGGCAAGAGAATGACGAAGTTTCTCTCAGCTGTACTGCGAATGGCTGCGGTCATAGTGTTTTCTTGCATTTCTCTTCAGATCTCGGACAAGGTCTGCATGTTCTTTGTCAACTTTTACTGAAAAGCATGAGAAAAGTGACTACTTTGACAAAGCTCTGCAGGCTTAGTCCGGTGGGGCATATCCCATCCACGGGGGGGCGGCCGAATCTCTGGGTCGGGTAATTTGCCAGTGACTTCCTGCACCCTTATGTATGGATTTCTCCATAGAGGTATGTTTTCTCTCATTGGTGACAGCAAAGCGAACATTCGCTGTCATCGGGAGATAAACAAAAGTGAAAGCTCCTAAAGCCCAACTGCTTTGGACTCATTCCATGCATTTCTCAACGTGATGGGCAGGTGTCGAGTCTCTGCTCCGCAGTCGATGTGGCTTGATCTGGATGTGGATCAATCTGATGGAGAGGGGAACAGAAAAACAGCTGCCGTGAGTCGAAAGCATGTAAATATGAAAAAGCTGTCTCCTGAGAGATATATCAACATTTTACCCTTCAAAAACACAAAAAGCTTACCTCGGAGTAGGGTGGAGGGGGTCGCAAGCGGAACTCCTGGATGTAGGCCAATAGTGGGGCTTCAAAGTTCTCCCGCCCTGACGACACTTCCAGACAGCTCTGCCTCTGTTCTTCTGTGACCACCTCTGCATAGGCTGGAGGAGCTGCATACAGAAAAAGCAAATGTTAATACGGTCACCATGCCAACCAGGATATCAGCAACAAGTTCTTTCTCAGTAATCTGACTAAAGTCATATTCAAATCACATGACTTCCACATAAATCTTGACTCTTATTATATTGCAAACATGCCTCAGAACAGAAATTTCCATACCTTCAGGCCTCTCAGGGAGCGCCATGCCTAACCAGCTCATGGTCATGCTGCACTGACTGCTCACAGAAGACGTACGGCTACCAAAGGGATGGAGGGGGATGGTGCCAATCACCAGGGGCAGGTTTAAAGACAGGTTCATGGCTCCTGGGATATCTACATACACCTGCAGATAAAAATATTGGGATTTTAAGTTAAACATTTCAGAAATAGTGGACCTTGATTTGTAAATACGACTGTTAAAACCATCCAGTAGTTAAATCTGACATCATGTGTCACCATTTCCAGGTCCAAATGTTTCTCTGTATCCAAAAAGCAAAAAAAAAAGTGCTTATACACACTCATGATGTGCTGTACTACCAAAAAAAAAATCATGGATCCTTTATCTCCATACCGAAATTTCAACAGGCCAGAGAGTAATTTATCTTTTTTTGAATAGATAAAATAGCAGTGTCCGTGACACAGAGTTCTAGACTTGAAGAGTGCTCATAAATGGTTTAACGGAATAGAGACTTGGACACTGTAACAGTCATGATTTAGTCACGATTTAACAAGAGCATTCAACAAGGATCCTGCTTAAAAAACTAGGGATGACCCAATCATTGTGCCAGAGTATTTTCAATCATTGTAGATGAAAAGCTTCAGCCAAAAGGCAAGAAACTAAAGAATTTGAAGGAGGAGGCAAAAACTATAACAACATTATTTATATATTCACAGCCTATCAATGTATCGTCAGAGTAGAGTGACTCTAATATTCAGATATAAGCGAGGACAGATTAGTTTATGGGGTTAATAGGCCATTAACACTCAATGGCCTGAATTTCATCAGATATTTTAGGCTGATCTTCTTATCAGTATGTGCTGGGAGAACTTGGCATAATCTTCTTATCATACATGGTGCTGCATGTGTGGAAGAGCAAGAGGGGCTTTCAAGGAACTGATCCTTTAGCGGTTTGAAATTGACATTAAAAGCTCTGAAATTACTTCATTATTTACATTATTTATATTTAAGCTATAGAAAATGCCAGCACTTGTTGAGATGATCGGTAACCACATAAAAACTAAAATCAATATGAACTAAAAAAAAAAAAAAAGCACTTGACTTACCATGAGTGAGTACTCCACTCTAATGATACTGCAGTCGAGGATGGAGGGTGATACAGGAGGGATTTTCAACATTTTTCCATTCCATGTCTCCGTCTTGCCAGAAGAAAGCGACTCCCCTCGTATGTTGGCCACCAATTGCTTGATCTCCTTCATCTTCCCTTTGGCAAAGAAGGTCTGCGTTTGGTAAATGGCGGCCTTTGGCACAACCATACGCGAGGAGCAGTTTTCAATTTCTGCAAAGATCTGAATGGACTCTCCTGTGTGAAGAAATGATGATTGGTTAATGGGACCAAAAAGTATCAAGATGTATCATGTAGAGCTGCAACCATTAATCAATAAAATCGCTAATGAAAATAATCAACAACAAATTATAGTTTAATGCGCCTATTGTCTTCAGATTGCACATTGTTTTGGAGGACAACATTGGCCAGTATGTGGTATAACAATTTTGTAAATAATGGATTCATTAAAAAACATTACTGACATTATTAATTTTTCTATTAATTTTTGGATTAATCAAACAAATAATTGACAGTATAATTGTTAGTTGCAGCCCTAGTAAAAAAAAAAAAATCTCTCCAAATATCTAGTGAAAATATTAACTGTCAGAAGATTTACCTGGAGTATAACCCTTCCGTTCAATTTTGGCACTTAAGGAGATTGGACCTGAGGTGCAAAACCAGCAGCATAGTGTCTTTTCTTTAGTTCCTGCCTGGGGAGACTGTGCAAAGTAGAATAACAAAACTTTAGAATGCGAGAACCTTAAATGGTTATTCTTAAACATTGCAATTTTGAATCAGGAATGAACAGAGGGACGCAAACACTCACCAGCAGGAGAGGAGTGTTGATGTCGATGTGTTCAAACACAGTGAACTCTTTCTTGGTCTTCATAGGCAGAAGCCACGGCCTGTGCAGCTCAGCCTTCACCCAGTAGCGCACACTACCATGCTTCCCTTCGAACGAGGTAGCCAGAGGTCTGCATGTGCATGACACAGAAAATATAAGAATTATAAGAGAACAGATGAATAGTTATTAGCTTTGGTGCCACATCTGATCAAAACTCACGTTTGTGGAAGCTCAAAGCTGAATGCATACTCATGTCTTCCTGAATGAATAGTGGTGAGTCCCTCCTCAGAGTTATCATCATCTGAAACAGAAGAGAATAATATTCCAAATATACCTTACCTGGCAAAGCATTGATCATCTTCTTGTTTGTTACATGATCTAATTTACTCAAACACATAAGCATACTTCAGCTAAATGCTTAAATATAAACAGAAGCAGACTTTGACAAAACAAGCTGTTTGATTCTCATAAACCCCAGCAATTCATGATATGCATTTCTATTATATTTCACCCATGAGTGTAAATCATTGCACATGAGGCACAGGTGTACTCAGCTTCAGTATGTATTCTGAATGGGATAAATACTCGTAAGATGCACCGCAGTTCACATGAAACATAAGATGAATGTGAAACAAAATTCCAATGTTAAATAATGTTTGTGTAAGACCAAAAAGTACTGGTGGCTTTCGTTTTGCCAGTTCAGCACTCCATTCAGCTTAGCGGAGCTACGGTAAACAAGCACGGAGCTGTCAATCAAGGGCAGACTCCAGCAAGAGAAGACCGGCCTAAACCGGAGCCAACTGCTTCACCGTGCCTGAGCACTCATTACGTATTCAGTGTGCGGCGGCGGGCGCGCGCGCGCGCGTACACACGGTGTCCGGACTGCGCGTGTTCTGCGGCGTGGAGCTCAGGAGTGTTTTCCCATTCAGCAAAACACGTGCGAGAAATATGACCCAAAATATAATAAATAACCACCAGCAATCACAAACGACAGAAAACCGACCAGTTTCCATAATAAATCGACCTTTATTGTAACCAATCAATCATACATAAACAGCAAATTAGAACAATTAAACAAGTTAGATTAGAACTTTACAGGGGAATGAATTTCTTTGAAATTACAATACGCATGCAATTAAAAGCCATAACATGCACTACTTGATTTGTTTACATTGGGTTTCAACATTCAAACATAGACTAGCACGTTCTGTACCAGCTAACAAAAACTTTACAACAAAGAACAGCGACTGAATATGGAAAATGTTATTATACAAATTGTGTGTATTCTTGAGGTGACATTTCCCCTGGGTAAAGCAACGTTTCACACTTGCAATTTTGTAACCCTGTGTTTTGAAGCTCTGCTCGGTGCCAAATGTATAGAATGGAGCAATGCAGCGGTAGAACTGTTACTCACGTCAAGATGTTTGTTTGGCAACAGACGACCAATGAGCTGCCTCGGCGCTTACCTCATTAAATATTCTGAACAGTTGCAGAAACTGTGGGACGCGTTGACCAATCGAAAATGTCGTACAGCTAACGGACATTTGCTTTTCGCAAACGTTATGTGTGGCTTAGAGTGGACACAGTTCTACCGAAAGATTAGCAAAACAGGTCGCTAGCTGCATTCATCCAATAAAAGTTTTCGACCTCATGAATATGCAAATGAGGCTTCGTGTGCAATGTGAAACCAGATGACACAGTAACACGATTATTCAACATTTTAGAATGACCCTGTCCAATTCCAAGTGTGAAAAGTCCAATAGTTAATGCAAAATTATGCAGAGAGGTTGTCAGTCAGCATTGACATTTTATGGAATAATGGACCACTGAATGCGTTTAAATTTAACAGCCACGACCGTATGTGTGCAAGGCAGCACACTACAGACACTGGTGCAAAGTTGCTGCTTTTCTCACTTTCCGCAAAAGCATGATGTCATTGAAGACACGTTGGCGCCTCCACCAATCAGAGACGAGAACGGCTAGCCACTGCATCAAAACAGGATTGAACCGCTTCTAACAATGGGTGGAAACTTAAGACATTAAGCCGAAAGATTTGTCATTACTCTGATGAAATTATAGAAAATTTATGGTCGTTATTTTTCCAAAAGAAATGTGTAGTGGCAGCGCACCGAAGACGAATCTCGTGTTTCATGAGGCTGTGGCACGAGAGGAGCAAACTGTGTGGCCACCATTCATTCATTCAAGCTGTCTCTGACACCTGAAAGAATGTTGAAATGAAGTCCAGAACACAAACTAAATAATAAATGTGCTGATTATCACGCATTTAGGCGATCTACATGGGATAGTGAAAATTAAGCATATGCCAAATCATTTTTTGAGTGAGTGTCATGTAGTGCTGTGTGATTTCCCATTAGTTAGCCAACATATGAATACATAAAAGCAATCGATAAAGAAAAGAAAGATGCACGCAAACTGTCTACAGATCCACCGGTCAACAAGTACTGTGCAGCATCCAGAGCCTGTCATGTCATCCTGGACCACTGAGCATCCCAACCGCTCTTTCCTGAACACATCTACACTGAGAGCATGTTTGATCTGCATTCTTACCTCTTTCATGGCCAATAAGGATGTCTCTATGATTCAGATATTCCACTTCTTCTGTATAATTTTGAGTGTAGGCAGTGTTGGATCCAGCATTTCGTGATTCTGTCCAACGAACTTTCGCGAATCCTTTTGCATGTATTTTGAGTGACTTTACACGAATCTCCCCGGTGACTTCAATAATAACTCTTCCTGAGACGGAGTCCCCGCTTGAGAAAACAGGGACATTGCTGTCATTTAGACAGTCGTAGCTTACGGTGAAGCTCTTTACCTTTCCTAGCACCATGGTGGCAAGAAAATAAAATGTACAAAGTTTTGTAGACAAAAATTCACACGGCAAAGTCTATGAAAATAATCTCTTATGAAAAAAAGCGACAGTTAACACTGGAGAGTGTCATTGAGATGCGAGAGCTGAATAACAGCAAAAGATGCTGTTATCGCGTCTCGGTGAAGGCTTGATGGTCTGCAATGAAAGACAGCGAGATTTCGCCACCGGCTCACTTTAAGCGCTGCTCTTGTGAAAAACAAGTTAGTGCGCATGCGCGTAGCTCTTATCCGTCCCCCCTCTTCCGCTTTTTGTGCAGTCTTTGACCGGGACTCAGGAGACAAATAACAGCTAACAGCTGAGCGGTGTATTAAAAGAATACATGGAAGTCTAAACATTTTTCACACGTTTAGGTAGAGCTCTGCATTAATATTTGAACAGTTCATGTTATAGTCTGTTAAATGAATTTGGGCTCTGTTTAGGCTACTCCAGGAGAACATTTGCACAACAGGACCATAAAAGACCTTAGATGACTTAGTCTACAAAATAGTATGACTTAATGCAATTGTTTTTATTCTAAATATTGATTTTGTTTAAATTTTTACCTCTTGTCTCTAAATTCAGAAAATCAGACATTGATAAAGACATTTCCCTGGAGGTCAGTGGCATTTTCGCGCCATGCTGCGTTTAGATAAAGAAGAATTGATGCCAGTTGGGACCAGCTTTAAGCCCTGTCAATTGAGCTGAGTTTGAGTTTTCAACATTTATTTCCAGATATTGGGCCAACTCACACAGGAATTCCTCTTTCTCCCACATTTTTATTTCATATTTCTGTATTTTTAATTTCATATTATTAACTGTTTTCCATTGTCTACGAGCTTCCCTTTCTAAAGGTGGCATAAGGAGCAGGAAGAATACTGACATTAGTATTGTAGATGAGGTTGGTTTTCGTTTCACTTGCAGATTTAGACCTATAGTACATGTTGGTTCAAGTTGAAAACTGATGCTCCACCCTGTGGCTGCTTGCTTTCTTCTGTCTCGCTTTAATCGCTTGTGTGTGAACAAATCACGATGGGTTCTGCTGCCCTCTAGTGGTTTATTGGAGAACAGTTATTCGATACCAACTTCCCTCAACAAAGTTATAAATAATAGCCCATAGTTATAATTTTCCTGGTTGGAGCTGAATTATATTGTTTACATTAACTTCTTTTTTTCTAAGAAGATGACGGCAGTGTGACTTGAAGTTGGATATAACAAGTACAGATCCCTGAGAAAAGTAAGTTGCTAAAATGTTGATGTTAAACATTTTATGAACTTTAGCAACTAACATTAATGTTCATGTTAAAGTAGACTAAAAGTGTCTTTAGACTGAAAAAGTTTACCTGCTGTTGAAGAACACAACAGTTTTCAAAAATGAACTGTAATAAACTGGAAAACATTGTTGAAATGGTCAGTAGAGAAAAGTAAACATGGGTTGGGCTGATCTGTTAAGAGACTGTTGACATCAAAGAAATTTACTTTGTGTGCAAGTGCGTTGGGGGTGTATGTTTAAAATATCATGAAATGTATGCATAATCACAACATTAATTTGTAAGACATTTGAGTTTATTCAGAATTTAGTATCTGCCTTTGTGGATGAAAAACAATCCAAGTGCAGAGTTTTATTTTAATATATAGACTTTATATTTGAGACAAAGATTTTTTTATTTATTTTATTCATTAATTTTTTTGAAGAGGTTACAGTATTTGATGTGTATGTTGAGTCTAATAATAATCCAATAAGATAACAACCACGTCAAACACAAACAATACCAGACAATGAATTGAGGAAAGCGCTTAGAGTAATCAACAGAAAACAGAACAGATGTGTGGGACTAATTAACAACAAAGGAAACTAACTAGGGAACACAGGCAAATTTAGGTAGATGGGAACAGGGAAAACAGAACCAAAATCCACTGTTCACATGACAATAACTTTGTAAAGAAACTCATGCAAATATGTAAAATTTAAGCAATTACTGTTCATAGATTATTTTAACATGAAGGGAGGGCAAAAGTGAAAATTTAGAACTTTAAAAAAGCTGAAATAAGTTCTAAAAAGAACAGAATGCAGTTTCTAGTTTTAGTTGAAGTGGTCAAGAATAAAGTTCCTGGATGGGATAGAGCTGTAGGGTCATGATTGGGGTAACAGGCTTGTTCGTATGGGTTAAAAGAGAGTTGTGATATTGTTACTGTTTCAACAAGCTAGTCTACAGTCACTAAACGCTCTTTTCAAGTTTCATGTAACTTTTTTGTATGTCCTGCAATTTATTAAATTAATCAATAACTCCAGGCGGGTTGTCATGTGCCTTTTACTGAGGAGTGGCTTCCATCTGGTCACTCAACCATACAGGGATTGGTGGAGTGTTGCAGAGATGGTTGTTCTTCTGAAAGCTTCTCCTCCCTCCACAGAGAATCACTGGATCGGGTTCTTGGTCACGTCCTTGACTGAGGCCCTTCTCCCCCAATTGCTCAGTTTTGGCCAGGTGGCTTGCTCTAATAAGAGTCCTGGTGGTTCCAAACTTCTTTCATTTATGGATGATGGAGGCCACTGTGCTCATTGGGACCTTCAATGCTGCAGGAATTTTTCTGTACCCTTCCCCAGATCCGTCTCGAAGGTCTACAGACAATTCCTTGAACTTCATGGCTTGATTTGTGCTCTGACCTGCACTGTTAACTGTGGGACCTAGACAGGTGTGTGCCTTTCCAAATCATGTCCAATCAACTGAATTTACCACTGGTAATTTACCAATCAAGTTGTAGAAACATCTCAAGGATGATGATCAGTGGAAACAGGATGCACCTGAGCTCAATTTTGAGTGTCAAGGCAAAGGCTGTGAATACTAATGTACATGTAATTTGTTTTGTACTTTTAATAAATTTGCAAAGATTTGAAACAAACTTCTTTGACATTGTCATTATTGAATTTTGAGGAAAACTGTTCTCATCTATTTCTTTGGTCACTTCCAAAACAACTTGGCCCTCCACAATGTCCCCACTAGGGACATTAATCTTGTTGTAATGAAGACTGAGCACGCTGATGGATCCTGACATTTTTTTTCTATGTGCGTAGACTAGACATTCAAAGACAGCCACACAACTCTTCCTGTTCTCGTGGGCGAAGCAGAAGTGACAAAGTTCATGCTTTGAAATAATAATAAAAAAAAATGTTTTGAGGGCGAGGCACTTCCTACACCAGGTCAGACTAGATTGTTTACCACAACAGAAGATGAACCTTGTTTTTAATAATTGTTACTCCCCATCTAGAGATAAATGATGCAACAGGAAAACAAAATGAAAGGACTTGATAATAAAACTTTAAATATTTAAAATAATAAAAATAATGATGAATGTTATAATTATATTGAGAAATTGTGGTTTTCACTTGAGGAGCAGACAAGGCTAAAAACAAACTTAAAAGCTAAACAGTATTTCCCTCTTACCAAACTTCACAAAAGAAAATACATTTTCCCTAACTCCGTAAGCATGAACAATAAACTAAGTCAAACCAAAAATGGTGTCTAAATCTTATGTATTCTACAAATTGAATATTTACAAAGACAAGAAAACAAATCAGTATAAGACAATACTAAAATCAAGGTTAGTAAACAGGCAGTAGTTGTAATCGCAAATGTCCAAACTAGTCAATCACACAAAACACTCTCTCAAAACAAAATAACAAACAGATGGTAATAAAAATAACAAAAAGACCAATGGCAACCACAGAAAGCGAACAACAAGGCTGACAAGAGAAATAAGGACACATTGTCTTATAGCTTCTCAAACCTGTCCTAAAGACTCCCGCCACAGCACTCTTTGAATGTCTCCCTCATCTATCACACCTGACTCAACTCATTAGTTCCTAAATAGAGACTGCAAGACTAAAATTGGGTCCAATTTTAGTTTGTATGGTGAAGGAGACTAATAAGACACATTAGGAGAAGATTCTTTAGTGTTTTGATTTGGATCATAAACTGGTGCAGATGGAGCCGGATAGAAAGCAGGGAGCACTGCATTTGGATTTGGATAAAGCCCTGCAGCAGCTCCTGGATGGGGTAGAGCTGTAGGGTCATACAGATTGGGGTAAAATTCTGCATATGGAGGATGTTGTCCACCAGGACAGGGCACAAGGTTAGGCTGAGGTGGCAGATATGGCTGGACTTCTGCAGGTGGGCCTTGCCAGGGAGGACATTGTTGGTCAGCTGAAAGAATAACCACAGGCAATCTGACTTCTGGATCTGAGGCGAAAGACACATCCAGATAGACCTGAAAGACAGTCATGTACAGAATAGTTCAAGAGAACTGTGAAAATATGTTTAAGTTACAAAGGAGAGGAAACAAATAAATTATTTATTTTTTCTTGACTCTTTTTTAGAAAGTGTTGTATATGCTGTAAAATCAATGGTGTTATAAACTCTTTTAGCACACAAATTAAAAAGAATTTAGAAATTTGTGAAAATTAAAGGAATAGTTACCCAATTTCTTTCATTTACTCACCATTATGTTGTTTAAAACCTGTTGACTTTGTTTCTTCTGCAGAAGATAATCTGAAGTTTAAAGAATGTTTCAACTGTTTCAAAATATCTTTTTTTAGTGTTCCAAAGAAGAAAGAAAGTCGTACCGGTTTGAAATGACATGAGGGCGAGTAAATTTTAATTTTGGGGTGAACTGTCACTTTAAATATGGCAATAGTAAGGAAGATGAAGTAGCACCTTGAGTTCACTTTTATAATTCTGCAGTTTTCAAAGGTGACAGTCAGGTCACGTGGAAGGTTCATGTCTACTATGAACTTTGTCTTTTCTCTAGATGAGATGCGATCTTTAGTTTCTTTGACTATATCCTTAAATCCGTTATTAGTACTCCAGCCAGCAATGAACGTCTGTTTCTGCTGGAGTTTGTACTTTAGCTTGACGTCACGAGATGAAGAGTTGTCAACATCAACAGAAATTCGGATTGTTTCACCCGCAGTAATTACAAGGATTTACATGGAATTAGAGACAACATTTATCGATAATGGAAAAAATAAAGACAAAATGACTATAGCCGGGTTTTCCATCCAATTTGCAAAATTAATTTATAAAACCTATTTGCAGATTCAGGAGAACAAAGTAGTCAGATTCAGAGACACTGGAGTTAAATATCAATGGAAATGGACGTCAAATAAACTTATTGTTAGCCGTTCACTTCAGTATATCAGAATTACTATTTTTAGTGATTTAAGATACTATGCAAAGTTATTGCTTTACTGTTGTCTGAATTATGTAGTCCTATGACGTTTTTGATGCAGATCAAGGAATTTATTCAGTAAATGTGTTTCCATCATAGTTTATGCCCATGTCTTCTTACCTAATAAAAAACTGTACCCACCTCAAGTGACTGCATGTGTTCCCTTTCGACACTGCGTAAAACACTGCGGGAAATCCCTTTCTTCCAAAATGTTGAAATATAATGAAAAACTTTTTGAAAAACTGGCCAATTGCTGCTCTATACGCAAAACGTTTGCCTTACTGGCGTAATAGGCAGTATAAAAGGCGAAAAGAGCGGCAAATACCTCATAATCTCTTCCTTCACGCTCATCGTTGAAAGTTGCTAACGCTGATTTACTTCTCCAAGGCATCCGATGACTTCAACTTGCAGCATCTGCGTGGGTCCCATCGACCCGCCCAATAACCACCCGCACTGTGTGGCTTGCCTGGGCCTGGCCCACGCCGAAACAGCCTTCATGGACTCTGGGAACTGCACCCACTGCGCGGATTTTCCAGCCCGCGTCCTTAGAGCCAGAAGGGACTATGTGCGGTCCTTCACAGGAGCTAGGCCTACTGCCGCCAGCGAGCCGCTGGTGGGCCCCGCTCGCGTAGACGACGACGTCGATTACGACGACGATGGAGGAGATACGTGGCTTCACCGTCCTCTTCCATCTCCCCTCTCTCCAGCCGTCGTGTTCACAGGAGAGGCCTTCCACCCCCCTGCGTCCATGACCGAAGATTTCTTCTCCTTCGGCGCGGTGGAGCAGAAAGAGGGCGACTCCATGTCCCTTTCCGCGTCCGAAAAAGATTGGGTGGCTTCGAGCCCGACCGCCCAGAGGCCCAAGCCCCTGTAGACCTCCAGGAGGAGTTTATGAGGGTGCTTGAAAAGGCGGTGACGGAGTTGGACCTCACGTGGAAGGCCCCAGTCGAACCAACTAAAAGTAAGCTGAACTCCTGGTATCTCCAATCAGGCCGCCGTCAGGCCGCTCCGAAAAGGAGGAGCCCATTTTTTCCCGACGTCCATGGCCATGTGGTGAAATCGTGGTCTGCACCCCAGTCGGCGCGCGTCCATGCTTCCAATCACGCCTTCTTCTCCCACGTGGACGACGCGGAGGCCCACGGCTACGTGCGCACTCCCCCCGTCGAGGAAACGGTCACCGCTCACCTGTGCCCATCAGCCACCCCCCTAGGATCAGATCTGGGCCTGCCATCCAAACCGTGCAGGTTCATGGCTCATCTTGCCGACAAGGCCTACACTTCCGCGGGGGAAGCGGCCTCAGCGCTCCACTCCATGGCAGTGCTGCAGGTTTTCAGGCGAAGCGGCTGCAGTCTCTTGATAACGCCGGTCTCGAAGCGGAGGTGGTTAGAGACCTACGTGCAGCGACAGATTTTGCCCTCATGGCGACGAAGCGCTCTGCTCAGGCCATTGGCCGCGCTATGGGGTTCATGGTAGTCCTCCAAAGGCACCTATGGCTCACCCTAGCTGACCTGAAGGACACGGACCATAAGACCCTCCTCAACGCTCCCATCACTCCCTCCGGCCTCTTTGGCGATGCCGTGGAGTCCGTCGTCGAGCGTTTTGCTGAGGCGCAAAAGCGCGCGAAAGCGATGAGCCACGTGATGCCCCGTCGCTCATTCCAGCCGCAGCCCAGCGTCAGATCACGCTCTTCATCAGCTCACCACACGGATCGGAGGATTGTGAAGCAGCCGTCTGCCGCCGCTACAGCAACGCGCCCTGAGCCCGTCGTTCGGCGGAAACAATGGCCAGCACCTGGCAGGAAGCGTCACAGCCCAAGGAGAAGCCCTCACCGTGATGGCGGATCGTCTGCGGCGCCTAAGCCATCATCCTGACAGCCCGGTCGCGAGGAGAAGAATCTCCGTGGAGGAACCCGCCCCCAAGAAAAGGCGACTCTGTTCCCCAGTCCCCGCCGTTCCTGCAGGAGACTGTGGTGTTGTTTGTCCACGAGAAAAGTGTGTCAATGTAAATATGTTAATAAAAATGCATATCCCCTCACAAAAAGAGCTTTCTTCTCCTCATGTTCTCTTCCCCGTGCATCGCGCCCTGTCTCAGAACAGTGCGACGCTGCAGCGCATCATCATTTCAAAAGAACTCGACCCACGGCAGCTAATCACAGCGCACCCAGTTTAGCTAGAATTAGACCGCGATCTAATACGGCCGCTGTCTCTCTTCCTGCACGCTTGGAGGGCCATTCCAGGTATTTCTCATTGGCTAATAGACATTATACGCAACGGGTATTCTCTTCAGTTCAGACGCAGACCACCCCGCTTCAACGGTGTAGTTCCGTCGCTAACGGTGTCCAGAAACACCGAGATTCTAAGAAGAGAAATTCTCAGTTTGCTCACGAAAGGATAGAAACGATAGAGCGCGTCCCTCCGAGCGAACAGGAATCGGGATTCTACAGCCGTTATTTTGTTGTCCCCAAAAAGGACGGCGGCCTCCGCCCCATTCTCGATCTGAGACCTATAAACCGAGCCCTGCACAAGCGTACGTTCAGAATGACTACGTTGAAACAGATCCTAGCCCAAATTCGCCCGGGGGATTGGTTTGTGTCGGTGGATTTAAAAGACGCTTATTTTCACATTCAAATAGCGGCACGTCACAGAGGCTTCCTGAGATTTGCGTTTGAGGGCCAAGCATACCAGTACACGGTACTTCCGTTTGGCCTGGCGTTGGCCCCCCACACCTTTTCGAAATGTGTGGATGCAGCATTATCCCCTCAGAGAGAGCGGCATGCGGATCCTAAATTACTTGGACGATGTGCTGGTAGGCCACACGGAAGCGCTGTTGCACCACCTGGAAAGTCTGGGGTTATGGGTGAATGCTCAGAAGAGTGTGTTCACCCCATGTCAGTCGATAACCTATCTCAGGGTACATTTTGACTCGGTAGCAATGAAGGCCAGCCTCTCTCCTCAGCACGTGGACACCAAAATTTCTACTTTGCTCCATTTCAAACCGGGCAGATCTGTTCCGCTGAGGGATTTCCAGAGGCTTCTGGGATTGATGGCGTCAGCTTGCTCGGTTTGCCATCTGGGCCTCCTACACATGCGCCCACTCCAGTTTTGGCTCAAGGCTCGAGTCCCATGGAGATCGTGGGCATCAGGCCATGTGCTCATCCCAGTCGATCACAGCTGCACCAGGGCTCTGAGGCTGTGGCGCAACATGGACTTGTACAGTCGGGGCGTTCCCCTGGGCTTAGTGACGAGACGCATTGTTGTCACGACGGACGCGTCTACCTCAGGATGGGGCGCGGTTTGTGTGGGCTCACCGGTGTCAGGCCTCTGGTCAGAGTCGCTGAAAGAGTGGCACATAAACAGGCTGGAGTTACGTGCGGTCATCCTGGCGCTGGAAGCTTTTCTGCCTCAACTGGAATGGCAGCACGTTCTGATTCGCACCGACAACAGGTCTGTGGTATCGTACATAAATCGCCAGGGCGGCATCAGATCCAGAATTCTCTTCAAGCAGGCGAAACGCCTCCTTTTGTGGTCAGATCGGCATCTTCTCTCCATCAGAGCGACCTACATCCCTGGCCGTCTAAACTACGGGGCGGATTTACTTTCGAGGAGCGGTATTCCTCAGGGAGAGTGGAGACTTCACCCCGGCGTGGTGAGGAAGATCTGGTCCCGGTTCGGGACAGCAGAAGTGGATCTGTTTGCGACGAGCGAGAACGCGCATTGCCCGCTGTTCTTCTCAATGTCCCACTCCCCGCTCCAGGGAGATGCTCTGACATCGAGCTGGCCGAGAGCCAAGCTCTATGCGTTCCCTCCGGTGAAAATTCTACCCTTAGTGCTATGCAAAATCAGGGAGGAGAAAGCTTCAGTGATCCTTGTCGCCCCAAACTGGCCGAACCAGCCATGGTTTCCGGATCTCAGAGAAATGCTGACAGCTGCTCCATGGCGGATCCCGCTCAGGGCAGATCTGCTATCGCAAGTGAACGGTGTGATCTGGCATCCCAACCCGGAGCTGTGGAAACTTCACGTGTGGATGCTTCAGGGTCGATAGAGGATTTGAGCGTCTTGCCTCCTCGTGTCCTCGCCACGCTCACGGAGTCCCGTGCACCATCCACTAGACGCCTTTACACTCTAAAATGGCAAGTGTTTGTAAAATGGTGCTGCGAGCTTCTCATCGACCCGGTTAACTGCCCAGTGTCGGATGTTTTAAGTTTCTTGCAGCACAGGCTGGACAGTGGCAGTCTGCCCCCCACGCTGAAGGTTTACATAGCTGCTATCGCTTTGTTTCATGCACCAGTGGCTGGTCAGTCGATAAGTAGACACGACTTAGTGGCCAGATTTCTTAAAGGAGCAAGGAGACTGTTTCCTTCACGGCCGCCTTCTGTGCCGCCGTGGGATCTAGCGCTGGTTCTTAAAGCGCTCTCTCTTCCTCTGTTTGAGCCTTTGGAGTCTGCGGCTGTTAAAGAGCTCTCACTGAAAACCGCCCTCCTTCTGGCCCTCCCTTCAGCAAAGCGCGTCGGGGACTTGCAGTGCATCTGTCAGTGAGGATTGTATGTGTTTTGGTCCCGGAGACTGTAGTATCACTCTCCGGCCGAGACAGGGCTAAGTGCCGAAATCGTTGTCTACACCCTTTAGATCACAGGTGATCTCTTTATCTGCCTTATCTGCTATATTCATTGCTAACACATCTAATTGCCAGATTTCCAGGTTCCTACCTACAATTAATTTGGCTGAACAACAAAAAATCTTTAAAGTAGTTTTTCTCAAGTTCCACACTCTAGCAAGTTAAGGTCTTTTTCCTTTATAGGGCAGTATTATAGTGCATAATATGGTCATTTATACAACAGTTCTTTCTGTTTCTCGAATCTGATTGGCTTAGAGCTGTGCAATATTCTCCCAGTATCAGCACTAATACTGTTTCATCGTTTGTGTCACTCCACTTACGGCGACTGTTATGGTGGTAAAGAAAATCCACCATTTTTTTTTAATAAATACTACTGTTGTTATGTCACGAAATGCAGTTTTAAGAGTTTATTTTTAATCGAGAATGTAGTTATTTTTAGACCTCAAATATGTGATTCATATTTAATCATAGCGCCTATTTTACTATTTGTTTTGACGGTTTCACATATGCGAGCTCCATCGACATACATACATCGTCAAAATGTTAATGGACTTAATTTTTATTTTTTTGTTATTTTCTTTTTATAAGACATGTTTCTAAAAGAGTTTCCAAATGTGTGTGTTAAATAATACCAGGACTGCATTTTGAGTTTTCAGAGAGCGTCATTTTTTCCTATGAGAACTGTGGATTTCCTATGAGAACTGTGGACCCCTCCAGTTCAAGGGGCAGGGTTAGGAAATAAGGAAATGAAGTTTTCGCGGGCAGTGATAGGAAAAGTTAAACATGAAGAAAGTTCAGTTTGGCATGGAGAAAACTGACAATAGTCAAAGCTCACAGATATTCTGAGTCAGTGCACGCACAGCCCTCCTCAGGGGCAGGTACGGACTGAACAAAAAAAAAAAAAAAAACTAAAAACACTAAAAAAAAAAAAATTATTACATCAAATAACAATCAAATGTTGTTGTTTTTTTACAGAATTTAAATGCAATTTATTAAATAAACCCCCTGTATTTAAAGCAGTGCCCGTCTGTTGTGTTTTTAGATATTTTAATGACTTCCTCACGATCCATTGTAATATCTCGCTCGATTGAGAGCAGCAGTAGGTAAGAGAGCCTCTCTTCATTACACAGACTTCAAAGAGTGGATTTCACAAGCTTTAACTTTGAAAATGACCGTTCAGATAGAAAGAGATAGATGTGGACACAGGTAATGTTGCGTATATTTTAAGGAGTTGAGAAAGAGAGGAGAAAATAGACTCAATTTCATTGTCTTTTAAACACTTTAGCATTTCCTGGACATTGCTTTTGGGGAAGGGGTAGGATGCATGAAACTCTTTAAGTTCTGTGAAGATCTTTTCTTCCTCAATCCCATAGAACTTACTAACTGTTCTGAAAAGTTCAAAATCACCAGGTTCTACTCCTTTTGACCATTTGGATGCTACTGTTAGACCGTGTAAGCCTTTGAGGATAATGCCAGTTGAACTATTATCCTTTCCTTTGAATCACCTGACCATCTCTTGAGTAATGGTATTGTGACGGCCTGCAAAATTGCCTGCTGTGTTTGTTTTGTTTGTGTTGTGTTTTAGCAGGGCGGGGCTGCAGTCTGAGTGCAGATAGAGGACACCTGGGCCTGGAGTCTTCCTTCTATAAGATCTTCCCATCTTCCCTCTGGAGGGGAGAGGCTTTCTCTCCCGTGCGTTTTCATTTTTGTTTTGTGTTAGCCGGCATTTGTGTTTAATTGTATTATTTGTTAAATAAATGTGTTATACTTTGAATAAATTTTCGCATTCCACCTTTATTTGTCACAGTCTGAGCCGGGCTGTGACAGTATCCAAAAAGGTGTAGTACACCCTTGTTCGGAAGAGCTTCTCCAAATTGATGGTCTTCTCCTGTTGACTTGGAACTGTACTTGTACCTTGCAGGTATTTTTCTGTCTCACCAGGCATTTTGTCAGGAAACACAATTCCAACAGCCTCAGCCTTCTCCTTTGCTTCTTCAAACACAATCTTGAATTCACTTTCTGTCCTCAGTTCCTGAAACCTTTTTAGCACTCCTTCCACCACTGTGTATGACACTGCCAGATCCACATCTTTTCGCTGAAGAGCAGCTGATGCAACAGCAGTCTCCTGAAACACTGGGGTGGCCACCTCCAAGCAAAGCATAAACTCAAAATTTATGCTGCGAAACAACATTAGAGCATCACCTGCAGCTGGATCAGGTGGGTTGCTGTTTGACATTTTTTTTCAACAGCTGCATAACTGCAGAGAAGACTTTCTGACTTTCTTTGATATTTGCAATGGAATGAATCAATAATATATAGAATAAGCTGGACAATGACACCATTTTCTTTGGGAGCTGCTGTGCAGCCAAAATTATTTGCCAATTATTAATGTAAAGCTGCTTTGCCACAATTTGCATTGTAAAAAGTGCTATATAAATAAAGGTGACTTGACTTGACTTGACTTTCTGCAGTGCTTTTAAGCCATTTTCACAACAGGCCCAGTGTGTGTCAGTCAGCCATTTTAATTCCTAGGTTTTCTCTCCATGATATAACAAGTTTTGCATTTCTATGAATGCAGCAAGGCGCTTACTAGTAGAAGACAGGAAAGTGCAGAGCCTCTCTACCAAATTAAAAAAGCGGACAAAGAGGGGACTTGATTTAGCGGTCTCCACAAATACTAGGTTTAAACAGTGTGCATGGCAGTGCTTTTTCATTTTGGCTCTGAATTCTAGCCTGCAGCCCCTTGTAACTAGCAATCATGTTAGCTGCACCATCATAGCCTTGACCCCAGATGTTTTCAGCGTTCAATCCATTTCCTAAAAGAAGGGTCATTCTGATTTCAGTAAACAAAATGTAACTCGATATTATAACATTAGCCAACATTACAGTGCTCCAGATAAAGCTAGCAGTTCGAATAAAACATTTAATGTTACTCAAAACTATTACTCTCTGGGACCGAATGGGTACTGATGTTATTTTATCACTGCAAACCATAATTAATCCATTCAAAAACACTAAACTGAACATTAAATAAATCATTTTGCTTACCGTTTTTGTAGCAGCGACTCTTTCTCTCGAAGATGAAATGTTGACTGCAGGATTCTCCTCAGGATTTAACCGCCAAAACTCTCTTTCAGGCGGCTGAGTTCCTCAATTCTAGTAGTGGCCCGCCTGTTAGAGTTATGGCCCAATATCTTTTCACCGATGCCGACAGTGCCGCGTTTCCACTGGTATCGGCCCAGAAGTGCTTACTATCTGGGCATGGTTCAACGGCCTTCATCTTGCGAGCATGTAATAGAGTTATGACTGGTTCCTCATGAAGGATCAGTATGTGTTGATCATGAATATGCTCAGAACTACATGACTATTTATGACTTCATTGAAAAACACAAAGATCGTCTAAATGAAGAAGTGATGAAAGGCATCATGTAGAAAATTGTGTCAGCAGTAAATCACTGCCTGAAAAAAGGCGTCCACCATAATGACACGCATGGCAACAACATCCTCATCCAACCAGAAACAATGCAGATAAAGTTAGTAGACTTTGGCAACACATTGCTCGACAAAGAAACACGTGAGTTGACTTTCTGAACAGTTCACTGATGACTATGTTATTACAGTTCTCTGATGATGCTTTACTAAACACTAGAAAACATTATTTACAGAAAGTGAAGAAACTGCTTGTCTGTTTCCCAATTTGGAAAGAGAGGAATCTATATCAGGAGAAACTTTAAAACGTGAGCTACATTGTTTGATGGAAGAGATCATTGAATTTCTGGTACCATCCACAGGTGAGACCAATAACAAGAACAAAATGGAAATAACATTGTTTTTAAAATATGTAAAGCTCTGACACAACAGACAGTAAAATTATTATTGTCAAACCTTGATGAGGAAAGTGTAAAACTCTGGACTGACGGTGAATCTTGAGCAATGAATAAATGTTCATGAAGATCCAGAGAATGTCACAGTAACGGCAACGAATGCAGCACATTTCATGGTAACATTGCCTTACATGAACTACATACCGCAAAAATCAAACATGACTAATCATTTCTTTTCTGAAAACTTTTACAGAATGCCTGGATGTTCTTCAGAAAACTCTGGAACACGAAACGCGAAATCACTTGGATCCCATTTTAGATCATGCCTGGTATAAAGACCATTCTCAGAAGAAAGAAGAAAGAAATCAAGAAAAGTAGAAAACGGTAAGCATAAGAAAAAGTGATGTTTTTTTGATGGTTGCGAGAGAAATTAGATAAACGTAGGGGGGAGTGTCCTAAAAGGTTGAAAACTTTTTAATCTAGTTTTGACGCTTTTATTTTATTTCATTTGAAGAAAATGTTACGTCTTAGTTTCAGTTTTCGTTTATTTTGGTCCTGCTATCTGTGCATTTGTTTGCACATCTTGATGCTAGACATGTTTCGAAATCCACAAATGCATGCAGTGCTCCATGAAAGCATTAGAAATGATCCACAGATACGTGTAGCAATCCACAAATGCACAAGAAGCAATTCACAAATGAATGTCAGAGTTGTCTTTATGACATAAAAACATGTTTGTTAATCTCTTTACATTTATTTGTGGATCATAATTTTTTTGGAATTACGGATCAATTAGAAGCCCATATTCAGGGCCTGATGATGGTTCTGCACCCAGCAGCAAGATCTGCCTCTTCTCTCTTCTACTCCTCCTCCTATGGAACAGTTAACTCGATTCATAGTTTTCAGTCATGTGACCTGTGCAGTGGGCTGGAGCGCAAAACAATGGACCAACATGGCGGCTTATAATGGCATCTCTGTAGAGACGCAGCACAAGCCGGTCAATCTTCTTTCTGTTTCAAGCCACGAATATTAGGATGATCTCTCACCAGAAGAAAAACTAAGATATGAACACCAACTGCAAGCACTTGCGATACAATAATGCTGCCGTTAGGGAGGTGAAGGACAAGAAATTCTTCATTATTAACGCAATGGTGAGTACTAATTAACAAACACTAGCTATCTAACGTTAATCCATGGGTCGTTAGGTTCAGAGTCATATTAGTCAACGTTGTAGTGGAGTAATTTTTTAGGTTAAAACAATTCATTATTGCTTGAATATCTAATCTTGTTTTCCAAAGTCGTGTAAATCTTTGCTTCAGTTAAAATGACCCCCACTGACAGCCTGGGTTGCTGTGGCGAAACAGGGATGGGTGTGATTGGCCACTTCACATTTCTGTATGGTGAATGAATGACCACATGGGACAAAATTCATTCAGAATGACCACATAGGACAAAAGCTACCATAGAAGTGATTGGGAGGGAAACACTCATATTTCTCAGCATTGTTGGCTTACACAAAAACACACCTTCAATCTACATACCAAATATTTGCACAGCAACACATTTCAAAGCAATTTGTCATGCAGGTGGTCTGCATGTAGATTCAAGGCGTTGTTTTTTTAAGTGTAAATGTTGTGAGAGCTTAGTGTTTTAAGGCTGTATGAAAAACATTTCATATCAGCAATGTACATTGTTGTGGTTGTTATTAATTACTAGCATTTGATACTAGAGGTGTAGAACATTTTTTCTGTTTCCAGGAAGTGAGGGCATCAAAAACAGTCCGTCTGATGATGCATCTGCAGATACTTTGAGAGGCTTGTTTGTATCATATAAGGCCAGCACTGGTTCAGATGACAAGTCTTCCTTCAGGCTCTATAAAGCTTTGACTTGTTCTCCCCCCCCAAAACCAGCAGTTTTTCTTGGACAGAAGATTCCTGAGGGCTTTATCTTTTTCTGCCAGATGCAGGATGAAATTTCCAAGCTGGTTGACCATGCCTAGAAAACTCCTGAACTCACTGACGTTTGTTGGCTCTGGCATCTCCTGAAACGCTGCTGTCTTTGTTGGGTCTGGTTGCACTCCATCGTCTGAGATAATGTGGCCGAGAAACTTGATGTTACGTCCTGAGGACATATTATGTATATTATACTATTAGAGTATTATTTTTGCCATGTGCTCTGTCTCTCTCCCTCACTCTGCTTTCCTTGCAGCTAATTGGCCACAAATTAAATAACTTTAATTTGCATTATTGAATTTGTTGACTCACATTTATGGGACAAGGGACTGAAGGCAATACGCCGTGTTTTTTTTTTTTTTGCTTTTTTTTTAGTTTACGTCCTTTTTGGTTTAATTTATCCTTTTACTGCCTCCCAACCCTAGACTGGGTGAACTTGTTACACTTGACTACCTGCTGCGACAAGTCACATTTGTCTAAGTTGACGGTGACACCAGCATTTTCTATCTTTTGGAGCACTGCGTGAAGGTGCACATCATGCTCCTCTTGAGAACGCCCTCACCCAAGCACATCGTCCATGTAACAGACCACTCCGTCCAGGCCCTCCGTGACTTCAGTTACCATACGAATTTGGAAGTGTAACCAGTTGAAGAAGTATCGCCCAAATGGTGTGATAAAAGTCGTCAGCTTGGCGGACTGTTCGGTTAGCGGAATTCGCCAAAATCCCATGTTCGCATCAAGCTTGCTAAAAACGCAAGCTCCCGCCAACAATCCAATGGTCTGTTCAACAGAGGAAATAATGAATTGCTCCCTTCGCACAGATTCATTGAGCTCTGTTAAGTCAACACAAATGCACGGATCGCCGGACTTTTTAGGCACCATGACAATGCCTGCGCACCAGTGGGTTCTTCCACCCTGCTAATGACCCCCATCCGTTCCATGTGTTGTCATTCATTTTTTACTTTTGGCATGAGTGGAAGTGAAATCAATGAATCAGTGCGAAGGGAGCAATTCATTCTTCCCTCTGTTGAACAGACCATCTGGAAAGACAATTATCTGATAGATGGACGATGCAAAAGATGGTAAGAATCATTGACAGTTGTAGGTTTAATAATTGTAGTGAAGTCATTTGTATCCATTATATTATTTGTGTTTTGTTTGAAATGTTTTGATATTACCTTTTACTTTTAAGGTGAACAGATTATCCATCAGGGGTGGACACACAATGAAAAAACCGTATGGAGAATCTGTTCCAAGGTCTTTGGTCCTGTAGCCAATCATCTGAACTGGTGCGGAAGGGGAGAAAAGAAAGACATCAGGAAAACAAATTTAGGAGCACTACTAATAGGTACGCCCAAAATATCTAACAATATACAGTACATGAATTATATAACAATAACAAATAGGGAAAGTCCTATTGGTCACTTCCAAGTCCATGTCTAAGTGCAAACAATGAATATATTCTATGTAGCACAGCTTCCAAGCAGGGGACTCGAGTCACATGACTTGGCTCGAGTCAGACTTAGGTCGCAAATTTTAGGACTTGAGACTTGCTTGACAAATATAAAAAAAAGACTTGACTTGACTTTGATATTCATGAATTGAGACTTGAATCGGACTTGAGTGAAATGACTCTTAATAAAGTCTTTTGTTAATGAATATCTGTTTTTGAACGCGTCGCAACCTAACCACGTGATGCAGCTGGCAAGCAGAGAGATCTAATGTAAGAGCACGCGCAGTCGTGACTGAAAAGGCGCTACGCCAAGAATAATTAAATTCGGGTAACGTTACCAGGATTATGTGCAAGACGGTGCTAAGAGAAGAACAGCAGTATGTAATACCTGCAACACGAACATGTGTGATACAAACACCACCACTTCGAATTTCATTTGACAATTTAAATCCCACAAAAAATTGCAAGTGATGAATTCAGACCCGCTGTTTTCAGCTAACGCTGTCTTGGCTAGTCAGAAGTTATACTAGTTGTGACAGACTTAACGGTTTGGACATGTAAAGAGTTGACTTTGAATTGTTTTTGCTTTCATTTAACAGAAAATTGGGTTAAAATAAGTGCTGTCAACGTTCGTGCATTAACATATGCGATTATATTCTTCCAGTTTAACACGTTAAAAATATTTAACGCAATTAACACACCATCCGTTTTTTTCTGTCATCCTTTGGCTAGCATTACAATATATAATCTCTTATTCACGCAAAATCATTTAAGCGCTCCAAAAGAGAAAAAGAACACGTTGTCTGTGGATGTCACACACACAAGAGAGACGCAGAGAGACGTGCGCCAGTATCGAGTTCTCTGTCACTCTTGAACGAACAATTACACACACAAAAATGTCAGTTTTGTCGAGTATCCTCATTAGAGCAGCCTTGAATGAGAAATAAAGTCTTAAATGAAAGTAAAGAGTTGTGAGACGGTGAGAGCCACGTCATGTGCAGCAGCTCTTAAAGTGACAGTAACCATCTGTCAGTGAAGATAATCAAGCAACAAAGGTAAAATTTTCACATTTATTTTTTTTGTAAGTGCAATGCATTGTAAATGGTTATTCATTGTTTATAAGGAAATGTCAGCTTTTTTTGCAATAGCACTTATGCATGTGTACAGTGTCTAATGTGGTCTTCAGTGTTAGACATTGAGTGAAAAGCCTATGGATAGTTTATGGGGATGCACATGCATATATTGTATACACAGACACACACACACACACGCACACACATCTGATAAACAGGTCCAAGGTTTGTGTGATTCAATTATTAAGGTTTTTTTCTTGTTGTTATTCTTCTGTTAAAATGGAAGGATCTAACTTAACTATGTCCCATGAAGTTGATGCCAGTTTGAAGAATGTCATTTGGTGGCATTATACTTGAATTCTTTAAAGATACAATATGTAAAATTTCTATATTAAACTATCCAAAAACCACTTGCACAGTGTTATATATTTCGTTCACCGGTGTACTTACATTATCCTAAATGTTTCCAAGAATTTGTAAATTAAGAGAAAATCACAATTTTAAATGGTGCCCGTCCCTGTCTTGTCATTTGCGCCTGTCAATGACGTAATATCTGCGTTATCCCTGGTTTATCTTGTGCTGCACAGTAACCATGGCAACAGACACGGACAGCTGCGTAACGGTGCGCTGTTGTTGTTTCGTTCAAACATTATGGACCATGGCAAACAAACTTTAGCACAAAAGGAGAAATAAAACAAGGATCAATATCGGCGAGGTGTTCCATATTCACTGCGCTTTATTGTTTTGAATTGTTTAGCTACCCCTAGTGGACGAAAAAACTACAACTAAGCTGTATGTGGACACATTTTGAGTAGGAATGTATATCACAATTTTTTTTTATGCAAATAAAACTCCCATAGTCCATAACTACTGTATTTTTTACTTATATAAATTCATTTAAATCATCAAATATTTGTATGAATTGCCAGTGACTTGCTTGACCTAAGCTACGACTTGACTTGACTTGCTTGACATAAAGCAGTGACTTGACTTGATTCTCACAAAATTTGACTTGGAGTTGCTTGAGACTTTATTGAATTTACCATATTATTTGAAGGTGATGTAAAGTTCATTTAAGTATTGTTTGATATGGAGTACAGAAATACCTATACTTGACTTAGAAATTTGTTTAGTTTGTTTAGATTGGCTGTGATGTGTACTGCAAGTGTGTTCAACGCTCAAGGAAACACAAAACTTATATCTGTCCAGTTTGTGAACCTTGAAGTGTACACTCACATTGTGATTTATTGTGACTTATTTTAACTTATTGTGACATTTATTTTATTTAATTAATTTAATGTACGTGTTGCGTTTCATTTATTTAACATTTTAAAACATTCTGTTTGCTGAATATTGTACATTTGTTTGTTAACCTATACATTTTTTTTACCAGGTGATTTGAAGATATTTAGTTTTAAACTACTCTTTATTGTTAGTCTACTAAATTTATGTGTGGTAAATACAAAGCCAAATGAGAAAATTTTAACACTATGTAAATTGTAAATAAAAACATTTAACAATGTTCCTATCTCATGTTATTCACAGTGGAACGGTGAAATCATTATAAAAATATGATGAAAAAGTGGTACAGATCAGCAGATCAGTAACATGACATGATTTGGGGTTGTGTATATGAGTTTGTGAAAGACAGTATCAGTGTTAGTGGCAAATAAAAATAGTTTGCCTAAAAATGATATAAATTTACCTAAAGACAAAGGGTCATCAGGACTATTGTCAAAGGTAACAGAGAGACCTTTATTACCAAGTATGTTTGCACAGAAAAAGAATTTGTTGTACCAAAGGAGGTTGATATCAATGAAATGGTATCAAGTTGGCTGGGTCAGAGACAACATTAAAGTCATTCTGGTGACACATATCATCCTGTAGAAAAAAAAAGCACAGCTAGACAGTCCAGGTTGTAAATCAAAGACCAATACAAAAAATTAATACATGATCAAAGATCAATACAAAAAATTAATACATGATCAAAGACCAATACACAAATTATCATGTTTTACTTGCGCTGTCTAACGCTTGTCAGTTTTTGCGACTCAGATTCTGGCAGGGAGTCGGAATTCGGAGACAAATAACAGCCAACAGCTGAGCGGTGTAAGAATACATGGAAGTCTAAACATTTTTCACACGTTTAGGTAGAGCTCTGCATTAATATTTGAACAGTTCATGTTATAGTCTGTTAAATGAATTTGGGCTCTGTTTAGGCTACTCAAGGAGAACATTTGCACAACAGGACCAAAAAAGACCTTAGATGACTTAGTCTACAAAATAGTATGACGTAATGCAATTGTTTTTATACTAAATATTGATTTTGTTTAAATTTTTACCTCTTGTCTCTAAATTCAGAAAGTCAGACATTGATAAATACATTTCCCTGGAGGTCAGTGGCATTTTCGCGCCATGCTGCGTTTAGATAAAGAAGAATTGATGCCAATTGGGACCAGCTTTAAGCCCTGTCAATTGAGCTGAGTTTGAGTTTTCAACATTTATTTCCAGATATTGGGCCAACTCACACAGGAATTCCTATCTTTCTCCCACATTTTTATTTCATATTTCTGTATTTTTAATTTCATATTATTAACTGTTTTCCATTGTATAAAAGCTTCCCTTTCTAAAGGTGGCATAAGGAGCAGGAAGAATACTGACATTAGTATTGTAGATGAGGTTGGTTTTCATTTCATTTGCAAATTTAGACCTATAGTACATGTTGGTTCAAGTTGAAAACTGATGCTCCACCCTGCGGCTGCTTGCTTTCTTCTGTCTCGCTTTAATCGCTTGTGTGTGAACAAATCACGATGGGTTCTGCTGCCCTCTAGTGGTTTATTGGAGAACAGTTATTCGATACCAACTTCCCTCAACAAAGTCATAAATAATAGCCCATAGTTATAATTTTCCTGATGGGAGCTGAATTATATTGTTTACATTAACTTCTTTTTTTCTAAGATGACGGCAGTGTGACTTGAAGTTGGACATAACAAGTAAAATGTTGATGTTAAAAATTTTATAAACTTTAGCAACTAACATTAATGTTCATGTTAAAGTAGACTAAAAGTGTCTTTAGACTGAAAAAGTTTACCTGCTGTTGAAGAACACAACAGTTTTCAAAAATGAACTGTAATAAACTGGAAAACTTTGTTGAAATGGTCAGTAGAGAAAAGTAAACATGGGTTGGGCTGATCTGTTAAGAGACTGTTGACATCAAAGAAATTTACTTTGTGTGCAAGTGCGTTGGGGGTGTATGTTTAAAATATCATGAAATGTATGCATAATCACAACATAGAACTAAAATGTAAGACATTTGAGTTTATTCAGAATTTAGTATCTGCCTTTGTTGATGAAAAACAATCCAATTCTTCTGATATCTTCATTTTACGATGCTTGAAAGTTCCAAGTGCAGAGTTTTATTTTAATATATAGACTTTATATGAGACAAACATTTATTTAATTTATTACTTTTTTTTTGAAGAGGTTACAGTATTTGATGTGTATGTTGAGTCTAATAATAATCCAATAAGATAACAACCACGTCAAACACAAACAATACCAGACAATGAATTGAGGAAAGCGCTTAGAGGGAACAGGGAAAAGAGAACCAAAACCCACTGTACACGTGACTATAACTTTGTAAAGAAACTCATGCAAATATGTAAAAGTTAAGCAATTACAGTTCATAGATTATTTTAACATGAAGGGAGGGCAAAAGTGAAAATTAAAATTTAAAAAAAAAAAAAAAAGCTGAAATAAGTTCTAAAAACAACAGAATGCAGTACTATCAAATTCAGCCAAATAAGTTTTAGTTGAAGTGGTCAAGAATACAGTTCCTGTATGAAAAATTGTTTCTCATGGTCTGAGAGTCCTTCGGGTCCCTTTTGACAAACTCTAGGCAGGCTGTCGTGTGCCTTTTACTGAGGAGTGGCTTCCATCTGGTCACTCAACCATACAGGTCTGATTGGTGGAGTGTTGCAGAGATGGTTGTTCTTCTGAAAGCTTCTCCTCCCTCCACAGAGAATCACTGAATCGGGTTCTTGGTCACGTCCTTGACTGAGGCCCTTCTCCCCCTATTGCTCAGTTTTGGCCAGGTGGCTTGCTCTAATAAGAGTCCTGGTGGTTCCATACTTCTTTCATTTATGGATGATGGAGGCCACTGTGCTCATTGGGACCTTCAATGCTGCAGGAATTTTTCTGTACCCTTCCCCAGATCCGTCTCGAAGGTCTACAGACAATTCCTTGAACTTCATGGCTTGATTTGTGCTCTGACCTGCACTGTTAACTGTGGGACCTAGACAGGTGTGTGCCTTTCCAAATAATGTCCAATCAACTGAATTTACCACTGGTAATTTACCAATCAAGTTGTAGAAACATCTCAAGGATGATGATCAGTGGAAACAGGATGCACCTGAGCTCAATTTTGAGTGTCAAGGCAAAGGCTGTGAATACTAATGTACATGTAATTTGTTTTGTACTTTTAATAAATTTGCAAAGATTTGAAACAAACTTCTTTGACATTGTCATTATTGAATTTTGAGGAAAACTGTTCTCATCTATTTCTTTGGTCACTTCCAAAACAACTTGGCCCTCCACAATGTCCCCACTAGGGACATTAATCTTGTTGTAATGAAGACTGAGCACGTTGATGGATCCTGACATTTTTTTTCTATATGCGTAGACTAGACATTCAAAGACAGCCCCACGACTCTTCCTGTTCTCGTGGGCGAAGCAGAAGTGACAAAGTTCATGCTTTGAAATAATAATAAAAAAGATGTTTTGAGGGCGAGGCACTTCCTACACCAGGTCAGACTAGATTGTTTACCACAACAGAAGATGAACCTTGTTTTTAATAATTGTTACTCCCCATCTAGAGGTAAATGATGCAACAGGAAAACAAAATGAAAGGACTTTATAATAAAACTTTAAATATTTAAAATAATAAAAACAATAATGAATGTTATAATTATATTGAGAAAATCATAAAAATTGGGGTTTTCACTTGAGGAGCAGACAAGGCTAAAAACAAACTTAAAAGCTAAACAGTATTTCCCTCTTACCAAACTTCACAAAAGAAAATACATTTTCCCTAACTCCCTAAGCATGAACAATAAACTAAGTCAAACCAAAAATGGTGTCTAAATCTTATGTATTCTACAAATTGAATATTTACAAAGACAAGCAAACAAATCAGTATAAGACAATACTAAAATCAAGGTTAGTAAACAGGCAGTAGTTGTAATCGCAAATGTCCAAACTAGTCAATCACACAAAACACTCTCTCAATACAAAATAACAAACAGATGGTAATAAAAATAACAAAAAGACCAATGGCAACCACAGAAAGCGAACAACAAGGCTGACAAGAGAAATAAGGACATGTTGCCTTATAGCTTCTCAAACCTGTCCAATAGACTCCCGCCACAGCACTCTTTGAATGTCTCCCTCATCTATCACACCTGACTCAACTCATTAGTTCCTAAGTAGAGATCAAGACTAAAATTGGGTGAGTCCAATGAAGTTTGTCTGGTGAAGGAGACTAATAAGACACATTAGGAGAGGATTCTTTACTGTTTTACTACCCCCAAATCTTCAGGCTGCCTTGATCAACTGGGAAAGCGAGCTTAAACGTTTCGGGGTAATATCCATTCCTCGCTGTTACTTACCACTCTCCGCAACTGATCACTGGGGTCCCTCAGGGTTCAGTTCTTGGACCCCTCCTGTTCTCCATTTACACCACACCACTGGGCCCCATCATACAGGCACATGGTTTCTCCTACCATTGCTGTGCTGATGACACTCAACTCTACCTGTCCTTCCAACCAGATGATTCCACAGTAGCTGCAAGGATCTCAAGCTGTCTGGCGGACATCTCGATGTGGATGAAAGAATATCACCTGCAGCTCAACCTGGCAAAGACTGAGCTTTTAGTCTTCCCTGCCACTCCAACTCTACAACATGACTTCAACATCCAGCTAGGCACTTCTGTGATTACCCCCTCAAACTCGGCCAGAAATCTTGGCGTTATCTTCGACGACCAACTGACCTTCAGAGACCACATCTCAAAGACAGATCGGTCATGCAGATTTGCACTACACAACATCAGGAATCTGATCAATCAGGCTTGATTACTGCAATGCTCTTCTGGCTGGACTGCCGTCAAGTGTGATCAAACCTCTTCAAAGGATCCAGAACGCTGCTGCATGTCTGTTCTTCAACGAGCCCAAGAGAGCCCATGTCACGCCCCTCTTCATCTCTCTGCACTGGCTACCCCTTGCTGCACGCATCAAGTTCAAGGCGTTAGCGCTTGCCTACAGATCTACCACAGGCTCTGCACCCTCCTACCTCCACACACTGCTACAACGCTACGTCCCCACCAGAAGCCTGTGATCACTAAAAGAGCGAAGGCTTGTGGTACCATCACAGAGAGGCACAATATCTCCAGAACTTTCTCGTTCACTGCTGCCTGCTGGTGGAATGATCTCCCTACCTTCATCAGAAACGCAGAATCCCTGGCAATATTCAAGAGACCGCTGAAAACTCATCTCTTTCGTGAGCACTTAACCCCTTCTTAAAAAAAAAAAAATTCCTTTCCTTTCCTTTTTCCCTTCCTACTCTAGCTTTTGTTACTCTGAACAATGTATGAAACTTGAATTGTGAGCACTTCCTGTGTCTATTTGCCTCTTCATGAAGAATCGCTTGTTTGTTTCCTCACTTCCTAAGTCACCTTGGATAAAAGCGTTTGCTAAATGATTCAATGTAAATATAAATGTAGAACATTGGCCAAAGAAACCCGAAGTTGTACAGTCAGAAGTAGTGTCAGAATTGAAAGGCCTATCCTGTTACTGTCTAATGACAGTTGAAACTGCTTCCAATATCCCTGATACCGCCAATTTCAACACATGGTGTGAACTAGTGGAAGCGACTCGACAATCTTGTCAAGGGGTGGCCACATCAAACTCCACAAACAGTGAGCCAGTTTGTAATCAGTAGAAAAGCTGAAGCTGTTCTGCTTAAAGCATGTCAACTCTAGAGCTTCCCCGAAGACATTGCTGCTCTCAAGGCACAGAAGCCAGTTCCTGTAAACAACCGATTAATCAGTCTTGCTCCAGAATGGAATTCACTGACCAACATGATCAGAGTTGGAGGCCGTTTAAGGAGGCTGGCAAACTCAGACATGGAACAAATCCACCCCATTGTGCTAGACCCAAGACATCCAGTAACAAAGCTCCTTATCAAAGAATTTTGACGAGCGTTACACCCAGGAGCAGAGAGAGTCTATAACGAGATACGGAGACAGTACTGGATTCTCAGAGGACACCAGGCCATAAAGTACCATCAACTTCATTGTCTGTCCTGTCAGCACTGGAGAGCGCAGCCAAAGATCCCCCAAATGGCAGATTTGCCACCAGAACGCCTCGGATTGCTCAGTCTACCTTTTTACTTGACAGGTGTTGACTGTTTTGGACCGTACCTGGTTAAAATAGGAAGGCAGAATGAGAAACGCTGGGGCCTGATCCTCAAATGTCTCACAACCAGGGCAGTTCACATTGAGCTCCTTAATTCGATGGATGTAGATGCCTTCCTTCTTGCACTCCGTCGGTTCATCGCCAGAAGAGGTAAACAACATGAGCTCCGTTCTGATTGTGGCACAAACTTCCGTGGAGCTGACCGAGAATTACAGGAAGCTTTCTCCACTATGGAGCCAGAGCTCAAAACCCAGCTTTCAAACTACCAAATTAGCTTCAAGTTTAATCCAGTGCTCCACACTTTGGCGGAATATGAGAGTGTGAAGTCCGCTCCATTAAAAATGCTCTCCAGGTAGCTGTAGGAACCCAAGCCATAACAGAGGATGTCCTGTCCACCATCGTAATCCTCAATTCAAAACCACTGGGATATGTTTCAACAGACGTCGCTGACATTGATTCAATCACCCCAAATCTTCTCCTCATGGGGCGGCGGGATGCATCGCTCCCTCAGGTTGCATATGCTCCAGGGAACATGGGGCAGCAGAGATGGCATCACTGTCAGAACATGGTGGACCAATTCTGGATACAGTTCACAAAAAACTACTTGCCTTCCCTACAGACTCGACAGAAGTGGCAAAAAGCTTCAGAAAACCTGGAAGTAGACTCTGTTGTGCTGATCGTAGATCCACAAATCCCAAGAGCTCAGTGGCCAATAGGCAAATTTCGGAAGACATTGCCCAGCAGTGATGAATGTGTGAGGACAGATGAAGTTGTTATTAACGGTAAAACTTACCTCAGACCAGTCTCCCGCCTGATAGAGTTGCCTGCTCTAGAAGGTAACTAAAGATATTTAGAGAATTCCTTTTATTACCCATTTGCTACTCAAATGTGGGGGTGGCTGTTGTGAATTCTCTACTGTTTAAGTTAGTGTTCGCTGTCTGTGTGACATTTTAAGTTATAACTTACATAAGTAATATAGTCCAGTGTTTCTAGCATGTACAAGTTCAGCGTAATTGTCTATTCACTGTTACTCCAGCGGAGCAGTCAGATTGCGTGCTCTCACAAAGGTGCAGCGTTTATGTGCAAGAGAAAGTTTGTGACAAGTTTTAATCCAATGTATATTGTAATTAATGCAGGTTTTACACACTATCGCAACTGTAATAACTTGACAGTATTCATTATGTCCTTTATGCTTCGCGATTTTTCTGAGTGTAATTTGATCCTGTTTAACGAGCGGATTTGCCCCGCTTGCATCGCGGCTAGTATTATTAATGTATACAAAACTTGTTCCTTCAAAGTGTAACATTTCTCAGTATGATAGTATCATTGTTTGTTCATCATTGTTACTGCCTTTATTAATGGTCCAGTTTCATTTCCGTATATAATTCATATTTTGTGAGTTCTTCATTGCTCTATACAGTTTGTTATTATTACTGAATCATGCCGATATATTTCTTGGGCATATTTGTATATTAGTGCATTATGTAAATTTGTTTATCATTAAATAAATAATTTTATAATCTGTTATAATCTGTTAAGTTGTTGATCATATTTATACAATGAGTATTTATTTCTGTTATTTTATTTATTTCAGAAAACTACCTCAAATACACTACTGTGTGTGTATATATGGTCACTCTTGTGCAATAAACAACGAAACTCTATCTGATGACTCCGACTCTCTGACCAGAGTACGGTCAGATAAGTGGTCAATAACATATTCACCAGCTTCCAGTGGGGCAATCCCCATCACACCTTGAGTTCATACTGCACTTTTATAATTCTGCAGTTTTCAATGGTGGTAGACAGGTCACGTAGAAGGTTCATGTCTACTATGAACTTTGTCTTTTCTCCAGATGGGATGCGATCTTTAGTTTTTTTGACTATATCCTTAAATCTGTTATTAGTACTCCTGCCAGCAATGAACGTCTGTTTGCTTGACATCACAAGATGAAGAGTAATTACAAGGAATCAGAGACAACATTGATCAATAATGGGGAAACAAAAAGACAAAATGACTGGGTTTTCCATCCAATTTGTAAATTTAATGTATGTAAAACCTATTTGCAGATAAAGCAGTGATTTCACTCCGTGTGTTCAGGAGAATAAAGTAGTGACATTCAGAGAAACTGGAGTATCAATGAAAATGAAAGTCAGATAAACTTTTATTCTGACATTATCATTATCAATCACTTTCTATTTTTTCCCCTCTTTTTGAAAGTTATGAAAACACTATATTGAGTTTTTCTTTTGCTATTTGTGCAAATGGAAGACAAAAAATATACTCAATGAAGTCTCTCATTCACCACTATAAAGGTTTACGCAGCTATGATGACTTCTGAGAAACCAGGAAATGTGAAAAGGTTCTATTATTATATGAATTGACAATTAATTTTAAACTCAGCGTTTAAATTAATAACTATGCATATAAATACAAGGTTCAGTATATAAAACTTTTTAAACCGATGATGCTCAGTTGCTATCTTTTTAGCTCTTTGCAAACAAATTTGTTTCAAATTATATAAATTCAGTTGATTCACTTGTATTGATATAGTCAGTAGCTGCCTTCTCAAACTTTCACTGCAGCAGTGTTTATTCCTGCCTTGTAAATGAGTTTCAATTCATGATATTTTTTTCATAACCATCTCAAAGAAGTGAATTGCTCGGTCTCTCGCGAGAAGTCAATCAAACTGATGCTTTCCATGTTTTTCACCCACTCTGAAACTCAGAGTTTATTCAACTAGTTTCATGAAACAGGCCTCTGGTTTATTTCCTGTGTTGATATATTTTCTATTTAAAATGGACATTATCTGCTATCATACATTTGCAGTGCCACTATGTAAGGCAGAAAATATGACTGAAAAAGCTAAAGAGGAATAACTAAAATAACCATTATTTACTCTTTATACCCTGAAAATTGTAGTGTTTTGTTCATTTGCTTTAGAACGATGTAATTGTTTTTCCCTAAATAATTTTGAAACTCCACACTCACTGTAATGGTTATACTACAGCTAATATTTCTTTTCACTTCTGTTCACTTTTATTTGTGTTTATAATAGTTATGGATGAGTGGAACATTCTCGCAGGAAATTCTGTTGAATCCACTACTGTTCAAAAGTTTACTACAATGTTTTTAAATTGATTCTTTTTTCAGCAAGACATTAATAACGTTAAAAAATGTACACCGATCAGGCATAAAATTATGACCACTGACAGTTGAAGTGAATAACACTGATTATCTCTTCATCACTGCACCCATTAGTGGGTTGGATACATTTGGCAGGAAGTGAACATTTTGACCTCAAAGTTGATGTGTTAGAAGCAGAAAAAAATGAAGCAGTGAACGAGAATGATCTGGAGAGTGATTTTGTCAATTCTTTTTCTGTGACGGTACCACAAGCCTTCGCTCCTTTAGTGATCGCAGGCTTCTGGTGGGGACATAACGTTGTAACAGTCTGTGGTGGTAGGAGGGTGCAGAGCCTTTGGTGGATCTGTAAGCAAGCGTCAACGCCTTGAACTTGATGCGTGTAGCCAGTGCAGAGTGATGAAGAGGGGCGTGACATGGGCTCTCTTGGGCTCGTTGAAGACAAGACGTGCAGCAGTGTTCTGGATCATTTGAAGAGGTTTGATTGCACTTGACGGCAGTCCAGTCAGAAGAGAATTGCAGTAATCCGGCCTTGAAATGACCAGGGCCTGGACGAGAAGTTGTGTGGCATGCTCAGTCAGAAAGGGCCGTATTTTCCTGATGTTTTGTAGTGCAAATCTGCATGACTGAGCGGTCTTTGAGATGTGAATAGCAGTGGTAGGAGAAACCATGTGCCTGTATGATGGGACCCAGTGATGTAGTGTAAATGGAGACTAGGAGGGGTCCAAGAACTGAACCCTGAGGAACCCCAGTGATCAGTTGATGAGGTTTGGATACCTCCCCTCTCCAGGTGACTCTGAAAGACCTACCTGTGAGATAGGACTCAAACCATTGAAGTGCAGTACTTGAGAGGTCAAGTGACGAGAGGGTGGACAGAAGAGTTTGATGGTTTACGGTGTTGAAGGCAGCAGATAGATCCAGTAGAATGAGAACAGATGATTTGGAATCAGCCTTTGCAATCCGCAGGGATTCCGTGACAGACAGTAGCGCGGCCTCTGTCGAATGACTGCTCTTGAATCCAGATTGGTTCATGTCCAGATGGTTGTACTGTGTGAGGAATGATGACACCTGGTTGAACAACTCTTTCAGGTGTTTTCGATATGAATGGTAGAAGAGAGACAGGTCTGTAATTGTCTACAAGTAATGTGTTTAATGTGGGGTTTTTTTTAGCAGTGGGGTTACCCGAACCTGCTTGAGTGTGGTAGGGAAAGTGCCTGTGTGGAGAGAGGAGTTAATAATGTGTGTAAGTGCTGGCAAAAGAGTTGGAGAGATTGCTTGTAAAAGGTGTGAGGGGATGGGGTCTAGAGGGCAGGTGGTGGGATGACTGGAGAGGAAAAGTTGATACTTCCGCCTCTGTGAGAAGAGAGAAGGAAGAGAGAAGATTAGTGGATGTGGATGGGCTGAGTTCGTGTGTGAGAGGTGCTGAGAACTGGCTGCTGATGGAAGATGTCTTGTCAGTGAAGAAATTGGCGAACTGATCAGCAGTTAAAGATGTGGTGAGTGATGGTGGAGGGGGACAGAGGAGTGCCTTGAATGTCTTTAAGAGTGACTGTGTGTTTGTAGTGCTGTTGATTTTGTTGTGGAAATATGAGGTCTTAGCTACATGGACTCCACCAGAAAAAGATGATAGCAGGTCTTGATACGAACCGAGGTCAGATGGGTCTTTTGATTTGCGCCATTTCCTTTCTGCTGCCCTGAGTTTGGTCTGGTCTTCATGAAGAGCATTGGATAGCCAGGGGTTGGAGGGAGTAGCACGTGCTGGCCTGGATGACAGAGGACAGATACTGTCTAGGGAAGAAGTTAAAGTGGAGCATAAAGTGTGTATAGCAATATTTACATCCAAAGATGAGAATTGTGTGGGTGAGGGAAGGGAGGATGACACAACAGAGGAAAGAGATCGCAGATTTCTTCAGAAGGTAACATGTGAAGTGGTTGGTGGGGCACAAATAGGGAGTTGCAGATTAAAAGTAATGAATAAATGGTCCGAGACGTGCAGAGGTTTTACCAGAATGTTGTCAGTGATACAGTTACGTGTGTAGATTAGGTCCAGTTGGTTGCCAGATTTGTAGATGCTTGTGGTGATGAGCCGATTGAGATCAAATGAGAATAGGAGAGAGAGGAAGTCAGAAGGATAAGGTTTATCGAGGTGAATGTTGAAATCGCCAAGTAGTACAAGTGGACTGGCATCGTCTGGAAATGAGGACAGCAGCATGTCCAATTCCTCGACAAAGGTACCCAATTGACCTGGGGTGTGATAAATGAGTACAAGATGAATTTTGACAGGGGTTGTAATTGTAATGGCATGAAATTCAAACAAATAGTTGTTGCATAGAGAAGAGTGAGTTGTGCCCCCTCCTCTCCCCGACGGGCGAGGTGTATGAGTAAAAGTGAAGTTGTTAGAGAGAGCAGCGGGGGTTGCTGAGTCCTCTGGACGAATCCATGTCTCAGTCAAGCCTATGATATTGAGAGTAGAGTTAGTGGCAAAGGCTGGAATGAAGTCAGCTTTTTTAACTGCTGACTGACAATTCCATTGACCTACAGAAACAGAGAGAGGTGTGTTAGAAGAGGAGTAAATAGGACACAGGTTAGTAGCGTTGCGCTGCCTTCTACGGGTGATAGTGGAGCATAGGCATGCAACAACAGGAATGTGTTGAACCGTACTTGAAGAGTACTCTGAACCACTGGGCAACAGTCCGGTTCTTCTTCTCCTTAGCCCAGGTTAGACGCCTCTGACGTTGTCTGTGGTTCCGGAGTGGCTTAACAAGAGGAATACGACAACTGTAGTCAAATTCCTTGATGCGTCTGTGTGTTGTGGCTCTTGATGCCCTGACCACAGCCTCAGTCCATTCCTTGTGAAGTTCACTCCAATTCTTGAACTGATTTTACCTGACAATCTTCATAAGGCTTCTCTGTTGGTTGTGCATCTTTTTCTTCCACTTTTTCCTCCACTTTTTCCTTCCACTCAACTTTCTGTTAACATGCTTGGATACAGCACTCAGTGAACAGCCAGCTTCTTTGGCAATGAATATTTGTGGCTTATCCTCCTTGTGAAGGGTGTCAATGATTGTCTTCTGGACAACCGTCAGATCAGCAGCCTTCCCCATGATTGTGTAGCCTAGTGAACCAAACTGAGAGACCATTTTGAAGGCTCAGGAAACCTTTGCAGGTGTTTTGAGTTGATTAGCTGATTGGAATGTCACCATATTCTAATATCTTGAGATAGTGAATTGGTGGGTTTTTGTTAAATGTGAGCCAAAATCATCACAATTAAAAGAACCAAAGACTTAAACTACTTCAGTCTGTGTGCATTGAATTTATTTAATACACAAGTTTCACAATTTGAGTTGAATTACTGAAATAAATGAATTTTTCCACAACTGAGATGCACCTGCATATATGTATATCTATATATTTCAAATTTAAATAAATGCTGTTCTTTTGAACTTTCTATTTATTCATTAAAGTATCCTAAGAAGAAGTATCCTGGTTCCCAGAAAAATATTAAACAGCACAACTGTCTCCAATATTTATAATATTCTTGAGCATCAAATCGGCATATGAAGACTGGAGTAATGATGCTGAAAAAGAAGCTGTCATCGCTGATATTTTAAATACCATTTTAAAATATAATAGAATAGAAAACAATTGTTTTAAATTGTCATAAAATCCATAGATCATTTTTTCATGGATCAAAAGGTCCAAAGTGCAAATCTACTAAGACAAAGCAACAATATGGTCTAATATGAACAAATCAATACAACTGCAGTACTATCAGTAAAAACTTTTAGTAGGAGTGGTCAGTGATATTTTTTTTAAATGTATTTGAATTGCAATAAAGGATAGAGAAGTAGAGACCAGTGTTTTTGGAGCGCATGGGAAAAGAGGGAACTGAACAGTGAACAACAAAGGTCAAAAACAAAACAAAACAAAAAAAACAACAAGTAAAAAAAAACAAAAAAAAACTGACATCTCAAAAACTACAGCTTATTTTATACATGCCCTGTGAAATTAAGAAAAAAAGCTAAGTTTAAAAGGCACAATAATAGCCACCAAGCTCGAATTAACTCAGGTAAAACCATGAAGTTATCAGTGACACATCATAAGAGGTAGTCAGAAGTTTATGAAGGAGACTAATGAAGGAGACTAATAAGACACATTAGGAGAGGATTCTTTCGTGTTTTGATTTGGATCATAAACTGGTGCAGATGGAGCCGGATAGAAAGCAGGGAGCACTGCATTTGGATTTGGATAAAGCCCTGCAGCAGCTCCTGGATGGGGTAGAGCTGTAGGGTCATACAGATTGGGGTAAAGTTCTGCATATGGAGGAGGTTGTCCACCAGGACAGGGCACAAGGTTAGGCTGAGGTGGCAGATATGGCTGGACTTCTGCAGGTGGGCCTTGCCAGGGAGGACATTGTTGGTCAGCTGAAAGAATAACCACAGGCAATCTGACTTCTGGATCTGAGGCGAAAGACACATCCAGATAGACCTGAAAGACAGTCATGTACAGAATAGTTCAAGAGAACTGTGGAAATATGTTTAAGTTACAAAGGAGAGGAAATAAATAATTTATTTTTTCTTGACTCTTTTTTAGAAAGTCTTGTATATGCAGTAAAATCAATGGTTTTTTAGCACACAAATTAAAAGGAATGAGAATTTGTGAAAATTAAAGGAATAGTTACCCAATTTCTTTCATTTACTCACCATTATGTTGTTTCAAAACTGTATGACTTTGTTTCTTCTGCAGAAGATATTCTGAAGTTTAAAGAATGTTTCAACTGTTTCCAAATATCTTTTTTTAGTGTTCCAAAGAAGAAAGAAAGTCGTACTGGTTTGAAATGACATGAGGGCGAGTACATTTAAATTTTGAGGTGAACTGTCACTTTAAATATGGCAATAGTAAGGAAGATGAAGTAGCACCTTGAGTTCATACTGCACTTTTATAATTCTGCAGTTTTCAAAGGTGACAGTCAGGTCACGTGGAAGGTTCATGTCTACTATGAACTTTGTTTTTTCTCTAGATGGGATGCGATCTTTAGTTTCTTTGACTATATCCTTATATCCGTTATTAGTACTCTTGCCAGCAATGAACGTCTGTTTCTGCTGGAGGCTGTACTTTAGCTTGACGTCACGAGATGAAGAGTTGTCAACATCAACAGAAACTCGGATTGTTTCACCTGCAGCAATTACAAGAAATTACAAGGAATTAGAGACAACATTGATCAATAATGGAAAAAATAAAGACAAAATGACTATAGCCGGGTTTTCCATCCAAGTTGTAAATTTAATGCATGTAAAACCTATTTGCAGATAAAGCAGTGATTTCATTCACTGTGTTCAGGAGAACAAAGTAGTCAGATTCAGAGAAACTGGAGTTAAATATCAATGGAAATGGACGTCAAATAAACTTCTTGTCAGCCGTTCACTTCAGTATATCAGAATTACTATTTTTAGTGCTTTAAGATACTATGCAGTTATTTCTGTTGTCTGAATAATTTAGTCCCATGATTTTTTGATGCATATCATATAAGGAATTTATTCAGTAAATGTGTTTCCATCGCTGTTTATACCCATGTCTTCTTACCTAATAAAAAATGTACCCACCTCAAGTGACCGTATATGTTTTTATGCAAATTTGGGGAATGTTGCTGTTAACATCCAGGATTTTAATGCAATCTCTCAAAATGTGCATAAAAATAAGTTGAAACGCATAAAAATAGATGGAAACCCGTCTATTGGCATTACAGGCTAGTGTCTTCAGTTTATGCAGCTTTGACTGAAGCGTTTGAGATCACACCTTGCATATAGCCAGTTTTGTCAGTTGATACGCTCATTGACATTTTTCCTGAGCCAAAAAGTTTCATCTTCTTGTCTTGCGTGCCAGACTGTGGTTGCTGTATGACAACATATTGAAATGAGTAAACTAAAATCACAATAAACTTCCTCTAAGCTCTAGGTCAAAGCAAATGATTTAAATCACAATTCTGATGATATTATAAGCAGTTACATAATCTCTATATTTATTAATAGAGTCAAAGAGTCAAACATGGCATTATAATTCATACCAGTAAATGGTCATTGGTCCCATTATTCCTGGACACAAAGGTTAATTCTTTACATGCAGTAGATGTTGTCTTCCAAGGCCTCTTCAGCTGTACCGTTATGACGTACTTAACCGAGCCATGATATCCTTCAAACGATGGAGGCATATTTCTGAAATTAAGGGAAAAAAATAAAATCTTTAGGTTCTTACAAATGACTGACAAGTATTATAGTCCATAATATGGTCATCATGTATGCATTAACAAAAAGTATGCACGTGTGTGTGTTTGTGTGTGTATTAGCCATTGCTACTGTATAATAATAGGTTTTTAGTTTATTCCAAATAATTTGGAATGATTTAACATTCCTGCATATACTTTACTGCTTTTTTTGTACTTCACAATACATGCAGAAAATTATAAAATAAAATATTCTAGAATAATGAGCAATGATTATGACAACTGCTTTTTCAGAAAATGATGATGCAGGGGTCAGATTTGCTTATAATACAATATTCTACTGATAAGGAATTGGAAGGAAGTAGGATGCAGCAAAGGGAGTTTCCCCATCACATCAGCTTCATGGTTACTCATGTCACCATGGCTCCTACTCTCGGGTAGCCATGTTCACATCAGTAAATACCTTACTCTTGTTGTAAGCTCTTGCTTATTAACCCAATTTTTCTGTATATTGTATTTATGGGCTGTGAATTACACTTGCCAAATATCATTATTTCACTGTGTACATTTTTACAAAATAAAGAACATCTACAACTGAAGTACCATTGATGATTGTATGTTATCACTCACTGTTCAGGCAGCTGAAATCTGAATAAAAAAACATGACTTCCTGGTCTAATCACCGGTCCATCTGAGAAACATAATTGTTTGTATGGGTTAAAAGAAGGTTGTGTTCCCTTTTCAACAAGCATAATTAGTCTGCTGTCAGATTTTACATCATTTAGCTTTACGTAATGTATTTAATTAGTGTAATGAATAAATGAAAACCTGTTACTTACAAGTCTCTCCACTTACAAGAGTGGTATTCTTTTCGCTTTGTCCTGTAGACATCACAGTAAGAAATACAAGTAATTCAAGTAATAGTCAGTTATTATTTCCCAATCTTATCACACACACACACACACACACACACACACACATAACATTGATTTGTAAGTTCACTATGAGCATTTATTCTGCATGTGTCCTATAGTACATGTTTGTATTATTTAATTATATAATATTATTATTATTGCTACTATTTATTAACATTTAATATTTGTGCTGCTTACCTTTTTTCGAGCTCTCTTGGATGAAGTATTGCTTTAGTTTGAAGTATCTCTCATGGTCGCTGTAGGTTGTTTCGTCGTCGCCTGATCCTTCAGTCCAGTAAACGTTCGCATCTCCTTTTAGCTTCACAAAAAAATAATCCACCTTTGTTTCTTTGGTCACTTCCAAAACAACTCGCCCTTCCACAATGTCCCCACTAGTGAAAGTATTGCTTTCGTTAATGGGGTCGTAATGGATACTAAGCTCTTTTATGGATCTTGACATTTTATGTACATGTACGTTACACTACACTATCTACACAGCATGCGGGTTCTTCCCGTAGGAGAAACAGGAGTGTCATTCTTTCGACATAAAGTACAGCTTGAGGGCGTGACTCTTCCTACAACTGCCTGATTACCAATGAGATTGCATAACCGTAGACCTAACAAATATATAGACACCGCATTGGCCGCTGGATCGCACGTCAACGGAGCCGCCATATTTGTAGGGGCAACTTGCCGTAACTCTCAAAAGTGGACTGAAGAAAAGATGCCTGACTATTTTGAGGTTTTACAAACCGTCGCACAATCCAAATCAAATCAAAAAAAGCTAACGACAACGCTAGTTCTCTATGAAAACTGAGATTGTATAAGAAATAATAAAAAGTTTGCATGATACTTATGAAGCCAGAGGACTTTGACAGGAGAGCTCCTGTCAGAATAACAAACTCAAAATCGACTCATTCTAGGAGATTTGATTGCCTGTCATCTAATCGTGGCTCAATTTATGTTTTTACCCCAGTTTAGCCAGTGGAACCAGATCAACACAAACCTCAAGGAAGGCTGAAGAAAGCAGTGGACTGTTATCTGCATTTCCAAGAGATCTCGTCTGCCTATTATTATTATGATATTATTATACGACTTATATTATTATATGAATCTACTATTCACAACCTGTTTTATTTGCTATTTTTATTTTATTCATTTCAATGTTACTATTATTTTACAATTTATGATATACTATCTGCTATTTTATTCTTAGTTATATAGCTTAGTTTATAACTACATTATACTATATTTTGCTGTGTTTATACTCAATTGTGTTTTAGGTTATTTATAATAATATAGGCTAATAATAATATGCCATAGAATAAAATCACAGTATGTCACATACTGTATACTGAACTATACATCTGACCTTATATTACACTTATACTTCATACAATTTATATTATAACTGTTCTAAAAATGTTCTACCGCTGTATCTTAATAAATCCAGTAAAACATTTAAGGATTGTCTAATTAGTACATGCTGTGCTATTAATGCTGTCCCTTTAAATCGAAATAAATTAATTTAGTACATTTGAAGAACTATGGCACATTAAACTTGACATTAAATCTGTGAAATGCTTAGGCCTATAGATAATTAAATGTTTTACTTTCTTTTCACCCCAATAAAGTTGCCAGAGACAGTGAAATATAATGCTGCATGTAAAATAAAGACAATTTTATGTCTGTTTTACTTTAACATAACATTTCTATAAAGACATGTATTGTGTTATGAATACTAAAGCAAACATTTATGTGTTAAACAGCAAGCATAAGGTTGGGAGGGAACACTTATAGAAATAAATTATTAAAAAAAAATGGCCTTAAGATAAATACTTCAGATTAATAAGCTTTTGAGATGCAAATTATCTTCACATTCATTTGAAATTGTCTTGTGACATCCTGTGACATGATTAAAAAGCTAAAGGCGCAAGGGAAAAAGCTAAAATGCCCTTGTTGAAGACAGCAAAAGCCATTCCAGTATAAATTGATGTGCACATTTCATGTACATTAAATCATATTACATGGGGATGTCTCCACAATTTTTAACCTTGAAAAATAAACCAAATCTATGTTTGAGAAGCGTGAGCTTTCACAATTCCTCATGAAGTTCAAACTAGCGAGATTCTGAGTAAATGCAGACAAAACCTTTTTTGTACTCCACACAGATCATAAACCAGTGAAATGGGTAGGGAAATGTAAACTTTATTGTGCTTTTTGTCCAGAAAAGTCGCAGCTTCCCGTTCACTTGCATTTGTTTGATGAGGAGCCTTGCCCCACACAATGTGGCGGACTCGTTGACATCACGCAGTAACAGTCCAAAGAGGCCAATGGGGCGTCTGCATTTACTATGTCTATGTGAATAGCCTTTATATTCAGTGCATGTCTGCATGGTGGTATCAACCTAGCAACGACATTACTTCCTGGAATTTTCTTTTCCAAAATAAAAAAAACTACTGTCCCATTAGCATAGTTGCTCTACACTATTTTAATGATGTATACAAATTATTTATGTTATTATTATTATTATTATTATTAATAACAATAAAATATCAATAATGACATTAATAACAACAATAATGAAATTTCTTTAAATCTACTATCAGCAAAAATGGGATAATTGTTTATGTTGAATTTAATATAATATTCTCAAAATATTTTATAGAAACTTGGATTTTCTACTTTAAACTCAGAATTATGTTGGACGGATCATGACTCCTACGATTTTATTGAACTCATTTTTAATTAAACTTTTTATTAAACTAATTTTTAATATGACTCTTTTCCTTATATTTGTTTTTAATACCTTTAAAATCAAATAATCATTTGTTTTTACATATTTTATTATTTATTTTTCTTTCTTATGCATATGTTGTGCTTGTTTTATGATTTCATAAAAAAAAATCCTTTTTATGTAAAACTAATTAAATTGCTGAATTGTCAATCGCAAAGACAATGCTGGTAGATTGCACACAATTTTAATAAATGCTTTTGCTAAATTTTAATAAAAAGAAATATAACAATGTCCCTCCTTCTCCTTTTAGTTTCTGTCTGACTTTCGTTTGACTAGTAAATTTTGACCAGGCGAGATTTTTTATTCAGTTGCCATGACAGCTAGCCTGCTTCAAGCTAAACGTGCCTTCCAAGAGCTTCGGAGTTCAGACTCAAGTCAGTTTCCTCCAAAAACCCACGAAACAGCCGTCTCTGAAGTGAGTGTGCACATATTGAACATTGAGACACATCCATGATCTTTTTCAAGTTCAGCATTTTCGCACATAGAGCTTGTTGGTGTATAATACAATGATAATTAAGGAAGTCAGGAAAAGCATCCTCCTCCTTGTATGAATCCGTTTAAACGGCCGACCATCGCTGGTGCTCCGTCAGTTGACACATGTTTAGACGTTAGCAGCTGTGTTTGGTCGACAAAGATTATGCAAAATTTATGTCTGATTCTATTCAGTGCAAGTCATCAGCAACATTTTGTTGCTCTTAAAATTTTGCATTTGTGGCCTTGTTTGTTGGGCTGTCTTAAATTAGTTTACCATAGGATTTTTGTCACAGAAAAAACAAACAAAAAATATCAGCTATTGGGCCTGGAGTATCTGAATTTGAGTCCAGTAGAGGTATACTGGGATGCCATCAGAGTTCAAGCCTTGTTAGGTTGTTACTGAGTGTATGTCTAGGTGAGACTAATATGCCATCATAAATTTGCAGCTGGAATCTCTGCTTTGGCAGTGGGTCTGGGAGTCGCAGAGGTGGTACCACTGACAACCGCACTCTCGGCGATGGCTATCTGGTATGTTTGGGCCTTGCACTGCTCTTTAATGGCGTCAGTTCCACAAATGATGTCAACCCATGAGTCTGTCCCAGAGGTCATTCCTGTCCCAGAGTCAGTCCCTGAGCACACCAGTGCAAATTAAGAGGGCGCTACCGAGATAGTCGCTGAGCACTCCAGTGTAGCACAAGGTGGCGCTCCTGAACATGCCAGTGCTGCCCTGGAGGGCATTTAGCCCCGAATTAGGTCCTGAACCAGAACTTGAAGTAGTGGAGGATGCTTCTAAACTCGTCTCTGATCTCACAATCTGTCCTGATATGACCATGAAGGTCATCACTGGATCTCCTGCCTGTCCTGAAGTGATCAGGAAGACCTTCCCTGAGCTTCCTGTCTACCCTGTAACGACCACAGAGGTCGCACCTGAGCTTCCTGTCTGCCCTGTAACGACCACAGAGGTCGCACCTGAGCTTCCTGTCTGCCCTGTAACGACCACAGAGGTCGCGCCAGAATTTCTTGTCTGCCCTGCAAGGACCACAGAGGTCGTTCCAGAGTTTCCTGTTTGTCCAGATATGACCATGGAGGTCATCCATGAACTTTCTGCTTGTCCAGTTATGACCATGGAGGTCATCCACAAACTTCCTGTCTGTCCAGATCTGACCACAGATGTCATCTATGAACTTCCTACTGGCTCTGATACAGCCACAGTGATTACCTCTGAACTTCCTGTCTGTCCTGATACAGCTACAGTGGTTACCTATGAACTTCCTATCTGTCCTGAGACAGCCATGATGGTTACCTATGAACTTCCTGTCTGTCCTGACACAGCCACAGCGGTTACCTATGAATTTCCTGTCTGCCTAGATATGACTACGAAGGCCATCCCCAAGCTCCCTGGTGGGCCAGAAATGGCTACAGAGATAGTCCCTGAGTTCACTGTTAGCCCGGACACAACCACTGAGGTGGTTCCTGAACTGTCTGCAGGAATTCCAACAACCAGAGAAGGGGTTCTAGCCAGAACCTCGAAGGGCGTTCCTGAGCTCCTTACATGTCTTGTTACGGCCCGAATGGCTATTACTATCCTCTCTTTGTTCTTTGTTGCAGTCTCTGCTGATCCACTATGGCAGTTGCCAGAGGGGCTAGATCTATGTTGGTGGTTGTCTGCTCCACCATGGAGGTCTGCACAGCCTGTTCCGCCCTGGCCGCCTGCACGGCCTGTTCCGCCCAGACCGCCTGCACGGCCTGTCCCGCCCGGACCGCCTGTTCAGCTACAATCAAGTCTTCTCCCACTTCATGGACCTGGCCCGCCATCCCACTCCTTAGTCCACCTCCGCTTCACCTCCCTCCTGGACTTAAGTTGTTGGTGTTTAGGAGGGGGGCTATGTCAGGGTTATCAGTTGGAGTGCCCGTGACAGCCACTAGAGGGCACTCCACCCTGAACTGCTAATCACTTTACTCCCGGACTTCATTTCCCACAAGTCACCACACTTACTCACACACAGACACTTAACTTCCCAGAAGTCCTGTTCCCAATCACTGATCACCACAACCAGCTGCAGTCCATTACCCAGACTATTTAAGAGACATTCAACCACACATACTTTGCGAGGTCTTGTTATTCCTAGTGATTACATTTCTGAGCGTACCTGTCTTGTCTTCTGGTCTTGATCCTGTCTGTTTTTGCCCCTTGTGATTGTTTCTCTGCCTGCCTTTTGACAATTGCAGTGTTTTACTGGACTGTGATAACTTGCTGCCTACCTCTACATTATTGCCTGTATACCGACTACGACTCTGCCTATTCTCCTCCATACCTGTTTGCTGGTGTTTGATCTTGCCTGTTATGGCTATTCTGTTTTCTAATAAAAGCCTGCGATTGGATCCCATTCCGTTGACCGTCCAGTCATTACACCGCTATGTAAAACAGAAAGTATGACTGAAATGATTTAAAAATCTTTTCAGCAAGATATTAATAATGCAAAAAAAATTCTATTTCAAATTGAAATAAATGCTGTTGTTTTGAGATTAGTTTGAGATTGTTGTTAGATTCAAAAAAAAAAATAAAAATAAAAATTAAACATGCAGCATAATTGTCTCCAACATATTACAGATGTAGAACCACATGACGGTGAGTAATTAATGACGAATTTCATTCGTTTTCATTCTCTGGGAACCGGGTTACATATATAACCTAAGACTTTCTCAGTCACAACATATTGCACTTGAATGGTCAAATAGAAAATAAGTTGTGCCAAAATGTCTTGGAGATTATTTACGGAAGTTGGTTATGTCTCACGTGAATTTAAACAGTTGGGAAATAAATTGGATGTGTCAATATACTGGATCTGTACATTAGTTGAAGTGAGAGTAGCATATTAGAGAAGCTCAACTAAAAGAAACTGAAACAAGCATGTAACTTTTTTGCAGTAATTACAATCCATAGATATGTATATCCATAGAATTGTACTGCAATAAAGGATAGAGAAGTTTTTAGACCTGTGTTTATGGAGCACAGGGGGAAAAGGGGGAACTGAACAGTGAACTACAAAGGCCAAAAAAAACCCTGACTTCTCAAAAACGGAAGATTATATTGTATTTCCCCTGTAAAACTAAAGGGTTAGTTCACCCAAAAATGAAAAATTATATCTTTAATTACTAACCCTCATGTCGTTCCCAACCCATAAGACTTTTGTTCATCTTCGGAACACAAATCTGAAGTTTGTCTGGTGAAGGAGACTAATAAGACACATTAGGAGAAGATTCTTTCGTGTTTTGATTAGGATCATAAACTGGTGCAGATGGAGCCGGATAGAAAGCAGGGAGCACTATATTTGAATTTGGATAAAGCCCTGCAGCAGCTCCTGGATGGGGTAGAGCTGTAGGGTCATACAGATTGGGGTAAAATTCTGCATATGGAGGAGGTTGTCCACCAGGACAGGGCACAAGGTTAGGTTGAGGTGGCAGATATGGCTGGACTCCTGCAGGTGGGGCTTGCCAGGGAGGACATTGTTGGTCAGCTGAAAGAATAACCACAGGCAATATGACTTCTGGATCTAAGGCGAAAGACACATCCAGATAGACCTGAAAGACAGTCATGTACAGAATAGTTCAAGAGAACTGTGGAAATATGTTTAAGTTACAAAGGAGAGGAAACAAATAAATTATTTATTTTTGCTTGACTCTTTTTTAGAAAGTCTTGTATATGCTGTAAAATCAATGGTGTTATAAACTCTTTTAGCACACAAATTAAAAAGAATTTAGAAATTTGTGAAAATTAAAGGAATAACTATTACCCAATTTCTTTCATTTACTCACCATTATGTTGTTTCAAAACTGTATGACTTTGTTTCTTCTGCCGAAGATATTCTGAAGTTTAAAGAATGTTTCAACTGTTTCAAAATATCTTTTTTTAGTGTTCCAAAGAGGAAAGAAAGTCGTACCGGTTTGAAATGACATGAGGGCGAGTACATTTAAATTTTGAGGTGAACTGTCACTTTAAATATGGCAATAGTAAGGAAGATAAAGAAGCACCTTGAGTTCATACTGCACTTTTATAATTCTGCAGTTTTCATTGGTGACAGTCAGGTCACGTGGAAGGTTTATGTCCACTATGAATCTTTTCTTTTCTCTAGATGGGATGCGATCTTTAGTTTCTTTCACTGTATCCTGAAATCTTATTTTAGTTTTCCTGTCAACAATGAACGTCTGTTTCTGCTGGAGTTTGTACTTTAGCTTGACGTCACGAGATGAAGAGTTGTCAACATCAACAGAAACTCGGATTGTTTCACCTGCAGCAATTACAAGGAGTTACAAGGAGTTAGAGACAATATTGATCAATAATGGAAAAAATAAAGACAAAATCACTATAGCCGGGTTTTCCATCCAATTTGTAAATTTAATGCATGTAAAACCTATTTGCAGATAAAGCAGTGATTTCATTCACTGTGTTCAGGAGAACAAAGTAGTCAGATTCAGAGAAACTGGATTTAAATATCAATGGAAATGGACGTCAAATAAACTTCTTGTCAGCCTTTCACTTCAGTATATCAGAATTACTATTTTTAGTGCTTTAAGATACTATGCAAAGTTATTGCTTTACTGTTGTCTGAATTATATAGTCCCATGACTTTTTTTGATGCAGATCAAGGAATTTATTCAGTAAATGTGTTTCCATCGCTGTTTATGCCCATGTCTTCTTACCTAATAAAAAATGTACCCACCTCAAGTGACCATATATGTTTATTTTATGCAAATTTGGGAAATTTTATTAGCATGTTGCTGTTTACATCCAGGATTTATATGCAATGTCTAAAAATGTGCATAAAAATAAGTTGATGGAAACCCGTCTATTGGCATTACAGGCTAGTGTCTTCAGTTTATGCAGCTTTGAATGAAGCGTTTGAGAGCACACCTTGCATATAGCCAGTTTTGTCAGCTGTTACAGTCATTGACATTTTTCCTGAGCCAAAAAGTTTCATCTTCTTGTCTTGTGTGCCAGACTGTGGTTGCTGTATAACAACATATTGAAATGAGTAAACTAAAATTACATTAAATTAAGGTCGCAAAGCAAAAAAAAACTAGGTCACAAGATACAATAACATTATAAGCAGTTACATAGTCTCTAAATTTATCGATAGATGAGTGCCAAAGAATCAAACATGGCATTATAATTCATACCAGTAAATGGTCATTGGTCCCATTATTCCTGGACACAAAGGTTAATTCTTTACATGCAGTAGATGTTGTCTTCCAAGGCCTCTTCAGCTGTACTGTTATGTCGTACTTAACCCAGCCATGATATCCTTCAAACGATGGAGGCATATTTCTGAAATTAAGATTAAATAAAAAATATTTAGTTGCTCACAAATAACGGACAAACATTCTGCCCTTCAAAGGCAAAAGGCAGCAACTTCAGTTTTGGTCGAAAATGAGTAATTGATATTTTTGGAACATTCAAGACTTCATTTATCTTGAGCAATTCCGTTGTTTTCTCGAGAAAATAAAGGGTTGTCCTAAGAGTAACTTCCAAAAACCCAGGAGAAACCAAGGCAGAACACCATAACACCAGTTGCCGCTCTTTGCCTTTGTTTTGCAATGCTTAAATTGAGTCAGGGTACTCTGCTATTGTTTAGAAGTTACTGTGCTGGACTGTTGTTATAGTATTCAGCCTTGGTTTTACTGTCCATTAAAGTTTGCAGCATTTAAATCATGGTGTAGCCTGTGTCATACATCTGTCAATGAAGCACTTCTGAAACACGATATCTGAATAAAAGTGTGGGTAAAACAAATAATTGAGCTAGCTAGCAGTCTATAGCATGGGCTAGTCAGCTATCCAATGAATAGGCTACCAAACTGCTCCATATAACAAGGCAGTAAATCATCCAAAAAAGATGCCATGATCACTAGATTTTATACAGGTGTTACTATATTAATTTTGCAAATGGTTATCAGCAACAAAATACTGATCATGTGGAAGTCACTGCCTTTTGCCTTGACGTGACTTCTCACTTTTTACAGGCAATAGAAAGGCAAAGTAGAGTAACTTCAAAATAGTGGTCAAGTATATATATAATTTCCATTACTAAAACATCTAATTGCCAGATTTGCTACCTATAATTAATTTGGCTAAAAATCTTTAAAGTAATTTTTCTCTGTTCCACACTCTAGCAAGTTAAGGTCTTTTTCCTTTATAGGGCAGTATTATAGTGCATAATATGGTCATTTATACAACAGTTCTTTCTGGCTCTCGAATCTGATTGGTCAGATGTCATGGTGGTAAAACAAATCCACCATTTTTTTTTATAAATACTACTGTTGTTGTGTCACGAAATGCAGTTTAAAGAGTTTATTTTAGGCAAGAACGTAGTTATTTTTAGACCTCAAATATTTGATTCATATTTAATCATAGCGCCTATTTTAGTATTTGTTTTGACGGTTTCACAGATGCGAGCTCCAGGCTGCTGTAATATCTAGTTTTGGTTTTGTGTTCATGTTCATGTTTCATGTCTTTTGCTTTGTCATTGCCATGTTTCATGTTTGTTTATCCATGTGCTCCTTTTGTCATGTGATTCCCCTGTTTGTCATGTGATCCTCTTGTTTGCCATGTTGTTTGTTGATGGTTGTAGAATGTGGATTTTTCCTTGTAACCACTGTGGTGAGAGGTCATGTTCATGTTCATGTTCAACCATGCCATGTAAAGACTCTGCCATGCCAAGCCGTGAGAAGACTTGTTTTATGTTGGATATATGTTTGATGGATTATAAATAAACTGCACATGGGTTCTTTCAACAACTTGCCTCCAGTGGATACTTACAGCTGCGAGTGGCTGTTACTCTGCTCATGTACCCGCAGGGAACAGCTTCATCTCGACCAGTCCTTCGGGGGTATATCAAACAAGAAATCTTTGATCTCATTCATCTATTACTTGTTCCAGAGTGAAATGATTAGGGTTAAGGGGGAGAGTAAGTTTCATAACATTACATTTAGGCTATATTTAATTTAAATCCTGTACTAGAGCGCTACTTTTGTATGTTTGACTGAATTGTTGCTTGAATTTATTTGATTTATTTGTTTGTTTTGTTTCTTATGGCTATTGTTAAGCTAGATATTGTTCAATAAATATTATTTGGTATTGAGAAAGGATCCATCAGTACATTATCAAGTTACATTATTAGATGGGGGCAAACACTCTTGAGCAAGTCAGAACAAGGAAGTTGTTTTAGCACTGTGGGAAATTCCCTTAACTTTTAAAAAATATCGCTTTCCAGCAGATATTCAAACTTTTTTTTTTAATACAATGGGTGTAATATTATGGACATCGACCTGAGGAATGAATGCCATATATATGCAGGTAATATGTAAGATATAATTGACAAAGCCGTTGAATTATTAGAAAATAATGCACAACCCAGGTGGTAGTATTTTACGGTTACCACATCTCAAGACACGGTTCAGATGTTGCATCTGAAAGTTTTGCATTACTAAGTTTATCTACTTCAAGAGAATTTTCTACCACCATTATTACCTCGCTGTTGAGAAATGTCATGTTGCTTAGTAAAATAGTTGCTAAATTATTTTCTGTGAGAGAGTGTGTCCGTTTGAGTGAGAGAGTGGGAGATAGAGTATGACCTTTCAGGGCATATTAAAATGTCATTTTGTGGCAAAAACCATGACAATAATTTGCTGTATTTATCCTGCTGTTTACTATATTTATTTGCTTGGTCAGTGTCATGGTGGGGTTTGTTTCTTTTGCGGTTGTAGGCTCTAAGGAACTTTTGAAATAACTGAAATCATTAGATGAAGTAATGTGGAACTGTAATGCTGTCAAGATTTCACACATTAGAATGTTCGTCAACCAATCGGATTCGAGGAATCAGCAGCCCCGTAGTATAAACTCTTTTAGTCGATCTCTCTTTCTCTCATAATACTATAATAATCTAAAAAATATGATAAGCTTCAATAAAGTGACTAAACATTCCTTCATTAGTTCTAAAGTGATGTTTTAGAATTATGAAGGCTTGGACTCAACTGTTAACTAAACTTGAGATTTGAATCAATGTATTTATTCATACACTTGTGCTGACAAACTGTTGTATAAATGTAATATCACACTCGTAGCTGTGAGATATGGCTGTATATCAGCACTCTGTAATTACCTACGGCACAAGGCCGTGCTGAAATACAGCTGTATCGCACTGCTACTGTTGTGATATTGCTCATGTATGCATTAGCAAAAAGTATATATATGTATATTAGATATGTATGATAACATGCAAAATAAAGAACATCTACCACTGAAGTACCATTGATGATTATATTTTATCACTCACTGTTCAGGCAGCTGAAATCTGAATAAAAAAACATGACTTCCTGGTCTTATCACCGGTCCATCTGAGAAACATAATTGTTTGTATGGGTTAAAAGTGGGTTGTGTTCCCTTTTCAACAAGCATAATTAGTCTACTGTCAGCAAACATTCTTTTCAGGTTATCTCATTTAGTTTTATGTAATTTATTTATTAGTGTAATAAATGAAAACCTGTTACTTACAAGTCTCTCCACTTACAAGAGTGGTATTCTTTTCGCTTTGTCCTGTAGACATCACAGTAAGAAATACAAGTATTCAGTTATTATTTCCCAATCTTATCACACACACACACACACACACACACACACAAAACGTTGATTTATAGGTTCACTATGAGCATTTATTCTGCATATGTCCAGTAGTACACATGTGAACTATTTACTTATATAATAATTTAATAGTAACCAAATACTACTGTTCAATAAACATTTAATATTATTTCAACTTACCTTTTTTCGAGCTCTCTTGAATGAAGTATTGCTTTAGTTTGAAGTATCTCTCATGGTCGCTGTAGGTTCTTTCATCATTGCCTGATCCTTCAGTCCAGTAAACGTTCGCATCTCCTTTTAGCTTCACAAAAAAATAATCCACCTTTGTTTCTTTGGTCAGTTCCAAAACAACTCGCCCCTCCACAATGTCCCCACTAGTGAAAGTATTGCTTTCATTAATGGGGTTGTAATGGATGCTAAGCTCTTTGATGGATCTTGACATTTTATGTATGTATGTATGTATGTATGTAAGTACACTGCTACACAGTACGCGGGCTCTTCTCGTTCTCGTAGGAGAAGCAAAACTAACAGTCTTTTGACATAAAGTACCAGTTGAGGGTGTGACTCTTCCTACAACTGGCTGATTACCAATCAGATTGCATAACTATATCCGAATGTTATGTTCAGAGCAGTCTGATGGCCTGCGTCTCAATGTTCATACTATCCATCCTAAATAGTATGTGACATTAGTAATTTTCAGTTCTATTTAAGGCGGATAGGGTGGAGTATGACCATTGGGATGCTGGGCTGGTTTGGTCTGCATGGTGTCAAGTAGCAACAACATCACTTGTTAAAAATCCAACTTTTGTACCGTTAACATAGTTGCTAATGATCTATACAATGTATACACAATGATGTTTATATTATTATTATTAAACTGATTAACAACAGTAATGACCTTTGGGATACTTGTTTATATTGAATTTAATAAAATGTTTTCAAAATAATGTTCTCAAAATAGTTTATAGACTTCTACTTTAAACCCCTAACTCATTTCTATTTCTAATTAAAGTGATTCTTTTCATTATATATATGTATATATATATATATATATATATATATATATATATATATATATATATATATATATATATATATATATATATATATATAAATTTTATGATTTCATTAAAAAAATATATAAAAATATTTGAATTGAATTACTGTTCAATGAAGTGTGCTATATAAACGTATGCTGCAGTTTTCATACAATGTGGTTGTAAGAAGGATTTGAACTCTCAGCCACTAGGTGGTGCCATTTGTGTCTCTGAGTCTTCCTTTTTGGACAATTTTGTTGTTCTTAGTTAGTCAGGCATTCAATTTGCATTTGTGTCCTTGTTTGTTGGGTTGTTTAAGTCTTGAATTTACTTGCCATTTTTGTCATGAAAAATAAAAAAATAAAAACATTTACCAGCTACTGAATCCAGAGCATCTGCATTTGAGTGTAATAGAGGTCTAGAGATCAAGCCTTGTTAGGTTGTTACTGATTGTACAGAAGTCTGGGTGAGACTTATATACTATCCTAAATTTGCAGTGCCACTAAGTAAGATATATAATAGCTGTAGAGGTATAGTGAAAAAGGGCCATTATTTATTATTTTTAATTAAAAATCTTTTCAGCAAGACATTAATAATGTCAATTTCAAATTGAAATAAATGCTGTTGTTTTGAACTTTATATTTATTAAAGTATCCTAAGAAAGGTATCCTGGTTTCCACAAAAAATAAATAAATAAATAAATTAATAGGAAATAAAATGAAATAAAAAAATAAACATGCAGCACAACTGTCTCCAAAAAATGGTTTTTGAGCACCAAATCAGCACATCAGAATGATTTCTGAAAGATCATGTGACACTGAAGACTGGAGTAATGATGCTGAAAAAGCAGCTCTGGCATTCACAATAATTCACATTTTATACACATCTATTCAAAAGTTTGGGGTTGGTAGGATTTATGTTTTATGATTTATGTAAAAAAAAAAAAAAAAAACATATGGTTAATTTGCTGGTAAATTATGGGATCAATTTCCCTCCTATAGCATAGCAGTCACGGAACAAAATATAATAAGCGTGAATTGAAAATATAAAATCACATGTAAAAATATATTGCACACACTAAAAAACAATGCAAAATTATCAGAAGAGCAAACAATAAGTATGTAAATAAATCACTGCATATCAAATCCACCTGGTTTCTGTAATTATCTCCTCTGTAACATTATTATAGTCAATGCAGAAATGATACATTCAGTCTTAGAATTAATTTACCAGGTTGCCTATGACCGTTTAACAACAATTCGTTAAACAAAAGTACATTAGCCACAGTAGCCTTAGCACATCAGGATCATGAGCCAAGTAATATTTAAGACCAAATACCACATATTAAGAACACAAAGATTAATAAGAACATAATATAAGATATTAATCATAACAAGAGTGCACATTAAAAGGACTATCTCATATATCTCAAAAAGAGGAATTTAATTATTAGTCCTTGTAAAGTTTTAAGGAGGAGCTGTCAATCTAGAACTAGTGGACCAATGGTGATACTAAAGCTTGCCCTAATTTACATGAAACTCAAACTGCAACATTTGGAAAAGCAAGAGCAGAACGTGGAAAGAAAGGCAAATAGAAAAACAGCACAAGCCTACAAAAGAGTAAAATATGTGCAGAAAATGTAAGAGAGCACAAAGTACATAAAACAAAGTGATAAAACTGAGTTAAACATGAGGTAAAGATTTGTGCAATATATTTTTACATGTGTTTTTAAATTTTCGATTCACGCTTATTGTTTTTTGATCCGTGACTGCAATATTATTGGCAGGAAATTGATCCCATAGTAAATCTGTATATTCTATTGATGTTCAGCTATGAAATGTAAAAGATGAAACCTGAATAAAACTGTTGATGCGAAGCAATAACTTTATATTTAGTTTTTGAATAGGCCTATGTAACAGTAAAATTAATAATAATAATAATAATGCTGTATTTTATTTTAGAGAATACTTAAAACCACTCGTTATTTTTTTACTGTAATTTCACTAAAATAATACAAGTACTGGATAATTGTTGCCAGTAAGTTACTGTTAATTTGACTCAAACATTTCACAGTGTATATTACTCAGTACTTTCTTATCTAAGTACACTGTAAGTGCACATTTTAAAAAAAAATGCATGACTGCTGAAAATTCAGCTTTGCCATCATGGGAATGCAGTACATTTAAAAATATATATATATTCAAATAGAAAACAGTTGTATTAAATTGTAAAAATAGTTCACAATGTTACTGTTTTTTTTTTCAATACAGTAGGTACGGAAAGTATTCAGACCCCCTTAAATTTTTCACTCTTTGTTATATTGCAGCCATTTGCTAAAATCATTTAAGTTCTTTTTTTTTTCCTCATTAATGGACACACAGCACCCCATGTTGACAGAAAAACACAGAATTCTTGACATTTTTGCAGATTTATTAAAAAAGAAAAACTGAAATATCACATGGTCCTAAGTATTCAGACCCTTTGCTTTAGTAGAAGCACCCTTTTGATCTAATACAGGCATGAGTCTTTTTGGGAAAGATGCAACAAGTTTTTCACACATGGATTTTCACATCTGCCATTCCTCCTTGGTTGGATGGTAAACGTTGGTGGACAGCCATTTTTAGGTCTCTCCAGAGATGCTCAATTGGGTTTAAGTCAGGACTCTGGCTGGGCCATTCAAGAACAGTCACTGAGTTGTTGTGAAGCCACTCCTTCATTATTTTAGCTGTGTGTTTAGGGTCATTGTCTTGTTGGAAGGTAATTCTTCGGCCCAGTCTGAGGTCCTGAGCACTCTGGAGAAGGTTTTTGTCCAGGATATCCCTGTACTTGGCCGCATTCATGTTTCCTTCAATTGCAACCAGTCGTCCTGTCCCTGCAGCTGAAAAACACCCCCACATCATAATGCTGCCAACACCATGCTTCACTGTTGGGACTGTATTGGACAGGTGATAATATAGTATAATCTATACACAGCTGGACTCAAATGAAGGTGTAGAACCATCTCAAGGATGATCAGAAGAAATGGACAGCACCTGAGTTAAATATATGTGTCACAGCAAAGGGTCTGAATACTTAGGACCATGTGATATTTCAGTTTTTCTTTTTTAATAAATCTGCAAAAATGTCAACAATTCTGTGTTTTTCTGTCAATATGGGGTGCTGTGTTCAAAAAAATGAACTTAAATGATTTTAGCAAAAGGCTGCAATATAACAAAGAGTGAAAAATGTAAGGGGGTCTGAATACTTTCCGTACCCACTGTAAATACAGCTATGGTGAGCATGCTTCTAACGCTATTTAAAAAAAAAAAAGTAATTACTGACCTCAAACTTTTAAATAAGTAATATATATGAGATTGTAAACAAGTTTAGGTTATGACCAAGTCACAGGTCATAATGTAGTTTTGCTTCTAAATCCCAGTAAACTGTTGTGTATAATATTTGTTCTTCTACATGAATCGCATCCTTGCCCAGAGCAAAGAGAGACAGATCCGGTCTTGAGCAGTCTTTATTAAGATAAATGAACAGTTTGGCATTTTTAGTCCTCTTCATGGAATCGATGAATGTAATACTCACCGAGCCAATGGGGAGCGGACACACACACACACACACACACACTATGAGTTGCCAGAGGGTGCGCGTTAAATGTCCAAGCAGTAATCAATGCAGAGAAATTAGCTATTGATTGTGTATAGTTTTGTAATAGGTTACCTATGGGTTGCTCTTTTAAAAAATTCCAATATTCCTCTCCCTGGGAATAAAGGCATAATAACTTTGTTTAGCCTTGACTGAGAGTGTGAAGGCAGACGTGAGTCAGCTTTTCAGGGTCAAACTCTAATTAGTATAAAGGTCAAATGGGAAATAAACATGGTGATAAAAAATAATGATGAACTTGGCATCAGAAGCAAAGTTCATTAAGAGCTGTGTGGGAATGGTGCTTCTGTATTGGCTTTTCCATGAATGTGATCTACATTAGATTCTCTCTTTTAAAACCCATGCTGACGTGGTGGGTAACCTGACATCAACATTATTACTCTGTGTCCAAGATTTAGAAGGCAAAAGGTGCTGTAATGAGATTTAATGAAGTACGTACAGATTGTGACATTTAACTGGAGGAATTCACCACAAAATAAAATAACAAAAAACTACAACTTTTTACTTTTGGTTGTCATAACAGTTGAGTCATTTACATTAAAATACAATTAATGCATATAATGATGTGAATACACCTTTTATGCATTTTTTTCTTCTTCACAAATTTGGATTTTTTTTTTAAACATATTTTAAAAATTACAATTTAATATACAATTGTCCTGATATAATAACAAAGAAAAAAAGCCTCTATATTTTCTATTAAAAAAAAGCCTATATGAGGCAGTTTTTTCTGCTTTTGTGGGAATACAATTCAAGTTTATTTGTATAGCTTTTCACAATATATTGTTTCAAATCAGCTTTACAGAAAATGCTTGTTTCCATGCTACAATCAGTAAGCATTCTGTTATCGAATGTCAGAAAGTGTCATTACCATTTGGCCTAGAGGAATTACTTCATAACTTACTGGTCCATTTGATAAAAATGCTGCTCCCCTGTATAAAATCTGTGAGGATTGTCGTAAATCAAGCAATAGATAAGTCTCTCCACAACCCTTTAATGCTGGATCCCTACCATAAGATCATTACAGTAAAAAAATGACAAATTTGATTGATTAAAATGGCACCAGGCGACTTTGGCAAAACCACGCTAAGTGATGTGACACTGCAGTTTCCACATCATATTTCTGTCAAGACAATGATGGTAAAAAGCGTTGTTGGCATGTGATATCTGACAACACAAGCCATCTGCCTGGATATGAGGCTAGATTTATGACAGGGTTTTAGTGGGCTGTGAAGGAGTAGTGAGAGAAAAGTAGCTGTTTTTGAGCATTGTCACTTTTCAAATGACCGTAAATTCTGTTAAGGGGACACTTATGCGGCTTGACAAACTGCTAGTCGTAAAGGTATGTACCATGCTAGTTAGCTCTGGCCCTCATGCCTGACACAGTCTCTTAAATGTTTATGCTCTGCGCAGTTCAAAGATGCACCAGATTTGACGTATGATAATATGCAATACATTGACTTTATCCTCTGTTTATTGCCACTAAAATAAAGAATGATCCACAAACAGCAGCTGACAAATCAAATCCTCCCTATTGATCAAGGCTATTAAAATAATAAAATATTTCAGGTCATATAATGAAAAAGAAAATGGAATCTTGCACATATAATGTAACTTTTTATACTAATTTACATTTAAAAATATGTCACTCTAGATAGTATACAGAACTCATAATAATAATAATATTTTTTATTATTCTATGACTTAATAAATATTTTCATATTATTATTATTATTTTTTTAAACTTATTAATGCTCCACTGGACACATAATTTTAATATAATAATGCTTGCAAATAAAAAAAAATATTGTTGTTATTTTTGTTAACAACTAAATAATTAAAATGTAATCTGTTCAGCTGTTCATTATTGTAACACTGTGGTGTGTATACTTTTACAAAGCACGATAAACTTTATTTATTTTATTTATGATGTGCATCATTATTTTAATGAGTTTATTTATGAAATTGCTAAAGATTTAACAGATGAAACCACCACATGGCTCTACTGTAGCAAAGCTTTTGTCATTATTCTTCTATTCTAATTCATTCATTTCAATGAGTGCGAGCAACAACTGCATCTGATTGTCTATCAAACGAATCCCCATATTCACAGGAGCGCAGAGGATTGAGTACACTTACAGAAACCCATTAGCCTAGTTTCTAAGACTCATAGTAGAAAAAAAATCAAGCCAATCATCAAGCACAGACCACACATGTCCACAAGAAATGTCTTTTGCCACTCACATCACCATCAGAAGGATAATGATTCTCAATCCATCATTAAAATTTGCCTGGGGGCTTTTGTCGCATCAGTCTCACACTTGTCTCTTGAGGCAGGTTGAGTCTTGCTTGACACATTATTGTTTACCCACTAAACCACACAAAAGTGTGTGTGTGTTTGTAGACCTGAATCCGTATAATCAGCTATTTTGATTGACGTATGTCTGACGTTATTAAAACTCGCAAAATGGATCACAATCATATAGAAAGAGAACACATTGATTTTGGTATATAGAGGAGACTGGGGCTAGTTGTCACAAAGTTTAGAGGTTTTGCCAGTTATGTTAAACTAATGTAAACCATAATCTCAAAACACTATCATTTTGTTCTAATAGTAGTAGAAATGTTCAATAGTTTTAAGTCAAAAATGTATTTGTGTAATGCTTTCACACAGAAAACCATAGTGTTCATATTTATAATTTCTTAATAGTTTCATGCCTTATAGTCACAATTAGTAGATTAAAGCTGGCTGATAATATAATTTACATTTTGCAACGATACAAGCAATCATGCAGTTGAGATATGCTACATTTGCAGTGCCGAGTGGTAACTGATTATGTGTAATCTGGATTACGTAATCAGATTCCAAAGCATAAATACCTCTAATTAGATTATATTACATTCTAAAATATTCATAATCAGATTATAGTTACTTTTATATTGATTACATAATCAATAGCTGGTCAGTGACTATAATTACATGGAAAATTGAGAGGCATGAACAAATAAAATATTTCATCTTTTTGTTTGTTAGTTAGACAAATTTTTGTTTCTCCTTGTATTTTTTGAACAATATGGTTTTTCAATATAATAAGATTATAAGATAATTATAAGATATTACCTAAAATAATAATAAATATTATAAAATAATAAGATATTACCCAAAATGTGAAATGTAATAGATTACATTACTGACTAATCATGTAATTTTTTTACTGACTACAATTTGTCAGTAATCTACAAAGCACTGTACTGTGTGTGTGTGTGTGTGTGTGTGTGTGTGTGTATATATATATATATATATATATATATATATATATATTCACTACTAAAAGGTATGACAACTAGCCACACTAAGCAATAGTGATCAAATAAGTAGCCCAGTGTAGAATATAGTCTTTAATGCCAAAGCATGTATCACCCTAAACACTAGGTGGCACTGTTTGACCAGCATTGCTATGGTTCAGGCCAGTGTTTTTCGAGGAACTCCTCTCCTCACAGTGGAGACAGAGTTATCATTTACTAGTTGAGTGGGATCTGCCATTGCTGTTATCTTTTAATAGATTTGTACGGAGAGAAAAGCAGGTGCCTCTTGTTAATGTGTCCAATTGCCCAAGTTGCCTACTGAATGTGGTGCATCCATCATTGTCGGCCGCCGTGACACCCTGTCATCCGCCCTCAGTGGCACAAGCCATGCAGACGCGCCGTAACAGATGAGCTTCCTCATGGGCACCGTGCACGCTCAACACAATCAGCACAAACACTCCCACCCACACACTCACACACACACACACACACACACCACACACTCTACTCCTAAACTCTTGCTGTGTCTACACTGCTGGTGAAAAAGAATATTCATCAACAAAGTTGACTACAACAAAACTGTATAAACCTGTGATTCCCAAACAGGGTTATTGAAATTTGTTCTGGGATACTTGGATTTTAATTTTGCTTTGAATGATGACTTTTTATTAATATTATAGGGCTATTATTAGGTCAAAATATTAACAATTAATAATTTTAATAAATGATTATTTTTAATGACCTTTTTTATTTTATTTTAAATCGTTTTCCTTTTCTTATTAATTTCCTTTGCTTATTCAACTCCTTTTTAAAGTGTAATTTGTGTTACTTTGCTCACTATAGATGTTGAATTTGTTGAGCACTGATAATTAAGTTCTACCTTTCAAAAAATGTGAATAATGTGAGTAATTTATATTTAAAAAAAAAAAAAAATCTGGTTTCCACAAACAAATTTTTGATTAAGAAGGCTTCTCCATAAATGGGAGTGTCAAAAATTTATGTAGTCCACCCACAGCAGTTAAAAATTAATTATTGTGATCGCCATTTCAATTTTATTTTCAAATGCTAAATGACAATTCTATCTATCTATCTATCTATCTATCTATCTATCTATCTATCTATCTATCTATCTATCTATCTATCTATCTATCTATCTATCTATCTATCTATCTATCTATCTGAACACATTTCTGGTTCAGTGTCAGTAAAGGGGTGCTTGAGCTGTATATATGGGGTATATAAGGCAGTACATACAACGGTATGTAGGGCAGTCAAGGCCTAATGGTTAGAGCCTCACACTGGTAATCCAAAGGTTGCAGGTTCGATTCTCAATACTGACAGGAAATGACTGAGGTTCTCTTGAGCAAAGCACCTAACACCCAATCGCTCGCTGGGCACCACAGCATAAAGTGTCCACGGTTTGTGTGTGTTCTCTACTCTTTATGAATGTGAATGTCAAATTCTGAGTATGGGTTACCACACAAACACACACACAGACATTTAAAAAAAAAAGAAAAGGTTGACACGTTGCTTTTTCTCAGTGTAGATGGATTATTACAGGATATATGAAATCATGATGTAATGATAATATTGTCATTTTTTGTTTTATCTAGATGGATAGATCGCATTTCTGCAAAACGGTACAATCAGTGAAACCTGTGATGATATATCCTATTCTTCATTGATGTAGCCACAGATGAACTGTGTGAAGAAAGCTTGTGTTGCCTCCAGGTACGGTATGATTTTTTATTTAGCTTTGCATTAATATAGTAAACACGAATGGGCCTGAGGCAAGCTTTATTAATAAACTTCACATTATGAACGTGTATGCTTCCATATGGCCCACAAAAGTGGAAAGGCATTTTACAATCACTCACACTTTGAGCTTGATTCTCTAGTAAACACTACATGTGTAAATATGTTCATGGTTTGTGGGTCTGTAGTAGCTGTGGACCGTTCTTTGAGGTTGGGACATGCATTTTGCAGCTGCACCACCTCTGAATGAAGCATTACTATGTTAATACCTTGTTAGGGCTCTTGAGATGGCTGGGTCTTAGAGAGGTCAATGTCAATACCACTTTAGCAAAAACCTGAGATGCAGCACCCAGAGTTTTAGACATGTGCAACCTCCACATTCCCATCACTCCACCTCTCCCTCTCCGCTTAAAAAATGCTTTGGACGTATCATAAATATGATCCTGGTCACATCTTGTCCTTTTTAATAGAAAAGGCCAATAGGGTTTCTTTCTTTCTTTCTTCCTTTGGTTTCATTTTTTCTTTGCTTTTTATTTCTTTTCCTTTAGCCTGAGGCTCTTGAGCTGAAGTTTTAGTTTCTTGAAGTTTTTTTTTTTTTTTCTGTTGTTGGAAAGCAGTAAAGACCACAAGGTCAAAGTTCCTGACCTCAGTTTTCACGGCATGCAGGTAATTATAACCATGGTTCATTGTTTTCAGGTTTCGGCTCAAAAATAATTGCCCTGCTTGTGTAGTTAAAATCTGCTCAATTCGTTTGTTTTGCACCTTTACATGATTTGAGTCAACTCTGTGATCATGCACTGTAAAAAATGTTGGGTTAAAAACAACCCATGCTGGGTTGCAAATGGACAAACAAAGCGATTGGGTTGTTTTAACCCAAAGGTTGGGTTAAATGTTTGCCCCATGTGCTGGGCAGTTTTATTTAACCCAACTATTGTTTAAAAATTATGGTAACACTTTGCAATAAGGTTCATTAGTTAACATGAACTAATAATGAACCGCACTTATACAGCATTTAGTAATCTTTCTTAATGTTAATTTCAGCATTTACTAATACATTGTTAAAATCTTGTTAACATTAGTTAATGCACTGTGAACTAACATGAACAACTGTATTTTCATTAACTAACGTTAACGCAGATTAGTAAATACGGTAATCTTTCAGTGAACAGTTTTTAAAAGAACCCATGATCTAAAGAAACTTTTTTATTTTAAAGGAAATTCTTTTGGAAATGTTCCATGAATTTTGAATGAAATATTTTTATGAACTCTCTTCAAAATGTCCATCATAAATCAAGATCCGTCTAACTTGTGTCAGTGAAAATAGTAAAAATCAAAGATTGTAAAGATTTTCACATTAAATGTAACCATGAAATATCAGGGCTAATCGAATTTGTTTTAAATCCAAAATGTAAATTTAAGATGATAAGATGAACATACTAGACTAACCATAATGTGTGAACTTTCTTATTTTTGATTCTGATCCCATGCTGAGACTTTATTCAAGGTTTACCCAATTTGAAATGTCTCTTAAGACTGCTTTGAGTGGTAACCAAGCCAATTTATGCAACAGATTCAATGGGCCATTGCAGCCTGCAGTCAAGCTCAAATGGAAACTGTAATAGTGGTTCACCATTTGGCTATGTTATTGTTTTCTTTAGCATTACCCAGTTGGGAAAAGTCAATGGCAGAGTGGAGAGGTCCTCTCTTCCATCTCTAGAGCTAATTTGGTTGTGCAGTTTGAGTGCTTAATTTTGCACTCGGTCGCTTTCTAAGGTTAATCGCGGGACAGCAGTGTTTATGTTGCAGTAATACGGGCCCAACTCCCCTGCTAAATCTTGTAGGCTCAGAAATATGCGTCCTCCACCCCCATCTGCCCCCTGTTCAGTGGAGGAAAAAAAGAAGAAAGACAAATGTGACGTTGAACAAAAGACAGAGGAAAGTCGTTCCAATTAGCCGCTAATGAGACAAGCTCATGAGGATTTCCAACTCCGCAACGTGTTAGCATTTACCGTGCCCCTCGCCGAAACCCCGCGCAGCGCGACAAGGGAAATGCGGCGAGAGAACATATCTGTCATGATTGCCTACACATGGCTGCAGGGCTTGCTCTTTGAGATGTGAGCAGGAAGGAACGCCTCACTTATGGTCAATGTAAAAACACCAAATTGACATGCTGAGACCATTTTTCTGTGTTTATCTATCCTGCTACAGCACCCAACCCTTCACCCCCTCTCCCAAAATGGATCCTCAAAGAACAAGGAACAAAGTTGCACACCATACGTTCTCAATTTTCTCAATGCGGTGAAAGGGGGAAAATTCATATAATAACTGAAAAATAATATGTCAAGAGAATAACCAGCATTCCCTGTAGCCTCTGAGATACTTTTATCAGAAATGTGTGGCTGAAAAGGGGAAAAGAAATATGTTTTTGTAATGTGCCTCCACTGAAAGCCTGGGGTGATCTTTTTCTAGCTGCTAAAATGGCCACATGTTGGGTTAAGACAAGAGAATCTTGTCTGCAGTCAACTGTAATGTGATGCTACAATGTTTAGGAACCAGCATTAGCATTAACGTCAAGTTTTTTTTGTTTTGTACACGTCACATGCTGACGGTGGTTACTGTGCTTCTTCAAACCACAATAGCTGTTGACAGGTTTGTTTACCCCTGAAACTATAAGATGGAGCTGAATTGAATTGGACAGGAAACACACACTGTAATTTTATTTGGTGTCGGGGAACTATGTGTGCGTGCATGCTAACTAACTGCGCCACCGGACCCGCCAGAGCTGCCAGCGTCTCGCACCAGGATTTCTAGCATTAATTTAAGTCTGAACACATCCATAAATAAATAATGAAGGAAATAATGAAAATAATATTACGTTTGGCAGCAGGCTTGTTTCACATTTCCTCTTAGCCCACGTACCGCGCTTGCTAATTAGCTTTCTAAGGAGTTGTCCTCCTTTCTGTAAATTGCGTTCCTGAGTAAAAAAGGCTCTCTAAAAACTATATTCTGATGAAAGACAAAAATATCACAAAAGGCAAACAAAGCAGTCAAATACATGTAAATGTCTCAGAAAAGGCTACTGGACATGTTGTACTCGTAGCTTATTAATAATAACTCATCACAGAACTTTTCAGAATGTTTTGTTAACATTCCCATTGAGTTATAAAATGATAAAAAATTAAGTTATAAACATTATCTTTGAACGTTAAAAACATCTAGCTTTTTCAAATGTTTTTTTTTTCTTGATTATGCAAACGTTAAGGGAAAATGCCTTTTTATTATTTTGCAAATATTATGGGAACATTACTTTTGAATGTTCTCTGGAAAAAACATTTAAAAAACGTTAGATGAATGTTCACAAAACGTTCCATGAACGAACAATGTATAAATAACATTTTTGTATTAACGTTTTGAGAACATTTTTATAGACAAGACATTGAATGAACATTCTATTAATGTTACTGGAAGAATGTTTGTTCATAACTTTGAGAGAACCTTGCCAGAACATTAGCCAAAGTTGTGAGATCGTTCCCTGTTAGATGGTCTTTTCATTGACCTTGCAGTTACTAAAACAGCGTTCAGGCCTTTAACTTCCCCCCTGCCTACTTGCACACTCTTAACACTCCCACTTTAGGATCATACCTGCTCCACCTTGTGCCCTCCAAAGCTGCTCATAAAAAGCTTATGTGCAGGGACAGAAGCTGTGGCTCAAGATAGCCTCTACTTTTTATTTGAGTCTTTAAAAAGACCGTAAACCTTTAGCTCCAGAAACAACCTCCGGCACCCAGAGCTTGCATGCTCTCATTCCTCATTAGACCCCAGTCCAACAAAAAAAAAAGAAAGAAAAAAAAACACGTTCAAACGACTTCTTCCTCTCAATGTGTTTACTGCTAATTAGTTTGCTTTGTAAGGTTAGATGTGCGGACGGAGCAACTTTGAAAGCGTTTGGCGGCCATCTGTGTGAGCACAGCGATAACTATGTACAGATGGCCCGCACTAGAGACAGGTTGCTTCAGAGAGGAAAAAAGCAATGAGACATTTTTAGTTTATGTTAATAAGATTTATGGCCACACTCACAGGTAACCTATTTGGCAGTAATGGTGACTGTTAGTCATTCGAGGAGAGAAAAAAAAAAAACGATAAAAAGTTTTGAAGAAGAAATGTCATTGAAGCGAATGAATATAGGCCAAACCAAAGGTGTGTTCCAGTATTAAACATTTTTCTGTGATCTACTAATTAGGTAGGGTTATGTAGTGCTTCTTATCATTTTTTTCTACTACTATGTTTGTTTTCTTCTGCTTCACTGTTTCTACTCTGCCACATATTGAATCAATTGGTTGTCAGCTACTTGAGAAAAATACTTAATTTAAAGAAGTTAAATTGCCATTACTTACTCAGTGAACCAGGTAACTCAAGAAAAAGGTAATATTGCCTGGTAATTGTTGGACACGGTCACAAAATTCACAAACATAATCAAATAAGGGAAGTGACATTTGCAATTTATGGCTTTACCTCTGACGCAGGTGTTTACTACTGCTGTTTTCCAGTCATTTTTCATTTAAGAAATATGAAGTATGCTAATTTGAATTTTTAACAGATGTGTGAAGATATTTTCTAATATCTTTATAAGTACAATATTGCGAACAAAGACAAGAACATCTTTTTTTTTTTAATTTTACTTTAGCTTGAAAGTCTCAATTTTGTGTGAAATTTGTCCCAGTCAATTCACTGCTTTTGTGCCCCCTTTTCTGGACAATGTATGTCTTCTAACTTTATTTATTTATTTTTAATTTGCTCTGAATTAGTGACCAGGTACCAGTTCTGGTGTCATATTTAAGAGAGATTCTGTATGACTGCACAGTGGGATGCCCTTCATAGTCAGTTAATTTGGCTATGTAGAATTAGCCATGTCTTCATGCTAGCCTGATTTTATTTTATAAAATATATCATCCTCTTTAATTAACAAACTTCTTTTTGGACCACGGGAGAGGATTTGCTCTAATTCAGTGTTTACTTTACAGACATAGTGAAATTAACTTCATCTTGTTTCCTTTGAGCGGCTAACTCTGCTAATTGCTTCCACAAGTAAACACTCAGTTAGCATGGCCCATCACAACACACATCAGCTTAAATGTAATGGAGTCCAAAGCTTTTGGGAGGTTAAGAGTGTTTTTATAACTTAAGAGGACTTGATAAGAGAAAGCTATATTTACAGTGGATCAGTTTGACAGCTTTTCAAAGAGCGCTATCTATAAGTGGCTATTTTTGAGAGACTGTCCTCTTAGCTGAAGTTCTCATTAGGGAAGAAAAGCAAGAGGATGCTGAGAACAGAGAAAGAGTGCGATAAAAATATGTTCAAATAAAATCTTTGTAATGTCAGTGCACAGTTTTACTTCTGTGCTTGGATATACATCTTCATACTGTTAAAAACTGTTCAGTTATTGTTTGTACTCTATCTGTTAGCAGTGTCTTTAGCTGTTGTCTTTGCTGTCATTTGTCAGTTTTTTAATGCTTGCATTATGGATAAAGTATGCTAACAGTTTTTTAACTGAACAGAATATTTGCTGCATATCATAACTTGAGTAGGCATATGTTTTCTTCCATGTTTTCCATTTTCCTTTTCATAATCTCTTATTACATATCTCATACTATACCATCTGTTTTTGTTAAACATTTATTCATTCCTCATCTGATTCTTAAGATGAACCAATCAAGAGTACAGACTCTAGAAAAGCACCTCCTCTCCCTCTCCTTCTTTTTTCATGAGGTTTCATTAGGAAATGGATCCCAGGTGTTCGATAAGCCTGTAGTGGACATGACAGCAGTGCAATCAAGTGTATAAATTTAATTGCAGGCTCATTTGGGGCCGTTTATTAGCCGGTTAGGGGCACCCTGCTCCACTTGAACCCTGTTATTGTGAGGCAGAACATCTGTTTGGCTCTTTTTAACTATTTGTTTCATTGCATAGTTTCACAAATGCACAGTTTTAATGGATACAGGATTGTGGGCTTGAATGTTGCAGTTGTGTTTCGTGGAGCAATTTATGTTGTTTAAGGATCGATTTGTAGTTTGTAGTCTAAAGTATAAAAGGAAAAGGAATTCCCAGGAAATAAATTAAAGTAATTGTTTCATTTTGTGAAGCATGATTGACTGGACCTTTTTGGAGGCCAAACACAACACAAAAGAGTTTAGAGCCTAATCACATGAAATATGTCTGATATCTTTCTTTGTTAATGATGCTAGAGTTTGTAAGGGTTTAAATTCCATTGATTTTTGATGCATTGATTGTGCCATTGTAATTATATTTCATTTAATAAAAAGTTATTCTTTTTCAAGAACTTTTCCCAACAAGTCTGATGCAACAAAACTACATGAAAACATCTTTAAAATATTGACACCAAATTACATAGCATGTTCCAATAAGTCCAATGCTGAATTTTTATTCTCTAAAAAAGAAAAAAAAGAAAGAAAAAAAACTTTAAATTAATAACAGAGTAATTTGTTTGGCATCCAAATAATTAAAAGATTGGCCTGCTTTTGAATAAAACAATTTACAAGTCATTGCTGCACATTAGGTCATAGAAATGCATTGCTGAAATGTACTTAATAATGTTGTGCCAAAAAAAGTTGCACTGGATGTAATTAGGCCGTTACTGCCACTACTGAACACTGCAATAAACTTCAAGCCTATATCATTTCCTCCATCATATAATGCACCATCTTTTGACATCTTTGTCCCTTTTCCATCGTTATTTAACAGTATTTTACTGTATCTGGGCTTGAACTCACTGTTTGTTTGTTTTTTGTTTTTTTTTGTTGAAAATGTGGACTTCAAGCATCCCATCATGTATTGTGTTAACGGTTCCACCTAACAAGGGCTGAATGCTGCTAATCAACCAGCCAATAGACACGCGTTGTCATGAAACAAAACTATGACTCCCCAAAAAAACAAAACAAAAAACAAACAAACAAAAAAAGCATCAACAACGTAGGGCAGAACAGATATAGACATTTCCTCATCCTTAATATGTATTTCTCATGGTAAATTTCTAGATTTATCACCTGTATTGTCAGAATTGTATAATCACTGCATGTCATACAGCTAAAATTAAAAGGGTTAGGGTTATACATTTGTTTTGTATAATGGTTTTCCCATGCCGTGCAGTCTAACATCCACATGATGTCCTCTGTAATTTAAATATTTCTTTGTTAGTCGAGCATGACAACAAAATAAACAAATACATGCACTTGCTCCGGTGGCACCTAACAGCATTTTCTCGAGTGTGCAACAAGGGCTAAATATGTCTTAGCAAAGGTCAGGCTATGATTTGTTATGAGAGCACTCGTGGGGATTTCTGATGCGCGCTGATCAATCCCACACCCCTTGACATGCACATAAATCAATGCTGTATCAAGAAAAGCCCTCCCACTGTACAAGACGAGAGCAGGGCGACGTGATAAATCCGTACTCGCCATTTTCTGCCCCCCCTCCTCCACCTCTTAGATCCCGGCCCGCTGATAGATCGCAATGCGCCGGCCTTACTATTCTGTTTGGTGGCATGAAAAAAAGAAAATCCCCTATGCGCTAACACTCTTTGGCGTTGATGGCTTATTACCAGGCGCTGTGATTTGACGGGATGTGTTCAAGGATCTCCTGTGCGGAGGAAAAGGTCAGCAGCTTTTAGCTGCGGCTCCGCTGGAATACTAATACTGTCCTTATTCAAATGATCCGCTACAGCGCTTATTAAATGGGCTCCGGTGCTTTAATTTAATAGTGTGGGAGCCAGGGCGAATGAGAAGCCTGTGCCAGGTCTGAATGAGACGCTTCTAAAGGCAGAGATCAGAAGGGGGTGGGGCGGATTTCAGGAAGTGCAGTGTTACCGTGTACGTTGGCGAACACGCAAGAATGTGTATTTTTCCACATGATGGACACACATACTGTCAAGTACATTTGCTTTACAACTCATAATTGGAGAATGTCCTCTCTCAGCTCCATCCACTCAGGTCTACGCAAACAGAAAGAATTGATCCATTAAGTGCTTGGCTAAGCTATTAATGTTGTTTAGTGTACGTGTTCTCGTTAAATCGGGTTTTGTGGATTTGAACCTCAGTGGTCGGACAGTGTTGTGCTTGTTTCTAATAAAGGTTGTGTTTATTGGATGGACCAGTCTTGGAAATCTCTTTTGATTAATCTGCAAGATGGGCCTCTTGTCTAGAGTGGTCTCAGCTCAGACGTCACACCCACGGACAGTTGGCTGAACGTCTGATGCATATGGCACACTTAACTGGAAACACTTCAGGAGTTTCAAAGTCGTCATCTGGTTGGTTAAATTCTACAGGATGTCCGGGAGATATGTGTGAGTTCTTCAATGGTATGCAGAAACAAATGCCGTGAGGCCAAACCCCCTTGTGGAAGAAGAAAGCCGTCATGTTTACAACTGTGACAATGAGCGCTTACCAGCATCAACTATACATTTAGGATTTTTACACGTATGTGAAGTTTGCAGCTCCATTGTTGCAGTAAAGTTGCACAACATTCTTGAATGAATAATTTATTAGATGCATGCCGGTCTGTTATTGTTTGGATATCAATTTTTTCACGCCCCTAACCATGACACGTAACAAAAAGAAACTGTGATTGGTTGCGTTACTTGCCAGTCAAACATCCTCTTGCCAATAGAGTCCAGAACTTCTCTCGTCAGTCTGAAGGTCTGGCTATGCAAGACTAGTCAAACTATCAAAATAGTCTTAAAGGGATTATTAACCCCAAAATGAAAATTCCATCATCATTTAAACGCCCTCATGCCTTTCTTGACTTTTTTTCTTCTGTGAAACACAAAAGATATTTTGAAGAATGCATTAGCTGTTTTTGTCAAATACAAAGAAAGTCAAAGAGTTTTCGAAACAATGCTTTTGACTTTCATTGAAAAAACGTGTCTTTTATGTTAAATATAAAATTGAGGAGATGAATGTGAGTAAATTAAGTATTTTCATTTTGCTCATACTTCTCATCTTTCCTAGATTTACATGACATTTATTCATCCTTATTACTGTTCTTTTGCAACATACATCATTTGTGAAACTGATTAGTAAATGTGCACAAATGTTTGTTATGCAGTCCATTATGGATTGGTCATCTTGGATTTATACTGACGCCTAGTGGCATGGATCATGGCATCATGCATACCTACAGTGGGGCAAAAAAGTATTTAGTCAGCCACCAATTGTGCAAGTTCTCCCACTTAAAAAGATGAGAGAGGCCTGTAATTTTCATCATAGGTACACTTCAACTATGAGAGATAGACTGAGAAAAAATAAATCCAGAAAATCACATTGTCTGATTTTTAAATAATTTATTTGCAAATTATGGTGGAAAATAAGTATTTGGTCACCTACAAAAAAGCAATATTTCTGGCTCTCACAGACCTGTAACTTCTTCTTTAAGAGGCTCCTCTGTCCTCCACTCGTTACCTGTATTAATGGCACCTGTTTGAATTCATCATCAGTATAAAAGGCACCTGTCCACAACCTCAAACAGTCAGTTTCCAAAATCCACTATGACCAAGACCAAAGACCTTCCAAGGACACCAGAAACAAAATTGTAGACCTGCACCAGGCTGGGAAGACCGAATCTGCAATAGGTAAGCAGCTTAGTGTGAAGAAATCAACTGTGGGAGCAATTGTTTGAAAATGGAAGACATACAAGACCACTGATAATCTCCCTCCACACAAGATCTCACCTCGTGGGGTCAAAATGATCACAAGAACGGTGAGCAAAAATCCCAGAACCACACGGGGGGATGTAGTGAATGGCCTGCAGAGAGCTGGGACCAAAGTAACAAAGGCTACCATGAGTAACACACTACGCTGCCAGGGACTCAAATCCTGCAGTGCCAGACGTGTCCCCCTGCTTAAGCCAGTACATGTCCGGGCCCGTCTGAAGTTTGCTAGAGCACATTTGGATGATCAACAAGAGGATTGGGAGAATGTCATATGGTCAGATGAAACCGAAATAGAACTGTAACAACTTTCGTAAGAACGGGAAGAAGGAGGCGGGAACCGGCGAACATTCAACAACTTTTTAATAATAAAATAAACAAACAATGAAACGAAAGTAGAAGGGCGGCAGTTCCTCACGGCGACTGCCGCCCACACAAACAAAATAAAACACAACATAAAATCCAGGCCTGGTCCTCTCTCGTCCTTCACTGTTGTCGCTCCTCTTTTATGCTTCCGGAGCTCCTCCGTGAGAGATCCGAGACCGGTGCGCCGAGCAGCTGGAGCTCGTTATCTCTCGCGTCACCGGCCTCGCGCCGTTCCCTCACGGCTCTCGCCCGCCCTGCTCGTCACAAGAACTTTTTGGTAAAAACTCAACTTGTCGTGTTTGGAGGAGAAAGAATGCTGAGTTGCATCCAAAGAACACCATACCTACTGTGAAGCATGGGGGTGGAAACATCATTCTTTGGGGCTGTTTTTCTGCAAAGGGACCAGGACGACTTATCCGTGTAAAGGAAAGAATGAATGGGGCCATGTAATGTGAGATTTTGAGTAAAAACCTCCTTCCATCAGCAAGGGCATTGAAGATGAAATGTGGCTGGGTCTTTCAGCATGACATTGATCCCAAACACACTGCCCGGGCAACGAAGGAGTGGCTTTGTAAGAAGCATTTCAAGGTCCTGGAGTGACCTAGCTAGTCTCCAGACCTCAACCCCATAGAAAATCTTTGGAGGGAGTTGAAAATCCGTGTTGCCCAGCGACAGCCCAAAACATCACTGCTCTAGAGGAGATCTGCATGGAGGAATGGGCCAAATTACCAGCAACAGTGTGTAAAAACCTTGTGGAGACTTACAGAAAACATTTGACCTGTCATTGCCAATAAAGGGTATCTAACAAAGTATTGAGATGAACTTTTGTTGTTGACCAAATACTTATTTTCCACCATAATTTGCAAATAAATTCTTTAAAAATGTGATTTTCTGGATTTTTTTTTTCTCAGTCTGTCTCTCATAGTTGAAGTGTACCTATGATGAAAATTACAGGCCTCTCTCATCTTTTTAAGTGGGAGAAATTGCACAATTGGTGGCTGACTAAATACTTTTTTGCCCCACTGTACCTACAGGGCCCTATCATACAATGAGATGTGAAATTTTTTGGCAGAGCCAAGTTTTTTTTTGTTGCTAGTTTCAGCCCGACGTGGTTATCATTTTCACATCCAACGCCACGTTGTTTAAATAGAAAACGCACTCGTGCTGTTCGCCCATGGGCATTTTGGTCTGACTGCGACATTGACCAACAAAAACCTGAAGTCAATGGCGCGGTTTTTACATGTTTTTTTTTTAATTATTATTATTTGAAGGGCACATTAGTAATATGCGCCTATAGGTGGGTGCACAACCCGCATACGCTCTGCTTGTTACACACAAAGGGACGCACAGTAGCACACAAACATTTTTAAATATTAAAAATAAAAGGATTCCTCTCTGGAGAAGTTTATAGTCTTTCCGCTTGCAAATTCCGCCATGTAAATAGCGAATCCATGACTGAGTGTCTGGGTACAACCTTTTTGAACCATGCGCCTGGCGTGGCATCCATTTTTTCCGTCGTTAAACTAGCAAAAATTGACCATGCGCTTAGATGGTCAAAATAGGGCCCATAGTTTTTGTTCACCAAAGCCATTGTACGACTGTAGAATTCACAGTTAGCTATGAATTACTCTGTGACTGAAAGTGTCTGATTTTTGGCTGTTCATGTAATTCCAAAATGTCTGACCCCATATAGGCCACCTGCACTATGTAAAATAAAACCGCTTTAATTAAGATACTAATTTACCTAGTGTCCTAATCTCTGTGAGTATGCATCATTTTAAATATATTTCAAAAAAGTACTTATTTCTTCATGGGTAAAATAATAAAAAAAATACACCATAGCTGTATGTGTAAGAGAGGAAATCATGTAAAAGAGTCTTAACAGCCATTACTTTTCATTCTGACATAAGACTGATACATTTTTTGTGTCGTTGAGTGGCTGGATATGAATGATAAAGCAGATACGCTTTAACGTGAGTATATAAAAGACATCTTTCTTCATGTGCACGTCACACTCAAGAGCAATTCTACACTACACTCAAACCATTACATGTTATTATTATACTTTTCTTCTCATGCAGTATGTTAAAAATACATCTAAAATAATAATAATACATAAAGTTTTTTTTCCTGTCATGGATATTGTAAGGATAAATAAGTTTATATTCATAAAATGTCCATAAAAATATGAAAACAATATAATTAAGCTTAATTTGATATTAATGTGGCATAAACCACATAACAAGCACTTCCTGTGAAAGACAACAAATAAAAAAGTGAGTGTGGGTGAAACAGAGACAATGGAATTAATGTGTGCTCTTATCACAGATGAGCCATTATACAGCCTCACTATTCGGTACACACTTGCACGTCAATACCCCAAACAATAAATAATCAGTCCAATAGAATACACTCTCTCAACTTCCACTGGAAATCTCCCTATCATTATCACAGGGTGGGAACTGAAAACAATTAATAATCCCACAATCAGCCTTTCAGACCGCATCCATCTTGTTTTTCATTAGACTTCCCTTTCTCTCTCTCTCTCTCTCTCTCTCTCTCTCTCTCTCAAGTGGAATTGAAATCCCAACTTACATCTGATCTGTAGTCTTCTCAGCAGCTTCTTAGTTTTAAAGGCCTATAACAAACAACTGTCTTCCAAGATTGCATTTACATTTATTCGCTTGGGAGATGCTTTTTACAGTGTATTCATGGTGTTCTATCAGTATGGAGATCAATCCCACAGTTTTGATGCTCTTTCTACCAGTCAAGTTGCATGTGGAGACTGTGACTCTTTCTCTATTAGACAGTCTGGTTCATATTCATTTTAAACTATCATTTTAAAGATGGCCCAAAATCTCATGATTCAGCATCCAGAGACAAATAAAATCTCATTAATTTTTCTCCCATTTTCTTCAGCTTTAAAATTTATCCGACTTCCTGCGATAACTGCAGGTCCAGAGTTCCCACACCTTTTGAGCAAAGAATTTCCTTAGCTTTTCCAGTCATTTGAGATTGTTTTCTAATATGATATGTTTTAAAATGTAATTTATGACTGTGATAGGAAAACTGCAGCCATTTCTCCAGTTTTCAGTGTCACATGACCTTTCAGAAATCATTATTTCTATTTGGTGCTTAGGAAACATTTCTTGTTATTATCAATAACATGTGTGATGCTTTGATGTTTTTTTTATTTTATTTTAACTTTTTGTTCAGGATTCTTTAATGAATGGAAATTTCAAAAGAACAAAATTAATTTGAAGAGAATTTTTTGTAACATTATACTCTCATTTAATGGATCCTTGTTGAATAAATGTATTAATTTCTTAAAAAAAAAAAAAGAAAGGAAGAAAGAAAAAAAACAACAACCCCTGGCTCTGCCAGCAAGACTCAGGAGGCAAGGTAACGTAACAATGATATTTATTAACAATCAGCAAGCAAAATATGGTGAGATAAAGTTCTTTGGCGTAGCTTGTATCCTGAGGGTTGCAGACTCTGCATTTCCTGCCTAAACATGAAGGCAGGGTGTAGCCGACCTCTGGGAGGTATGGACAGGGACCATCCTGGTGGTGGTGGGGAGGATGGAGGTAAAGGTTGACGTCAGCATCTGCTAATTCAGACATGTGTAAGTATCGATCTTATATACTCCAAGTTTTAGATAATGATTGGCCTGATCTAAACTCATAGTGACGTAACGTTTGAGTCTTCCAGGCAGAACTTGTACTAGAGCTTTCATTTTAAGTGGACAGAGATGAGGGAAAGCCATTTTCACCATTCACTTTCATAGTATAGAAAAGAACAGTTTGAACAAGATAAACATCTACTTTTGTGTTACATGCAAGTCTGACATGAGGGTAAGTAAACTAGTGAAAACTATTTTTTTAACTATACATATAATGAATTTCCACATAGATTAAAGGTGTGTGGGAGGTGCCTGTTTTTGTCTTTCGGTATTTGTTATTCTTTTGTTGTGTTTTTGTGACATCATTATCATAAAATAACAGTGTGATTCCCTCCCAGCACCTTCACCTCCTCCAGGCCATAAATCAGAGTGACTATGTCATCATTGTGGGATGTGACGGAGCTCAGTGTCGAGGCGGTTGGCGTCTCGGGTGTGAAATCACTTGACCCTTTAGCATTAACCTTTCCTCCACTGGTCCACAGGTCTCTCCCTGAGCCTGAGAACAAAAGAGGAACACTCCTGATTAAACACAAGAGTCCTCACTTGATATTAAAGCCTGGCTTAGTTGCCCATGTCCCCACTAAGACTGTGTGTGTGTGTGTCTGTGTGTATGTGTGTGTGTGTGTGTGTGCTGGGGAGGAGGCAGACAGACCAGAGTCCCGGTGGGAACAGTGTTTTGTCGTCCCAAGCAATGTTTACTTTCACTCCCCCTAACACACACACATAGATCTCTGTCTCTGTGGTTTGGATCGATAGGCAGAGCTGAGATGCGATCTGAGAGGCCTGAACTCAGGAACACTTGTGTGTCTGCTTCGGTTTATGCTGCATACATCACAAAAACATTTTGAGAATGCGATTCTTCATTTACTTTATTTACCTTCTCCCCTTTTCGTTATTTTCTTTCTTTTTATATATGACATTTATTAATTATTAAATTAACTTTGGTTATAATTCTTGCATGATTAAACTACAATGATTTTTAAATGATTTTTATTTTATTTTTATATTTAAAAAGTAAGAATGCACACACACACACATACATACACAGGTTTGTTTTGCTATCAAAGTGAGGACATTCCATAGGTTTAATGGTTTTTATACTGTACAAACTGTACATTCTGTCCCCCTACACTAACCCTATCCTAAACCTACCCATCACAGAAAACATTCTGCATTTTTACATTTTTAATAAAACATTGTTTAGTTTGTTTTTAAAGCTATTTGAAATGAAATGTCCTCATATTTCAAGTTCACGTCGTAATACCAGTGTCATACCCATATCATTATACAAATTTGTGTCCTCATAAATCACAAAAACGCACACACACACACACACTCACAAACATTGTTTCTAGATATTTAAGTATGGTACAAATATTTTTTTATTATTTTTATGGATCCTGACTACAGATTATGTACTGAAAATTATTATATTTTCATATACATTTTTTATTACAGTGAAGTAGTAAATTAATAAAACTACAACAAGATAAACTGAGAGTGTGATTTGCATTAGTATATATATATATATATATATATATATATATATATATATATATGATATTACCTTGTTTTAATAATAATAATAATAATAATAATAATAATAGTTATTATTATTAGCATTGTCATTATTACCATTATTGTTAGTAGAATTTTAATTGAATCTAAAAGTAAATAAATATAGCCAACAATATATTAATGTAACTTAATTGTCTTTAATTACCTTTAATTTTTATAACAATATTTATCTGTGCGAGAGTAAGGAAAGTCTTTAACGTTTCCTAGCCACACATTAAATTGTAAAAGCTCTTTGTGTCCCGTCCCAGAGGCCAGAGAAATGTGTGAGAGAGAGTCCCCGTTCTTTCGTTCCACCCCCCTCATACTTATCTCTCTGCCCTGTCATGTTCCTTACATCAGGAGAAAATAATTAATTACTCAGTCCACTCATGATTTATGATATTACTGACATAATTAATGAAACACATCAATTTTCCTGTTTAATTGAAGGGGGCCGCAGTGCACGTCTGGCACAGTTAAAGGATTCACATGACAGAACAGGGCAAAATAGACACCTTCCCATTTTTTTTTCTTTTATTTTATCCTCTCCCTCACTATATGTCTATCTCTCTATTAACAAAAGTGTATGACAACTTAGCAATATCTGCAACATTAGATGGTGAGCAGTAAATAGAGTTAAACACCCAAGCAGTTGTTTTATTTTGCATATTTACACAGATGCAGACATGCTGTACATTAATGTATATGTCTATAGTGTATATATGATTTATGAGCCTGCATTTCTAGACGTGTACAGCTCTCCCGCTAGCCTGAAGACAATAGACAGCTAGGTAAGCCATGAATATTTAATTTCCAAACAGAAGGTATATAGAAAATACTCATGTGCTGCATCTAAACCAGTCACATCTGACAGAGCCAAGAGGTCTAGGAGACTTTACTGTATATTGATTTTATATAATTTATTTTACTTGATTTTTTTTCTGTATTTCTGTGTTAACTCTTTCTGGCAATGTTTGCGGGTCTGTAACACTTGACGAATGTTATTATTATTAGTAGTATTTTACATTTTGCTCTTAAATATCAATATGATGTTTAATTTTAAATTATTATGGATTTTTTTCCTTTTGAACTGAAAGAGAACAGAGAACACAAGTATATATATATATATATATATATATATATATATATATATATAGCCTTTTAAGTAATTACACATTATGTCTACTTAATCACTGTTATCTGATTATTTATCCTAATGTAAAAAAGTGACAGTAATTTTCAGTTAAAAGTTATTAGAAATAATCTTTGAGCTCAGAACAATCTAAATGTCTCATACAAGTCAGCAAAAGTTTAGAGAGAAAGCAAGACAGCAGATAACAAAAAGTTAAATTCAACAATTTCAGCCATGCATTAAATTCCGCTAAGGCACATCAGCGAAGTGGGGGAAATAAATAAATAAATAAAAATAAATAAAAAACTCATTTAAAATAATAAATCCCACTCACCCAGAAACATTTCATCTGCTTATGATGAGGTACTTTGAATTGACCAGGCTGGGTGTGAGTGTGCATGTAACTGTGCTGGAGGGAGATTAGTGGCCAGGGAAACTCCCAGCCATTCCTGTTTTTAGAAAGACAAACTCTTCATGTGAGAGTGATTGGCATGTCTTTCCCTCTCCAGCTGACCCATAGAAATTAGCAAGTTAGAGTTATTCTGCTGCAGAGCTTTGAAAGCAGGTGGGGGGGATACTTTAAAAATGCTCCTCTGTCATTCGCATGTGAAACATTGCTGCGTTTTATAGTGTGGTGTGTTTTAGAGGGACGGAGCATAGCTGTGGCTTCACAGCATTCTGTGATTGGGCTGTCTCGACAGTGACAAACTTTATTTCCAGTCTCTGTGTGAGTGTGTTTGCATTTGTGTTTGCTCCTCATCTGCTTTATTGCTCTTAGACTTGATGTATTGACTTGATTGGTTGATTAAAACTGCTCTAAATGTCAGTGTGACAGTCAGATACACTGGCAGTGACTGGTGTCAACATGCAGGTTGAGCTGTTCTGAGACTTTCAGACCTTGTTGGAAGTGTTCTGTCATGTGATTTAAAATCACTTATTGTGACATATGTATACTGAAATGTATTCATTCTATGTATCCTTTAACCATCAATGTAAGTAATTCAGTAATATTTTAAGTATTAATGCACCACATTTAGACATTTTTAAAAATCATAATAACAGGATTTTTTGTCAATTCTGAGGGATATCTGATAAAATTAAGTGAGACGCACCTGTACTTCTATATTTAACGTCATTTTACCACTTAAACAAAGGCTAAGAACTTTTCATATTTGAGCAGAAGGGGGCAGCGTTGTTCTACCAAACTTGGTCTCACTGCATTTGTTTGTAGTGTGAGTGAAATTCAGAAGCAGTACCGTCTTCCTTCGAAGAAAGTTAATCAAAAACATTATAGGAATATCCGTATTAATATCCGTAATATTTATAGCCAGACATTCCTAATTGACTTATGTAAATATGTAAATATAATTAGGTTACCTAATATATATATATATATATATATATATATATATATATATATATATATATATATAAACTGTATGTGACCATTTTAAAATGTCCTTATTTCTATGTCTACAATGTCAACATTGACAATCGTAAAACTATAAAAATATTGTACCAGCAAAACTAAGTAATAAAATCTATGCCAATATGGGCTACTCTTCTTATTAACTAATGCAATGCAGGTTATATGTGTATAAATTAGTGATAATGCTGAAAACTTTACGTTTTTTTTTTTTTTTAACTTGCCAACGTACATTTTGATTTACCTACCTTGTAAATAAATCTGTCTGAACGTAACGTACAGTATTTGTTTTCATTATGATATCAGTGAATGCTGAAGGTGCTTTGTGTCCATCATGTCTTTTGTGATGTTGCAGACGGGCCAGGAGACATGACATAAAGCAGACAGGAGAAGACTAAAGGCTTTTGTGTCGAAATCCCTCTGTGTGTATGTAAGGACTTAAGGATTATGTATCGCTTAGTGGCCGAAGTTCTTTCTTTCCGTCTTCTGTGTACTTCCCAACACATATACACAAGTCCCCTCACTACCCCCAGCCTCTTAACCTGTTCCCCTTTCTTCCTTGCTTTTTTCTCTCTCACACCTCTAACCCAGGCTTATAACGGCTGGACCGTGGTGCTGGTCAGCGTATTGTCACCTGTGTCCCATTAAGGACATTCACATCTTAGCATTGCCAGATCAGGCTATCTGCAGTCCATTTCTCTCCACTCCACTCATCTTCCTTTAGAAATAACAACAAAACAGATTTCTTCTAGAGCTCTCAAATGGAGCCTCTCTGAGGTCAGAGGAAGTTAGGGAGACAGTATTAGTCGTTTATTTAAGCGGGTTTTGGGTCTACGAGCCTCAGGACGAGGGGTGGCCTTGAGATGAGGTTCTTCTGTCTCTGAAGGGTCTTGTAGTGTAAAGCCTTCAGGCTCCAGAGATGAATGCTTAACGGCACAATGACAGTCTGGTCTGGGTTAAAACAAAAAGGGAGGCGTTATTTTGAATTTTTTGTGGCGAGGCACATTCCGAGGATTGGAAGGTCACAGACAGTACATGGTCAGAGGAGTTTTGTGGGGTTGCATTTTGTTGAGAGCTTTTTGTTTCAGGCAGTTTAATGGTGTATAAAGAGAAACAGGAGGATGAACCTACATTTTGGGGGGTGTTCATCTAAATGCACTTTATATTCATTATATATATATATATATATATATATAATGTGTTTCAACAGGATCGGAGGGATACATTTACTTAACTATTGAGTGTTTGAACTAGTGAATTGCATATAATAATATTTTATAATATAATAATATTTTTTTAATTATATAATCTTGTTTTTCTAATGAAAATCCTGTGATACATTGCAGATCATTATAAGTGTCTCCACCCTGTTTTCAGTGCATCTGGTGTAGCTTGACTCTGTGTGAGTGCGCATCAGCTGTTGTGTGAATCAAAAGCTCGACAGCACTGTTTCATTGCGATGACCCTTACACCTCCCAGCTTGCTCTGGTTTGCCGAAGCCCGCAGACCTCACCGGGGATGTCAAACAACAAAATACTGGTCTGCAAAAGCCAATATCCTGTGTCTTTTAGCGGTACAGCCGAAGCCAAGCCGCATCTAATAATCCTGTTGAAATATTCATTTTCACGTCCATATTAAGTCTCACGTAAAGATGCAATCGTTCGCCTTAGTCTCTCTCCCTGTCGTTCTCACTCATATCATCGGTGTCACCCTAGGTGTGAATTCTCATGAGAGTATTTTGTTGTATATTCTTGAATCAAGAATATTGTGGAGATGACAGAACGTATTCCAGGTGACAGTCGTGCAGCTGGTGGAGTTTGGGTCGTCTGTCACTCATTCGGTTCTCGGCAAAGCAAATGATGGCGTTATTGTAAAGTCAGTCACTTCTTATTAAGCCCCGCCGAATTGAAACGGTGCTAGACGATGATTCGTCCGTCAGAAGATGCGTACGGTTTGTCTTGATCTATTAACCACTCTCCTCTCACCAGATCTCAGTGTCATTGTTCTGTGAGGAGCAGGGCCTGCCGCCCCCCTTCCCTTGAATATGACACGCGCACTGCGGGACATGGCAGCTCCCTTAGAAAAGGCCTCCGCGCAATCATTTACATGCTGTAACCTTACGCCTGCTATTGTCCGTGCCTCAGTCGACATTCATTTGTGTCCTCCGGCAGCTTTGACCAGCGAACAATCCCAGGACCAGGCAGGAGGGAAAAATGGGCCTACGTTTCACTGATTAAAGAGATGTGGTGTCAGCGCTCGACCGCTGTCAGCACTCTGTTAGTGACTTTTTATAAAGCCAGGCGGCTATGCTAATTACCTTTAAGTTAGTAGTGTCACCTGAAACCAATTTCTCTGAACCATTTTTATTAAATATGCAGACATATAAAATATAACATGGGTTAAAAGAAAGTTACCGTTACAAAGGCTACATATAAAATCATGCATACTATTGTTAGGCGCAGATATTTCAATAGGAATCCTCGGGACTGGAAATTTTGCATGCGGGCGAGAGATTTCCCCAAGCAGATTTCGCATCGGGTTCAAGTTGACCAACAGAAAGCTGCTTGGTTTGAGAGTGACTTTTGTGTGATCTGTGCTTCATACTGTACATCACTACACTACTGATAATAGACAATGGGGCTTTTTTTGGATGACCATAAATCATTGAGAGTTATGATTTTTGCTGTTTTGAAATGTTGAACATGTTAAATGCATTTTAACCATCATGTTCTTACCTTACTCGAATGATAGCATTATACACTTAAACATGACTGAAACATCCACCATGAAAAGTGCTCACTTGTGCTTAATATAGTACATAAATGTTAAATAATAAATTAAATAAATGTATATAATAAGATTACTTAATTATGATTCTCTGACTAATGCACATATATATATATATATATATATATATATATATATATATATATATATATATATATATATATATATCTTATTTTGCTTTATTTTGTTTTATTTTATTTCCACATGAAGCTTTGTGATTTTTGCCATTTTGAAATGCTGAACAGGTTAAATGCACATATTTGTGTGAGAAACAAACACAACTTGCATTTTGTGAATTCACAAAGCGGTGAAATATTGTTTGGCAGGATGTTTGAAAGCCCAGCGGAGTGAGGTGCTATTTCAAGGAAAGAGATGCCATGAGATCAAACTCTGCCTGCTGCCAGTTGGCTGGACCTTATTTTGCTCCTAGTAGCTTCCTATGTTTGCATTTAATTCAACTGTAAAATTAGATGGAACATGCCTCCGGTAAATCAGAAAATAGCACAGTATAGGCTACCACTCTCTTCCCTGTGCTGGAAAATAACAAAGTGGTAAGGATCTTTCCAGATGTCGATGGAAGAAGTGTCCCATGTCATTCTTTCTAAGCCAATACTGTAAAAGCGAAGATGACAATGCATATGGTTTCTTATAGTGCTGATCATGAAGGACTGGAAGTTAAATAAAAAAGTTCAGATCTCTGTCATGATGCATATCCTGTGTCAGTTTGTTTTAGTTTTGATGAGAGGTGTAAAACCAGTGTTGGGAAGTGACTAAAAGTACAGTGTAAACCCTAATGACGTTGGACTAACTCAAAATATCATTTACATCAAGTTTTTTGAGTTTTGATGTTTAGTATGTGATGTAAACTGAATCATCAAGTTTTGAGTTTGTAGAACTCATGCATGTTAATTTCTCCTAACTTGAAGTACTGAGTTAACTAACTCAAACATTTTGATAGCAATTAACATAAAATATTTAGTTAATTAACTTTTTTTTATTTTGAGTTCTAGCAAATCAAATGAGTTATTTACTTCAGAATATTTGAATAAGATTTTTTTTAAGTTCAGAAATTCAAAGTATAAGTAAAATTTTTATTTTGTGCTCATACATTTTTATTGTTCCTAACTTGAAATATTTGAGTGCACTAATTTATACATTTAACTTAAAATTATCAGGTTATCTAAGTATTTTGCGAGCTAAAACAAACTAATTCAGAAAATTACAACTTGCTAATTTGCTAACATATTAACAATCGCATGTTATAGCACTTACTGAATGAGTACAGCAACATAAAACATGTAACTTACCTGCTCTCAAACCAAGCAGCACGCACCACTTGTCACCATGAAAGTAACTCTCCAAAAACCTGCATTAAAAGTCTTCTAAATTAGCATAACAAAACATTAGTCAATACTTCCTTACTATTAATCACACACACACACACACACACATAAGTTTGTCTAAATTAAAAGAAACAAGTTCATACAACTCAAATGAAACAGTTCAGTTTACTTGATAAATGTCCGTTCTGTGAACTCAAAAGAAAAAGAAAGTTCTAAACTCTCATAACAAGTAATTTAACTGAACTTGTTTTAAGTTTTAAATTTAAGTTTGTCCTACTCAAACCAATTAAGTATTTTTGAACGTTTGGGTTTACAGTATTATAAAACTACATTTTTCAGTTACAGTAGCTCTGGTGCTTTAAAATAGTGTCGCTTTTAAAGTAACAAGCTAATTTACAGCTTTACAGATGAGCTAGCTGAGGAAATAATCAAACATGTTCTGCTAAACTGTCCTCTTGTAGCGTTGGGAAATTTGATTCATTTTAATGAATTAATTTGTACATAAAACTGATTTAAAAACCATTCATTCATTCTTCATTTTTTTTCCTTTCTTTTTTTTTGTAGATAAATGCTGATGTATGTAATATCATTCAAAAGACTGGGGTCAGTAGTGCTTCATAATGCTTTTATTCAATAAGAATGCATTAAATTGTTCAAAACTGATAGTAAAGGCATTTATAATGCTGCAAAATATTTCTGTTTCAAATATGCAGTTGGCTGCTGAAAAGTATGCTGCCTGCATACTTTGACATATATGTTAATTTAAAAATGTTTTGTCTTTTGTAAGAAACACAATTCTGAATAGAATAGAAAATTAGCAGCATTTTATTTGTATTTAAAAATTTTATTTTAAGGGACACTCAAAAATGACAATTGTTACTTAACATTATGTTGTTCCAAATCTGTGGAACACATAAAGAGATGTTTTTAAGAATGTCTGAGCTGCTCTTTTGCACACAATGCCAGTGTATGGGAACTGTCGAGTCGCTCAAGAACTGAAACATGCACGCAGCACTTTGACACAGTGTGTGAGCTAGTATTTTAGCATGTTAATGTCGTGAAAGATCTAGCACTGCTCTCCATGACCTCTTTTCATTCTCTTAGCCCAGCACTTGGCAGGTTTCCTCATCTGATTGCCTGCCAGAAATATGCTGCTCTAGCCATGGTGGGGTTCACAACCTCTGTAATGGCGAGCAACGAATTCACAACATTCGGCAAGAACGCTTTGTCATTCTCCTTTCCTCATTCCTTCGCTCGTCTGTTTTTAATAGCAGGTTGTATTGTCTGGCTCCTTAGCTACAACAAAGGGATAAATACAAAGCGTACTGTAGGTGCTTGTGCTAAAGGCCTTGGACATGACAAGTGACAGCCGATGATAAATTGGTTCGGTGTCTGTTCAATTTCAAATGCAAAGCTCTGGAGAGAAGGAGAAGGAGAGGGAGAGGTGAAATGAAACATTTCTGGAACGGGGTGAGTGGGAAGTTTCAGATGATGTGTGGCTGTGTGTGGACCAGATAAGCCTCTGCTGAAGTTATAGTGCAGGTTACTGACTTCCTGTCGTTCACAAGTGCATCCTGGCATCCAGTCAGGTAAGGAGAGGGAGAGAAAGGATTGTGTAGATTAATAGCATTACACAATTGGAGATGACAGCAGTCCATTCATCCTATAAAAAAATCTAACCCAAAAGTACATCCACTCCTTGTATACACTCACATAAGTTTCTAGCTCAGCGATTCTCAAAAGGGGTTTGTGAATACTATAGGATGTAGGGTCCAGGGGATCTTTATTTAAAAGATCAGTCTGACTGTCAATTGATAAAGCAAGTTTTAAATATTTGTGTGGATTTTCAACCACAAAATCGATTGCTGTTATTGTTGTTTAAGTGACTTTAATAATATTAATATTTATACTAGATGATGATGGCGATGTTATTATGATGCTGGTAGTAAATGTACATTGATTTGGTAAATTAAATAATAACACACACTGTAAACTAGTCTGAGGTCAAACACTTTTTTTTTTCAGTGTTTTTGAAAGAAGTCTCTTATGCTCACCTAGGCTGCATTTATTTGATTCAAAATAACGTAAAAACAGTGTGCAATATTATTACAATTTAAAATATCTATAGTTATTTTAATATGTTTTCAAATGTAATTTATTTCTCTGATGGAAAGCTGAATTTTCAGCATCATTACTCCAGTTCAGTGTCACATGATCCTTCTGAAATCATTCTAATATGCTAATTTGGTACTATTTGTTTATTATATTGAAAACAGCTGTGCTGCTGTTTTATTTTATTAAAAAAACCTTTTGTTTATTTTTATTTATTTATTTATTTGAAAAACATGATTTTGTTTCTTTGATGAAGAGAAAGTTCAAAAGAAAATCGTTTATTTGAAATAGAAATCCAATGTAAAAATATTCACTGTCACTTTTGATCTATTTAATGCATCCTCGCTTAATAAAATGATTTCTTAAAAAAAAAAAAAAATAGATAAAAAAAAAATAAAATAAAACTTATACCGACCCCAAACTTTTGAGTGGTAAAGTGATAATAAATGAAAATACTTTTTTGGTTTAAAAAAAAAAAAACTTTTATAAATAATTAATAATTAATACAAAGTAGTAGCTTAAGACAAACATTAATTAGAATACAACTATTAATGAGAATATAACTACAGTAAAAGAACTGAGTAAATCACTGATGAGGAGCGTTGTGTTTGTTGCTTTCATGTTGTTTTACAATGTAATTACATAAACCAATCTGGTGTGTGCTTATTGAGAATCCTGTCCCAGGGTCGGTTACCTGCATAACCTGCTAAGACTATTTTTACAAGTTAGTCATCTTTTTTTTTCTTTAAAACTGTTGATATTTTTAAAGTCAGAAACAAAAAACAAAACAAAAGAGAACATAGATATACTGTATATATATATGTGTGTGTGTGTGGGGGGGGGGACTTTTTATGACTCTTTTTGTACTGTAACTTCAGTCAATTCAAACAAATAGGAATATCAGTGAAATACTACAACAAATTCTTAGTGTTTATTAATTGCTAAAGCATCGCACAAACTAAACAGCAAAAGGCTGATTTGTTGCAGGAAATTATATGTGCAACTCTTAAAACAGCATTAATACATAAACATCATTTCCAAAAATCAATTTATTTTTAATTTCAATGGAGATAACTGTTTGGGATAAAAATAAAATCTTAAACCTGACAATTATATTAGAAAATGATTTAGTAAATGAATAATGTTAAAACTCCTTTGGAAGGTGACAGGGAATTGAATACACATGCACACTTAGAGCATATAGCTGAGATGACCACATTGTGAATTAAGTTATTGTTATTGTAAATGAGGTTTTATTTTATTCTGGTTCTCCTTCTGATCTTGGAGTGAATCAGTTGAGTTGGAAGGATTGAGTGTCTGGCACATGTTCTATATGAACCAGAAAACCAGCCAAATCCATGCAAACTGGAGGATGTGTGTGACTGTGTGTGTGTGTGTGTGTGTGTGAGAGAGAGAGAGAGAGAGAGAAAAATAGCTTCTGCCTTTGTTTGCCTGTAAAGAAAAGCAAAGCGCCTTCTGAATTGTCAAATAAAGGGCCAAATTATATTTTATGGTAAATGCTGTATAATCCTAAAAATGCCTAAGAAAAGTCCAAAAGCTTTGAGATGCTGTATCATCTCAAAGCTCTAGATATGATAATAATATAAAGGATTATATTTCTGATACATTTTACTGTGGATGTACAGCTTTGAGATTTGTTTTATTGCAGAGTTTACATATTTGTTTTAATTTATCTAAATTTAATTCTACATTGTTAACCTTTTAAATATACATCTCAATCTAATTGGTATCACTTTAAAATAAGTTTCCATCTGTTAACCACATTAGTTGACTTGAACTAACAAAGAAAAATACATCTAAAGCATTTATTATCGTTAACATTTACTAAAACAGTATTAAATTCACAAGCTGTATCTGTTAAAAATATTGATTTGACCTGATCTGACACGAACTAACAATAAACAGTTCTGTTTTTATTAACTAACCATAACAAAGACAAATAAATACATTTACTTTTATCCATTTAACAAATATTGTAACAAATGTATTGCTCATTGTTGATAACTGAATTAAGATCTAATGGGACCGTACAGTAAATTTTTACCATTTAACTGTTAATTTAGATATTTTCCCTGTGAACTGACTGAAATTGCCCATGACCAATTGTGGAAAAAGCCTGCAGATTTATCCAGTCCTGCTTTTATCCACACATGCGCACACACACTCATTCACTTGAATTCCCAAATTCACTTTTGGTGCACATGCTCCAGAGTATCCACAGCTGAACCTCTTGACACCTCATCTGTGGTCCTGCATTGCTTGCCTGGGCTTTAATTGAAGACAGTTTGTCTCTGCTGCGTAGCATCATCTCTCCCATCCGCCCCTCTCCTCCATGGGTCACTGAGATCCAGCGGATTCCTCCACTCCGGCTCCGGCCCGATGCCTTATTGCTATTTGCCTCCTGCCGTCCTGGGAGAATATGTTAGATTGAAGTTATTTTATGCTTGGCTTAACACTCTCACTTTCACTCTTCTGCATCATGTCTCTTTGGCTTTCCTTTCTTGTCCTGTTCTTGTCGGGCCTGTTTTGGTGTTTCCCCCATTCAAGAAACACTTGATGCAGAGAGATAGAGAGAGGGGGGGGGGGGGGCAGCAGAAGGATGAGCGGTTTCAGTGGTTTCAATACTAGGATAAAAATGAGTGAGTGAGCAATTTGATATATATTTGATATAAATCAACAATCCTCTGGGGTTTTGAACCTTAGGAGGCAGGGTTTTTTTGGAAGAGGAGGGTTCTCAGGGTCTTTCTCTAGTCATCTCTGTTACACAATCCACTGCTGTTTCTCCATGAGGACGGAGTTGAACGTGTTGATTTACTAAAGCACTTTATAGTAGACAAAATGTGTTGCTGCTATAGAATGTGTGTTCAATGTGATGAATGATTAGCAAAAATATTGTAACGTGTAGCAGGTATTTAATTCTAAATTATCTATGTAAATCTATTTTCAAATATATAAAATACAATTTTTTATTTTGTTTTAGTCATATAATGAAATATAAAATTATATATTTTAACAAAAACGGAACTAAACAGTTAAACTGGCACAAAGTAGGCCACTATTTAAGTAATAAAAAGTGTTTCATAAAAAGTGATGTAAAATTAAATGTCATCATTTATATAACTGAGCTAAGAAAAAAAGGCTTTGACAAACAGCAGATTTAGCTGCAAAATGCTGGGGGGAAAAAATGGGACTCAAATGAATCAGTGAATCGTTTGTGACGCAGTTCATTTAACAACTGAAGTAACCGATTCAGTAAAACGCTGTGATGAGAGAAAATACATTGTAGGTAAGTTTTTGATTGCTGTTTGATTGTAAAAGTCTATTTTCAGTAACATTTGCCAATAAATAGCCTTAAAGGGGTTTGGTACTGTTAGCGTTTGCTTGTTACAGTAACATTATAATGAAAACAAGTATGTCGCGCGACTCGCGCTACAAAAAAAAAAGTACCACAACCTTTATTTGAAAAAACAAAACATCAACAAAAAAACCCTTTTTCGATATAAAATGGTAAAATGGCAGAACAGCGTTACTAATTGATATGTAAAACATGCTTGTCGTGTGTGACTGGATGCAGTTCTAGCAGACGTTTTGTTGTTTTGATCGAAGTTTTTTCTCTTGGCGCGAGCTTGTTATTCGCATTAGGAGGATGAGGTTAATGAAGTGAAAGGCTGCTGTGTGAATGTGTGTGTAGTGACCCTGTAGCTCTTGCTTATTACCAGCAATGTCCTCCTGATACTTTTCATTCCTCATCATCTTGTCCCAGTATGACACTTGTGGGCTTGTTCGAACTTACAACTTCACTGTTTATTCACAAACATGGACATTCAAATACACACGTACATGCTTGTTTTGACACTTTCTTTTGACTTCTGTTGTTTTCAGCAGGAGGTAATGCTATTTTCTGTCCCTTGACCCTAAATCTAGTGCTCAAACGCAGTACACTGAGGCCCAGTATCCTGACAAATGAACTCCACCGCAGTGAAAGCGACAACCACATGTTCGACGTGATCCTGCATCTGGATTTGTTTTCGTGTTTTGTCAAGCATCAGACCAACATGAACTCTGAAGGCTTTGTGGGGCGCCTAGATGGGAAACAATCCTAAAACGTGCTCGCGAGAAGCAAACCGACACTGCCCACAGAGTTCAGACCAGTAATGGGCTTGAGGTGAACGCTGTCCTTCAAATAGCACAATGAAGATTTTTCCAAGCGATACTGAGTACACCACAGAACAGTCAAAGATATGTTACAGAACAGAAACGTTGTGGTGAAATTTGATGAATGGACAGGCAAATGCATCCTGATTTTGCCCTGAATTGCTTGGCTCGTTTCGCCATCTTAATTTATTCATTTCCTCATCGCCTATGCAAGTTCTTGGTGAAGCAAAGGACATTCTTGGTAATGTATGGTAAATAATGCATGTAAGACTTCACCTGTTCACTACATGCATCCTCATAGACTAACTCGGGACGGCTCACCCCGCCCTCCTCCCCCAACCGTCATCATCCACCTCTCTATATGTTAGCTAGCGGCTAGACTGTAAGGAAAAGCCTTTACCGAGGTTCGCACATATCTTTTTATTGCAGCATACATCAAGTGTGTTGAGACATTCGAAAGAGACTGCGAGATCCACGCTGATCCATTAATCATCATTCATTGTATGTTAATAAATTCCGAATTTCCCCATTTACCATGCGGGGCCATCCGTGCACGCTGGTAACGCAACCTTTTCAGAGACCATAAATCACAGAGCCTGACTCATCTGACAGAGAGGCCTAAACACAGGCGCACAGTCAGTCCTGCGGGCACAAACACACAATCTAATGTACTCACGTCAGAACTGGGAATCAGCGGCGTAGTCTGGCATGTGGCAGAGCTGCTGGAGACGGCCGCGCTGGTGGCAGCGGTGGGATCAGTATAAGCCAGAGGCCTCATTTCCTCTGCAGCACCGTAGAAGCTTTCCCAGTCACCACGCGTAAAGACAAGTGTTGGCAGGCAAATAATACTTAGTGGAAACCACACTAGCTATTATGGGACAATGCTGCTTTCCAGGAGTGTTGTATACCTGTCCAAATGATGCGAGGGTGTTAATAAAAGTAATCAGAGGTGGGGTTCAGTTTGATCGTATACAGGGCCTTTCAAAACAAATTTGTTGGACTGGGAAAAAGCGTCAAATGTTAATTATGGTTGACAGCTAATTACTGCTTGAATTTCAGAGGGAGCATACTACATCAGAGTCAAAAATTAACTTTGTATAATTTGTGATTTATATAATTGTAATTATTACTTGTAAACTTTCTTCTTATCTTGTTTCCCTTTTTTATTAGAAAAACTGCAACTAAACAACTAAAGACATAAATATCCATAGTGATTATGTTCTTTATTCTCATTTTGTTGGCTCAATGGTAGGAATATTCCACGTTTGTTGAAACACTAAATTATGAAGGGAAAAAAATCCTTCATTTTTAACCATAAACATTTAATGATAAATTTCCATCAAAGCCAATTTTTCGGGCTGATGATAAAGAATATTTCACCTAAGGGTGTCAGAAACATTTAGAATGCTTTATTTCATGAATTTTGATGACTGTAATCGTAAATAATTATAATAATAATAAAACAACCGCGATGTAGAAAGTTGTTTGTGAAATAAGACAATGTCTTAACCCAGATTCCCTCTGAGGATGTGTTTTCTGACAAGCGCTGTGTTCTGCAGTGCGCATCCCTGACAGTCCACACAATATCGACATTCTCTTACTGAACCTGAGCCAACCAGTAATCAAGTGTAATTGTAGTTCACAAACATTTATCGGATTAGGCTACATTATTTTTAGCCTTGGGGAACTGTTTTCATTGTCCTCGCATTTACCCCTCAATATTTACAATGCTTCACCTCCTCCAGAAGTCACATGACAAACCTAGTCTTGCTGTGTGCTGCAGATTAAAAGATTATAGAGGCTTTTTGTGCTGAGAGCGCTTATAAAACTATTATTGTCAACAAGACCTCGGATTCTTGTTGGGATGCGTGTTTCCAACTCTAACCAAGCACCTGAGTTACTGAAGCTCTTGGGGTGTGCTTGAAAATTACAGACAGGTGTTCAGCATGATCCAGTTGGCACCCGAAGATCTTAATATCAGATTTATTTTCATATCAAAAGTATACGTCCAACACTTTCTGCCTCCCTTAGTGATGCTGAGGCAGTGTCTGCATACTTTATCACAGAAACAGATTAGATGCAATATTTGTCAAATACATAGACACTTCAACCATATAACAACAGAAACACTTTTCATTCAATACTTAAAATAAAGTTCAACATACAGTAAAACTATACTATACCAATAAAGTAGGGTCTATATAGTGTCAGCACTTTCATTGTGATAAACATAACAAAATAAGAGGAAGAGTTTTTACTGTTATAAAACCACAGATTTGTTAGCACTAGCAGAATTGAAGGTGTCAGAATAAACATGTAACGCACATCAGCATTGTCATTGGTGAATCCGACCAATCGTGAAACTGCTGTGTCGTCGTCAGAGCTTGTGCAGCCACTCTTGAGAAACTGCAGAATGAGCCGACTGCTCTCGAATTGGTCTTGAGGTATTTTGTTGGTGTATGTCACAGTGATGTGGCGTCAGTGGCGTCTTAATTCAGACAAAAGTTCGAACAGGCATGCACTGCTTTAAGTCATATGCCGGTCAGTCTGCGCTGCACCGAATGAAGTCAAACACACCTCTTGTCTTTGGGATGGTGCAGTTGGTCCAGGTCCAGTAGCCTAATGAGGTGGTTTTGATTGGCCTCGTCCCATAGGATCCAGAATCTCTCTTTTTCGCTCTCTCTCACTCACTCAGAAACACACCTCCATACTTCATCGAGGCACTCTCTAAATGACTTAATTGATCTAATCACTCACTCTATTGGTCAGAGCCATGCATCTGTTTCATGGCCAACCCTCTAGACGATGACATTGTCTTCTGTTCCTGTGAGTCCAGCCTTCTGGGGTACTGTGACAAAAGTAGCCCAGGGGTTTGGCAGGGATGCCTCTACTCTCGGCCTCTTAACCTTGAGACTTTTCAATGTCTAAAATAGCATAAACTTGATGTCAGTGTTGTCAATGAGGTCAATGTTGACTTGGTTTAGAATAGTAATGCACTAGATAAATGCATTTGTGAAGCTTGTTCTGGACCATTAATGACTACACTGAGAAATGGAAACCACAGCATTTTCAAAAAGGAATTGAATTTGGTTTTAAGAAAAAATTAAAATAAATAAATAAATAAATAAAAAAAATCTATTTTTATTTTGCATAGTCATAAATTGTACAATCCCAGAGAAAAATATTATTGCTCGGAAGTTGCTCAAGTTTCATTTTAAATGTCAACAGTTTTTTTCTCCTAAATTCTTTAGTAACAAATTAGACATTTATTAACATATATTATTAAGAGTATAGAGCTGTAAAATGTCGCTTACAGTGAAATATCTAAAATGATTTATTAGTTTCAATTTAATAAGAAATTAATATTGAGTTAAATGAGTTAATGAACATTTTAATACTTAATACGTTTTCAATGTTAATATTTGCAGACTTTGGTATCTTGGCAAGTTTGAGCAAAGCCTGAGACACTTTTAAAAATCTTCTGAAACTCTAGAAGAGATACACACTAGATTATTGGAATCTTTTTCTCACAAAGAAGCAGGAGTCTCCATTCAATCTCACTGTTGACTTGGAACTTTAATTCAAATAGGATGTTTTTAATTAGTTTTTAGAGTAGAATCCAAAATGATGACACAATAGAATTGATGCAGAGTAAAACCTCCTGGATCATACAAACTTGTTAAATCTTGTGATTTAGGTAGTCTGTAGGTTTTAGCCTCCCGTTGTTTTGTATACCGTTCACTAATCTGGATTCCCCTGAGAAGATACATGGATGTGCACCTAAATGCCATTGGAGAAATGATCAACTACAGACACCCTTTGCATCCCTGCCTCATTATACCTCTATACTATGAGCCTCTTTAATACCCAGCCGTCCTAAAGAGCAGGTAATGGCAGAGCGGGCTAAAGGGATGTGGAATTAAGCCGTTTTACACCAAAGGGTAATTTGGTTTGATAAATGTTCCGTCATGGCTAACTAATAATACATATTTTAAGGGGGGTGTGCGTGTGTGTGTGTGTATATGTGTGTGTGTTGGGGGGGGGGGTGTTCCGTCACGCTATAAAAAAGGTGGCAGCATTATTAATGGCACCGACCACACTATGTCTCACGCAGGGTTACGGCACAAGGTCAAAGCACGTTTCACTGAATTAAAAGCCATTTTGAGCTATGGCACTCCTAATCAGCTCAGACCTAGAGGTGCATAGCTCAGGTATAATGAGGCACCAATGAATTTAAATAAACAGGGTGAATATGGTGATTTATAAAGGCAATGTGCTATCCTTATAGCTCATTAGCAATGACGGATACTTCTTATTCTTTCAAGCTCTTTTACCCATAGGACTTGAGCTTTTAACCAAGTAATATCCGCCTCTATTGTCAAGAGTGTGCATTCCAGGCAAGACATTTATCCTAGTCATTATGAAGAGTGGGGACACAATGCAAGAGTAATGGTAATGTATGCCATCTAAATAAACGATTTTCCCTCCTTTTCTAATCTTTTTTTTCTGTCTGTGTAGGACTAACGCTTTCCACTAGACTTTTTTTTCAGCACGCAAATTCATCTTCATATTTTATTCCAGCTTTTTTTTTTTTTTTTTTTTTTTACCAATGAAAAGAGGAATAATCCTTGATTCAGAAAACGTTTTGCATTTCAAGGAACCTTTTTCTTCCTTTCCCCAGCTAGTTACGGTAGTGGCGGGTGTCCTCCTCATTCGATCGCTTCTATAAATTATAATATTTTTGCTGCAGAAAGTTGCTAGGGCTTAATTTAAAACCTGATATAAAGTACATTCAGCGGAGTGTTAACACGCTGATTAGGAACTTTCTCGGAATAATGATGTTTGATGCTCGCTCACTCTCCGGCTTCGAGAGGGAATTAATTCTAACGTTCCATGCATCTGACAGCGAGGGTGGGGGCTTCTTTACCCCTCTTAACTTTCTCTCTCCTTTAACAAGTATTGATCTAGCTGAGTGCAATTACCAAGGTCCTCTTAGCTCTGCGTGTTAAATAGCGTAGCTTAGGCTAATGACCCTGCTAGCTTAGCCGCGGGCATTAGCAATGTAGTGCGCTGAGGCGTGCCAGCGGTCGCGACCACCCACCGCTCGGGTTGGGACACGCCAGCGTATTACTGACTTCATCAGGCCCTTTGTTAGGTACCCCGCTTTTTGTGTTGCCCTTGAAGAAGAGACAGGCAGAATGTGGCAGAATGTCTTGATGTTATTATTCACAGGGCTGACTGTGGATCAGTGGTCTTGCAAAGCCAGCTTTTAATGTATTCCTCCCAGCCCAATCCGTCTCTCTGCTCCAATAGGGAAGGAGCAGACGTCTTTCATCACAGAACTTTCTCTGTTTTCAATCAGGTATATTAAGGGAGTATCGCTGTGAATGTATCATGACTTTGAGAATCTTAGGGAGCTGTAGAAATGATTTGTACTGGAAAGGTCCTTTCAAAACTCAAGAACATACCCCATTTCAGTCCTCTGTAAAATGTCAACGGGCGTCAATCCCCACATTCAGCCTTGTGCAAATCCAGCCTCTAAGTGCTTCAAACCTATCATTTATCACGGTGGTGTAGGGCACACATTCATTTCAAACAGACACTTGACTGAGGTCTGTTGAGACATTCGAGTTCTCAGAGAGAGGGAATGTCAAAATGAGCAGCACATCATCTCTAATTACATTACGTCAGGAAGTTTTATCATTCTTTTGACGAGAAACAATGGACAAAGCGCCCTAAAGCATATGCAGGCACGTAGTGGCCTTGCTCGGATATAATTCAGCGCATGCCCTGAAGGGTGTACGTCTGTAAGGATTTAGGAAAATGCTGTTCTGACAGGGGTTTGTCAAGCAGCGGTGAAGAACTCCTCATAGTCATCACTGCTTCATAGTTCTACTCTACATCCTATCAAGGCCTATTTCAGGATTTTTTTTACCTCAGTGGAACCAAGCTCTTCAGAATCATGAGAAATATTAATCAGTTTCTTGCTTTTAAGTTAAATAAGGATTGTAAACAAAATAATAATATAATTATAAATGTGCATCATGAATGGGTTTTTTGTGATTTCATTTTTCACATGACTGGGGAGTATAGTGTTGTCAAACTGACCGACTTCGGTGCCAAATTGGTTCTGAAATTTTAAAAAGATGATGATACCAGCATTTTCCCCTAGCATTTTGAGCACTGTGGAGTGGATTCTTGAACACCTCTGATTGGCCATGTTTCAAAAGCTTAACATATGTCCGTGATTGGCTACAATGATCAACGCTTCGAAAACATGTAAATCGACATCTGTGATGCTCTTCACCGATATGTACGGGAATGTTTGAATGTAGGTGTCTATCAGCTGGTAGGGAGAAATGCTGATATCGTCACAAAATTTCAGCACCGACTTGGTACCAAAGTTGGTATTTTTGACAACAGTACTGGAGAGTGCTGTTGAGCATGTCTGAGTCTAGGTTCCCACACATTCTGACAAATGAATTTTGGTGAATTTTTTTCCCCCGATGACCTTGAATTTTCCAGTGGTTTATGATGAATTTGAGGTTCAACTTCAGCTGAATTATAGAAAGAGATCATATAAACACCATTCATTCTTTTAGTAGGTCTATGAGAAAAACACAGGGCCCTAAACATGTTCTAGAATCACTCCAACCAATTATTATTTATTCTGTCAATTTGACAAAATGTCTAACTGAAGTCATCAGCCCCAAGTAACACACAAGGAAAATCTTGTTCATTTACTCACTCGTCTCTTGGACTGTAAACAAACAGTGGCTGTTTGGGGCTGGAGGTCATAGTTTCTTTTCTGGTTTTCAGCAGGTCAGGAGCTCCAGAAACGAGGCCCTCCGCTCCCCCACCCACTCCCCGACTTCCCCGTAAGCGTCCGGCTTTACTTGCAGGCTAGCTATGATTAATGTCAACGCCGTCCAGCCACAACCCTTTCTGCAGCAGATAATGCCAGGCAGCAAGCGCACTTGACACTTTTAATGTATAATTAAGTAGAAAAAGTCAGCACTGGCTATGCAAATTTTTTCAAATGATAAATGAGACCGGGTGGCGGCAGGGATTGATTTTGTGTAAATGAAACTAATTATGGAAATGTCAAACATAATTAATAAAACAGGTTTAAGCTGCAAAACACTGTCAATGGAATGAATGAGGAGGCATTGGCGCCCATTGTTTGGGCTTTATTTAGGCCACGGTGTTGTGCTTGTTCGGCGCTCCCGAACGCGCGCTCCCCACCCTCGCACCCTCTGCCTCCCGTTCCCCGAGAGGGGGGGAAATAAATTTGCTTGTCTCTCGGTTGACTGTAGAAATTAATTGCTGGAATCTTGTCCCATCCAAGTGTTACATTCCCGTGCAGGACATTAACATAACTAATTTAAAAGAACCCAAATGACTGCATAATGGAGCACTGTCAGCGTGTATGACACTCGCTGGTCATACCAAATTAGCTCGCTTTCATAATTGAAAATTTTCCCGAGTCCCAATTTTTCCACAATTTTTTTCATCCTCCGGCTCACGCTTTCCCCTCGTCGCATGGTGTCTTTTCATTCAGGATTTAAACAAAGGATTTGTGATTTACAAAAAGCCATGTTTGACCTATAATTAGCGGAATGGAGATGGGGTGGCGCGATCGGGCACGTGTACGAGAGGAGTCGGATCCTGAGACGCGGTAATGATGCCGGAGACCTTGCGGCCTCTGGGGAAGTGGAAGAGTAATGGAATGGGCTATTTTTATGGGGACCTGGATAGTAGGGGGCTGGAGAGGCCGATGGAGCTGCACTGCGGGGTGGATCAGCGGGGCAAACACCCAGACTGGCAGCCCCTACCCCAGTCATCAGTCCAGAGTGTCAGAACGACACACACTCACATACACACATCTGCTGCCACCCTCGCTAGAACATCTGCCACTGTATAAACACACACACTGTGTTGTTCAGCAGGCCAACCAAGCAGAAAAGAATCATCTCTAGTAATTCAGCACTTAAACTTACAAATACCTTCATAAAAGAAAACTTGCAAATCAGGGTGTGAAATTAAACAGGGCACTGGGTAAAAATGCAATGAAAGAGTTAAAAATACACCGGATATTTAAAATGTGGGGGGAAAAAATCATCTGTAGTTTTTCTGTTTTAAATCTTAACATTTAAAATATTTCATAAAATTGTATTGTGTGCCTCAAGATGGTTGAGTGCCATGGCACTGTAATGACCTGTAGCTGTCAGATTAATTCTGTATTTACAGTCTATGGATAATATGTTGATTATGTTAATAATATGAAATGGGTTTTGATTTATAGGTAATCGCCATGATGTTCAAACTGAAATGGATTAGACTGATTTATTTAAATTAATTGATTCAATTGGCATATTTGAAATAATAATTGAATGAAACATGAATGAAAGAAACAAATATTCCAGAAAAAAAAAAATAAAGATTTAAATCTTTATGCACACCAGTCAAGTCTCGTATGATCACCAAGGCTGCATTTGATCAAATGAACACAGTAAAAACAATGAATGCATTATAGTGAAATATGAGTTCAATTTAAAATAATTTTTTTTTTCTAATGGCAAAGATGAATTTTCAGCAGCCATGATCTAATTCTAATTTTCTAATTCATTTAGTTATTTCATTTATAAAACATGCATGTCAAAATGCTCAGATGGCTTATTACTTAAAGTATAAAAGCAAAAGTTTGATAAAAGTTTGCAAGGAATGTGATGTTTGTTAAATGGTAGAATTACAAACATAGGCTATTTAAAGGGAAACACAAAATTAATAGACTGTAAATAGATGTGAGAATGTACTATTGCTGCTTAGAACACTATGCAACCTCTCATTACGAAGTGTTTTTCTAATTCCTGGTTCGTCACAAACCCTTTCAGAAGAGAAGAGCAATTAGCGGTAGTCCGTAATGAGTGTGGTCAAATGAGTTATGTTTTGTGTTAGGCTTAGGGATATAATTTTATGTGAATTATTACCACATACAATTTTCCAGGAGCACTTAAAATCTCATCTTGCACACATTAGAGGTGGTCTATCTCACTGCAGTGAATACTCTTGCCATTTAAACTTTATTGCCTGGTCTTGTTCGGTGGCGTGTGAGAGTCAACAGTGATTGTTTTGCATGTTTTCAAGAGCTGCTTTACTGGGGATCCTGCAAAGAGAAACAGAAATGTTGTAATTTCAGCAAGGCACATTATACATGCAAAATCATGTCCTTATGACTTTGTCTTAAAGCATGTATTTGATAAAGACACTGTTTAGAAGAACATTTTAACTTTGCTTTATGGCTGCTGAGTTGCTTAATTGCCGTTCATCTCGAGCAACGCTGATTTATTCATGTGTAAATATTTTACATTTGCTCACTGTCAAAAGTTTTCTGTAAGCATGGTTGCATTCAAGCAGTTCATACAAGCTGTTTCGCGCACTGTTTTAGTCGTCAGATGTGTTCGTCTGTGTTACCAGAGGAAAGTCACTTTAAAAAAAAATAAATAAAAAAAAAATACATTGGGCATCTTACTAGTGCATCATCCTAATAAATGGATGCCACTAAATTAAAAGTAAAATAAATAAATTAAATAATATATACTATATATAATATATAAATAAAATTATAAAATAAAATAAAAGTCCTTCAAGACAACATGGCTGTTGTTGTGGTATTTCCAAATTCAGCTATACCTATTTTCATGAAGATATACGATGTCAGTCATTTCTCGTTCTCAAGTTCAAACAGCTGTCCAATCACATTTAGATATTTTTTTATTTTTTCAACAATTTAACCATTTAAGTAATGGTATACATTACAGCATAAAGCTTTGTCATACCGTAACACTTAAACAATTCGCAAAGCTCAGTTTGTACTTGATTGATACTGCAATGACCCAATTTTTTTTGGTATCGTTGCTTTTTTTGTCTTTCTCGTTTTCACATTTTCTCCTCCTTTTCATTTTGTCTTGTAGTATATATTTCTTTTCTTTCACTTGCCATTTCTTGTCAGAGGAATTCCTAAGCTCAGATCTGCCTCCAAATGCCAGGGGTCGTGGGTCAAACATATGCAGCATGTGTTACAATTTATTACTACGCATTTGCTTTGAGATTTTTCTCCCCTGACAAGCTTAAGTAAATTATCCTCTCTGCTCTGAACTAGAGACTGGGCTTACCCTGTCTCTATATGGACACTCTCAAGTCCAACGTGATTGGCTGGAGCCTCAGAGATTCTAACAATCCCAGAAGGCTTTGGACTAGTGACATGGCAGCCAAACTGCACCTCTGTGTCTTTATTTATAGAAAACATATGCAAAGGGGCTGGTGGCACCTCCGAATGCAGGAAAGAGCTCTTGACAGTTAAATACGAATGGAGAGCAGAGTACCATAGTCTAGAACAAATTTAATCAGCGAAAGGCACCTCACCTCCTCATTTCATTTGAATATGGTGGATGGCGACGTCAAAATATGTACATTTATCCCTCCCAAGCATATTCTTTATTCTTGAAGGCTCATTATTTCTGGGGGTGTACAGAAGGGACCTCAGGCCCTGGACTCCAAACTCGGTTGGTATTAATCAAAATTTATAAAGGCTGCAGGATGGAAATGGGCTTATATGGCCAGCAGAGCATATACATTCGAAAATTAATGCACAAATTAAACTCTTTATAAAAATAATACGTTTTTTTTTGTAATTGTTATCTTTGATTGTACACCTATTGTATTCTATCTTGTCTATAGTCTGTGGAGAAGCATTCAAGAACGAATTTCATTACTCTTTTTACATAGTACTTGTATATATATATATATATATATATATAATATATGACTTTGTCCATCCATCCGTCCATCCATCCCTAGCCTTAAAACCTTCAAAGTTTTTAAAACTACTTCAAACTGAAAACTTATGTAAAAGAGAAATTTATTTACTTTCCCAACAATTTTGATGCAACACATAATTAAATAAAACATTTCACTTTGTCAACCAGGCAACTTTTACTAACCTTTCTGTAACTTAACCCAAAGAAAGTAGACACTGGATTATTTAATGTTCTCTATCGCCGAGCTTCATTTCCTCCTGTGAGACAGCCATGCCCTGAGAATAAGTGGATGACACTCAGACGTTGTTTTTGTCTGGTAAGTTTTTCCCCTTGCTATACAGTATATAATGCCATCCTAAAGCATCAGGAAATGTGATTCACAAGACCCGAGGCACTCCAACACATGCACAAACACACGCTTACACATGCGCACAAAGTACAAAAGTAGCTCTTCGCTCCTGCGGTGCCATTATGACCCAGTTATGCAGGTTAACGTTCTCTAGCGATGTGCGAGAACCCTGCCTCCTATAGGCACTGCAACACCCACTTACAGAGCCAAGGGTGAGCGGTTTGAGTTGCACAACACACCCTCAGACATTGAAAATACTCTGTGTTTATCAGCAGCCGAGGACGGATGGGGGTGGGTGGGAAGGGTCGGAGGGGGGCGTTAGCGTAAAGAAAAGACGGCGAGAGGGGAAAAAATGCAGTGAATTGAAACTTGCAAACTTTCTAATGGAAATGGTGTTGACCCCTTGGCTGTATTGTCGAAGCTGAGGCATTGTTGCAATCAATATGCGCTCAGGGGAGAGCGCGCGGGGCAAGGACCTTTCGTTCCCCACCACTCCGGAAATAATGCGAGACGCTGATTTGTTATTTTCCAGACACGGAGAAAACAAGCAGACGGGTGGCAGTGCACGCAGGTGCCTCATTTTGGGAATACTTCAGAGATATGAAATAAACAGAGTGAGGAAAGAAATGTATCTGCGGACGAAGGATAAACAATATCGTAGTTAGTGCTGGTCTGCTTTAGGCGGTGGCTGCGTGGGCAAATGGTGTTCATTAGTATTTCATAAATCATTATTGTAATGTTACACTAAGCTGTCTCGCTTTTTCAAAAAAGCATGATAATGTTCAGAACTGAAAAAAATGCAGTCAGTGAGTCTTAGCACTTTCCTCTTTACGCCTGGTGGCGTGCAGTTGTTGTTTTTCGGCCTTCATAAGCCTAGTATCATAGGCTTGTTAAAAGTGCACTACAGATGAAATGAGCAACATTCAGTGTTTAAAATATTTTACTCTACCGTTCAAAAGTTTGTGGTCGGTAAGATTTTGTTTAATGTTCTTAAAAGAAGTCTCTTATTCTCACCAAGTCAGCATTTTGATCAAAAATACAATAAAAAGACGATAATGCTCTTATTATTAATGTTGAAAACTGTTGTGATGCTTAATATTTTTGTTTAAATTTAAATTTTTTCAGGATTCTTTGATGAATAGAAAGTTCAACATAATATAATTTGGTTGGAATAGAAATCCTTACTGCAACTTTTGATCAATTTAATGTGTTTAATTTCTTTCCAAAAAATCTTACTGACTATTTTTTACCCCCCCCCCCCCCCCTTTTTTTTTTTTTTTTTTTTTTTTTTACCCAGTGGTTGGTTTAAATGTTTGCCCAACGTGCTGGGCAGTTTTATTTAATCCAACTATTGTTTAAAAATTATTAGGTAAATGGATGGCTTAAAATGAACCCAAAATAGGCTAGATGTTAAAAATCAGAAACATAATTACTAGAGGCAACAATAATAATCAAAAGGTGAATATTTATTAATAAGAGATTTGAAACATTTTTATTGTTTAATTATTATTCATTCATTACTTATCAATATGTTCATTTGTAAAACATATTGATAAATGTTAATTCCCAACACCCTTTGGGCTCATTTTAAGCAAGCAACACAGTCATTTTTAAACAATAGTTGAGTTAAATGAAACTACCCAGCTGGTTGGGCAAACATTTAACGCAACCGCCGAGTTTGTCCATTTTCAAACCTACCTGAGTTGTTTTTAAGCCAGCATTTTTTTTAGATTGTAGTGTGTATAGTAGATATATATTTAAATTTCTAGTTTATGTTTTTCTTCCTTGAGTGTTAACGCCATATCTGTAAGTGAACAAAAGTAGGTCTGGATGTGCCACCTCAAATCTGCAGAGGAGTAATAGAGAATTTGATGATAAAGAACTATTCCGCTAATAACCTGCAGTTTTATGTTTCAACCAGAGATGGCGACAGAGAGCCCAGAGTTGCGTATTGCAGCTTTAATAAAGAATCTATCATTACTTATTCATTTTTCAGTGTTGAAATTATTGGGGGCAGTTAGAGTGATGGGTTAATCTTCATTGCATTTCTCAAAACTGTGTTGCATTTGTGTGGATATTGCACCTCAAATGGGCCTGGCTGTCAGATGGCAGAAAACAACACCAAAATGAGGTGTTGGATAAGTTGAGGATACCCTCATGTGAAGTGGACCACTTGCTTGAGCTGAGCATTGCCCACTCATTTTATTGGCTACCCTTTCTACTCACACACACCTGGCTGAAGTGGCCATTTAAAAGTGCCTCTTAACGTGTGTAGACGTTGCTGCTAAAATGACTCTACTGTATGTAAGGGCCTCTTGACTACTCTGTACTTCTGAACTACATCATCACACACACACACACACACACAATAGCACTGATTTGCTCCTCTGAGTCTCTCCTATACCCTCTGAGCAACAATTTACTAGGCAGTCCATGTTTTTCTTTTCATTTACTGTCTTTGCGATATGTGAGTGTTATACTTGAACTGTAGACATGTATAATTCCCACATGACTCTTGCACATATGATAAAGAGATCTTGAGAGCCTAAAAAGGGTTGTGTTGTGCAGCTCACACAATTCTTCTCTCTCAGCTCTGTGTCTTTGATAGCATAGATTAGAACATTTTGTCTGTGAACATAAGGGTGGAATAAATCTGTGCTAGGATACCAGATGCAGCTGTGATTTCTGAAAGGGCAGAAACCTCCAGCATGCTAAGAGCTTGTTCAACATGGAACATTTCTCTTCTTCTCTTTCCATGTGGGATTCACTAAGAATCAGGGCCACAACCACCATAGGCATTGAGGGGGACAAATCCCAACCCCAATAATGAGAAATGGCCAGAAATACTTACTGTTCTCAGAAGAAGAGTGTGAATTCCAACAATCGGTCTGTCTGTCTGTCTAATTTATTTTTCAAACTTTCAACCTTCAAAAATCGTCTTCACAGATTTTCCTGAACAATTACAGTTATTATTACAGTTATATTTTATATATGACCCTGGAAAACAAAACCAGTCATAAGGATCAATTTGTTGAAATTGAGATCTATACATCATCTGAAAGCTGAATAAATATGCTTTCCATTGATTTGTTGTTTGGTTTGTTAGGATATGACAATATTTGGCCGAGATACAGCTATTTGAAAATCTGGAATCTGAGGATGCAAATAATCACAATATTGAGAAAATCACCTTTAAATTTGTCCTTAGCAATGAACTCACAGAAATACATTTTTGATATAGTTACAGTTGGAAATGTACAAAATATCTTAATGGAACTTGATCTTTACAAATGATTTTTGGCATAAAAGAAAAATCATCCGACTTACAACTGGTTTTGTGGTCCGGGGTCACATATTTGTGTTCATTTTCTTACATTTAAATTTAATTAGGAATTCTCCATCCTGTTTGTAAACTCACTTCAAATTCATGGATTTCAAGCACCATCATTTGATTTACTTCTGTCATAATCAATAAAAAATGCACTCCAGCATGAACAACATTCAGTTCAAATTCAACAGTTTTGTGAATAAGTCACAGTCTATAATCCGAATTGACATTAAAGAGTCATGTTTGCACTGAACATGATGACAAAGTCTTAACTAGCAACTGTTTAGTGAACTCTCCTTTCTGTTTCTCTTTCTTTGAATCTTTCTCTTTATGACCACCTGGCAAAACGCTCCAGTCCAAAACACCTGACTCTAGCCTGGGAATGGACCCTTGCATCCGTGTGTACGTGTGTGTCTACTTTATAACTGCGGGCTACTTTCATCTTCACTGACATTGACAAGTTTCCCTGCATGATCCACAGAATGCGTTTGCGTGCGTCTCCCCCCCCCCCCATGTCCATCATCCTGTCACACACTCTCACACATCTGGCCGTCTGCCCAGATATGTGTGTGACTGTGAGTGTGTTTGGGTGGGTTTGGGTGTCTTGTTGATCCTAGCTCACCCCTCTCTTGTCAATCTAGCATTACCCAAGGCCTCTCGTCCTGCCCTGACTCTGACAAGCATCAAACTCCTTTCTACGGCACTCTTTGTTTCTTTGGTCTTCACTCAATTTCCTCAGGCCGTCCCTCAGGCTCAATACATGATACTGTTCCTTGTTGTGAGTATGCTTGTTAGTCCAGACCAGAGGACTGGCTTTCTGTACTACAGTAACCGGTCAGTGAGACTGTAGTAATTCTATCTTCTATAACTGTATCCTCTTTATCTAAAGCCTGATAAGGTGTAACCCTGCGCTTCGGTTTCCTCTCACACCTGTTTGGCCATTGTTTGGCATCGCCACTAGTGTTTCAGCTACAACAGTAGCCCATTATAAGCCTTACTATTAAATGGATTGATCGACATTATTTTGATGTCATACTCAAGAGTCACATTGGTTTGTGAATGGACATGAAAGTTAATCTAGTGGCCGGAACAATGGCTCTCTGGATCCATTCTGTGCAGTCTGAGGTGGGGCTGAATAAGGAAAGGGGGCGACAAGGGGCCACTTTTCACGTTTGGCCACCGGACGGTATTTGATAGGGACGTTTATGTAGAGAGGCTTTGTTGTAGAAAACTTGGAGGTGCAGAAGGGTATGCAAAGGTGGGTATTTGGTTGGAGGACATGTAATGTATGCAGATGTCAGTGTGTGTTTGAACATTAGCAGAGTAACTCAATCTAGTGAGGTTACTAAAATTCTTCAGTACTGTTTTAAAAATTGTGCAATTTTGTCAATGATGTGGTTGATGGCTTTGCAGTTTCTTTTTAGATAGTGGAATGATGCAAGAATCAAACAGTTCAGACATTTCATGTAAATCAGCCGGTTTGAAAAATGATTCATTGAATCATTAAAGTCACTGTGCAGAAATCCCTGTGCCGTTTTTTCTTTTTTATCTTCTAGTTTGTCGTCAGATATGGAATTTCTTTTTTGGTAGCTTTATGAATTAGTGCATTTATTGTAAATTGATCTTTTTTTAATGCTGTCACACAAACGGAGATCCTCAGAGATAAATATCACAGTATCATCTGACAGCATTTAGTTTTTGATTTCTAAAATTTATAATTATTATTATTATTATTATTATTATTTATTTTTTTAATAAAAAATCCTAATATGTGACCCTGGACCACAAAACAGTCATAAGTCGCACGGGTATATTTGTAGCAATAGCCAACAATGCATTGTATGGGTCAAAATCATTAAGATAAAGATCATGTTCCACAAAAATATTTTGTAAATTTCCTACATACATAAATACATAAAAAAAATTATTGCATTGCTAAGGACTTCATTTGGACAACTTGAAAAGGTGATTTTCTCAATATTTAGATTGTTTTGCACCCTCAGATTACAGATTTTCAAATAGTTGTATCTCGGCAAAATATTAACCTATCCTGACAAACCATACATCAATGGAAAGGTTATTTATTCAGCTGTCAGATGTAAAAAATACCCTTATGACTGGTTTTATGGTCCATGGTCACATATATAAAACAAATTATAAAAACATAGGTATTCAAATAATGAAACAAACAAATTAATATTTGGATGCATGAATTAAGAGCTTTTTATTTATTTGTCTGAATGTTGTTCCAAGTTACTCCTGCTCAATTTAACTTCTGCCTTAACTTCTTATTAATCCTGATCTTGTTCCTCTTCCCCCTGTTTCTGAATCTACTTATTATAAAATAGTAAAAAGGCCAAAAATAATCTTGTGAAAATTGTTCCAAAATGTGAGGAAATCATCCATTCTACAAGCACACAAACTCGTAGCTTGTATACACACTCTCCCCGCGTCTCTCCTGTCTCTCACTGGCTTACTTGGTTCTGGCTGAATAGGCACACTTGTTTGAATGTCATATTTACACCGACGCTTTGTCAGAAAGCGAACTTCCTCGGGCGTGAGCGGCGGAGCCCGAGCATATGGCCGTCAGACTCAGGGGAGATATGACAGCCTATCGGAGCGGGCGTGCGGCGCTGGCCGGGCAGATGCTCTGGGCTTGGCGGCGATTAAGTGGAGATCATCACTGTTTTCTTTGAGCACCACTGTGCCTTGTACTCAGAAGTGTTTGGTTAATCACTGTCTGCATTCGACAGAAGCTGCCAAAACGCTCATTAAGTCGGAATTGTCTCCGACATGTCATGCTTGGATGACGGAATTTTTTTTTTTTTTGTCAATGTGTTTTTTTCTAAGTGGGAAGGCCAATCACACATCAGTGTGTGCGGTTTGTTGCTCATATGACACTGATATCCTAAACGTCTGTTTGGAGTTTACTGTATAGTGTGTGATGTGTGCTTGTGTTGCAGCTCTTCTTTCAGTCTTTGTCTCTTGTGTGCTGATGGTTTGTGTGTGCGCGTCTGGCCTGGCCTCTGAGGAAGGAGGCTCTTTCTTTTCTCATCTGTTCGGCTGAGGAGCTTCTCGTTTCTGCATGTTATTAGCAAAACGCTCCGAGTCACACTTATCCAGCTCAATGTGTGTGTGTGTGTATAAATATATGTGTGGCTGCATGCAGAGGGAGCAACACTTTCTCCTCCTGTGTGAGAAGTGTGTGCATCACACATCAACTTGTATGTTCATGTATTTTTCCTTGGCTTGTTCTCCATGCCGTTCCACTCTTTAAGCCGTCATCCCACAGCGACACTTTATTTCCCTAAACGTTGCTGTTCCTGTGCATGAAACATTTTTTGAAGTGTGGCAAAACCGAGGCATTGTAAGACACGCAGCCTGTACAGGCATTATGTCTGGTTAATCACGACATAAATACAAATAATAATATGATTACTGCATCTCTGTTGTCGTGCGGTGCTGGAAAATAACATTTACCATTCCCTTTTTATGTTAATCGTCTTGTTAGCAAATAACAGACTGCTTCTAGTGCCGAGCTAATACCGCTATTATTCCAGCTGTGTAGCAAAATGTATATAAATAAATAAATATATAAAAGCCAAAATAACCTATTTGTAACACACCCACACACGGATATTGCATCATGCGATTGGAGGTGCTGTTCTCTCAAATGTAAAGCCTTTGCTCATTTGCTCTACAATAACTGCACGGTATTAGAGCGACTTTGAATGCATTTGCATGGCAAAGCAGTCATGCTCACCTTGTAAAAAAAAAAAAAAAAACACTGGGATCCCCTTTCTTGCAGGTTGGAGATCCCTTTAGAGGTTTTTTGCCCCAGTTCAGACTGTTTTTATCCCACTTTTCAATGGGTATTTCAGTGGTTTTCTTTGTTAACATTTTTTTTATTATGTTGAATGTGTATATATTATTTGCTAGAAGCCTTTCTCATAGCCTAAATCATACCAAACATTTATTGATTCGTTCTGCTATAGGAGTCCATGCACACTTATTTCGATCAATATTCCTCATCAGAAGTGTTTTTTCCCATATTTTTCTTGAATAATCTCCATTGGTGATTTCTTGTTGTCTTTGAGTGTCCTCACGGCTCACGTCAAGGGGATCTCAATCAGATTTGTCTTTAGGGACGGCAGAACGAGTTGAATTCTGGTGTTTCGCGATCACAAGCAGGATATGAGGTCTTGATTGAGTAGCCGTGCGTACGAGTCAAAGACAGTCTGTCATAGTGTCCTTACAGAGACGCAGAGTCCCATCGTGACCACCCTTCAATCACAAGGCCTGTGTAGTTAACGCTTCATTAGCATGGGTCTCCACGTACAACATGATGGGCAATAAGGACATCAAAAGTACTGGTAATTTTGTACCAAGTCTGTACTACAATTAAAAAAAATAAAATAAATAAAAATAGTATCAATAGCAACAAGTAGCATCTCAGTTCAAGGGCACTTTTCGGTGATCATCTTGATGAGACATTAATTTAAATACAGTCAGTTTTGTCTTAATGGACAAAACACAAAATATTTTCTTGGTGCATAAGGCTTTGCAAAGTAAATGCAGCCTAATAGGGACTTCTGCTGTCTTCTAATATTAATCTAATATCAATAAAACAATAATACTGAGAAGGAAAACAAAATTGTTGACTTGAATGAGAAATGTGAAGCAATTTTTACCTAATTCAGAAAACCTAATGATGCTGTCTATGCTGTATGTTATTTGTTAAATTTGAATACATGCTACAAGTATTAAAATCTGTCATTTATAAATCATTTATAAATATAATTAAGTTTTAAAAAAAATGTAAAGAGTGAGTCAAATAAGTTTTTGCTGTGTTATGAGTACTGGTATTGAGAATCATGACATTTCACTACTGACTACTGAAATTTTGTATCATGACAAGCCTCATGGGCAAGAAACATCAGTTTGTCAGCTGCAAACCGATGTGACGATATCGTGAGAGGTTGCCACAAATAGCTATGCGCACGTCCACCTCTGCGATGAATCCATTTCACTTCTACGTCAAACTGCGCTGTTTGAACTCATCTGGAGGAGAGAGTGAGAGAGAGAGAGAGAGGGAGAGAAAGAGAGAGAAAGAAACCTGGGAGGCTAAGCGAGAGAAAGACAGAAAGCACAGCAGATGCTGCGCCGATTAGCTGGATTAGTTCCACTGCATTTTCAGCAATAAAGTTGCAAGTCATTTGGCTGAGAGCGAATGAGATGCACACATGAAACTCTGTCAAAGTGTTAGCAGCAGACTTAGCATGTTTCGCTAACTCTCCTGATGTGCAGTTACATTGTGACCCAAATACGAATCACCAAACAAATCTGAATATAGCCAGCTGTCTGGACCACATTTACTTTGTTATGTGAAAATATAAGGTGCTTTGATATTTGTTTGTGATATTTGATGAGGATATATTTGTTTTGAGTGTCTAACGGTTGATATTCTCCTTTATCTGGAATGGGTTCCTGTGCTAACTAGCCATGAAAGTGTGCAGCTTAGACGTCTCTGATTCTGCAAATTGCAACGAGGAAAGAAATAATTGTGCTAATAGGATTTTGTCTATGTGATTTTGTTAATGGTCTGAAAATATCCCATTTCAGTTCATTTAGAGGAGTAGAATGTGCCTTATTGGAGTGCTTATCTATGCTTGTTTTTCCTGATTATTCTGTATTTTTCAGCAACAGCCAATTTTCTCCCAATTAAAGCATGATATTAGTGCTTAGAGGCTAAATGAATATGAAAACATTACATTACAGCTCAATATTTGCTGCCTGTGATTAGAACGATAATTGTTAGTGTGTGTACACTTCTATTTCTTAACTTGCTAATGCAGGTGTATGCTAATCCATACAGTATTTGAGACAAGCTAGCCTACATATTAAAACAATAATGTATGCGAGAAGACAATATTGTATGCTTACATCTTATTGACAGCACATTTATGTTCAGGAGCGTAACCCTGAAAGTGTTTTCTAACTAGCTTTACTTGGGTACAAAAACTCCAGCTCTGCCAGTTGGCCCAAAGTTAGCGGGGAGCTGTCGGAGTAAATGGCAGCAGCTGCTCGCAGTTCTAAAGAGCATGTCCCAGTCAGCGCGGGAAAAGTCATGGCATCTACATTAATACTACCTTAATGGCCCATCTGCCGCTCCGTAGGGTCCCCGCACCACTCTATGGAGTCATAGGCGTTTGACAGGCAGTCTTCAGCATGCCAGACGCCCACCGCATGCCAAATGGCCCAGAGACGGCCTGACGTCGCCCGGATCTGTCAAACTCTTTCCTCACCGCTCGTCAAAAATGTCCCCGGTGAAAGTTACGGCGGCTTTTCACACGTGAACGCTTCTGGATGTGCGGGGAGGACATCAGATGAGTTGACGGCTAGCAATTGACACCTCTTTCTCTCTCTCGTTCTGTTATTCTATCTCTCCATTCTTCGTTCAGTCACTCTTTTGCACGAAGCGATGGAGTCCGAGATCTGGAGAACTTATTTCCACAGCTGTTTGAATGTAAAAATCCAACCCAGGCTCACTGTAAAAACAAACCTGTGGCGACAAAATTATATAGAATTTTATAATATAATATAAAAGTGTATTTTGCAACACTTTCAAAGTGAAATTTCCAGAGAGTGTCGCTAAAAGTGTTTTGTCCGAAACAGATGAACTATGTATCATGATTGTTATGTATCACGGCAGTTGCAATGTCTGGTGAATGCTACTAATAGGTTAATTGAATGCCTTTTGAAAATGGCATACAACCTACACTAAACCTAACCGATATTGTTAAAACAAAAGCGAATGTGCTATATATATATATATATTTTAAAAAAATCATTTGCTGAAGCAACCATGACATTTTAGCTTACTTGTACAAGTTTTTGAGCTCTTTTATCATGACTCGTGTTTCACGGGACTCGCTCTGCATCGTAAGTCCAATGGTGTACCAGGTGAGCAACCGAGCAAGTTTACTTTGTCAAAAAGGCCAGACATGGAGCTGGTTATGGGATGCAAATGTCAAGATAGTTTACAAAACATGCACTACGATAAGTGTTTTGAGGGCGTAACAGTACTGTGCAAGGAACTGTGTAAAAACAAGTCTTTATTAATGAATAATCTGACCCTGTAATTATAATTTGGCTGAAAAGTAATAAAAGTTTACTGCCACTAGTGTTCATTTCAGCTGGCATGCTTTGGGAGTTTTGCAAAAATGTAGGTAGAGGCACATTTTTCCAACGATTTATTTTTTATTTTTTTATTATTTATGCAGAGTATCTACTCAAACTTGAAATATTGTATTTCACTTATTTTTTCCCCACATAGCGGCTAGCTGCATACTGAAAATCGACGACAAAAACATTAAACTACGTAAAACCCCTTTCACTGTGGGCCTTTCTTTGAATCACAGCTTGATATTGTTAAGAGTTTTCGTACCAATTACAAATGCTGTTTTCTGACCTAGCCGTGCACCAGACAGCATGTGTGGGCGACCGAAAGCAACGTTATACTGTGTTTGAAAGTGCTGCGCCGTTCTGTTTTTTCTCCATATTTAATAATATGTAGATAGGCAGGATAAGGCACGGTATCATTTATTATTTAAAACCAAACAAGCCAAAAAAGAAATGGTGTGATCTTTTCTGGAGGGGTGGGGGGAGTCAGGGAAAGGCCAGTGAGGGAACAGTTGGTTGGTTATCTGGAGGGAAAAATATGCATGTGTGTGTATTTTGCCACCAGCTCTTCAAAGGCTAGCACTCTGCTGTAACACAGCTGGGAACAGCAGGGAAAGTTGAAGAGTGCCTTCCTCTCCTCCTCGTCCTCCTCCTCCTTTCTGCTGATGTGTAATGTTTTTCCTCCACCTCTCTCCCTCTCTCTTTATCAAACCAAAGTTTCGTCTTGCCTTTCGCCCCCTCACTCCCTCACTCTCCGTCTCTCTGGGCATCTCTGCTCTTCTGTGGCAGTCCCAGCCGGAGGGAGAAAGAAAGGGAGGAGGAAGATGAGGAGGATGAGTGGAAAGGGTGTTCTGTGATACTGTTTGTGAACCCATGATGCCTCCTCGCTGAACTCTCCCCAGCGATCTATTCCTGCATTCTGTTCCATCTAATTCCAGCCAACCTTGCCTCCGATTACCAGTGCTGCTCTTTTACTAATGCTAAAGGAACACTGTATCATCCTCGCATTAAAAATGCCGTTGCTGAACTATTACTGGTGCTTAAAATTAATAAAGCCAGGTATGTTTTTTAGCACAAAATTCCTACCATCTTGCTATATAAAGACAGGACGTAATACGTCTCAAATCAATTAAAAATATAACTAGACATCGTATAATCGCACTTCACAGGCGTACAAATGATCTTTTATGAGCGCTTGCACTTCGATTCACCCCAAACTTGTCATCTAACTCCTTTTTGTCTGTAGATGGAGCATTCAGCAAATCCCCGTGCCGCTCTTATCAGGGGGTCAAGAGTTAAAATGTGCTGCACCGTAAGAATTATCCCGAGCGCCGTGTGGGTTTGAATGCTCCTTATGTTAGTGCTGCATGGAGTGAGTGATTTTAATTCAAACAGGGAAGTTCTTCATGTAATTAACCTTGAAGCCTGCCCCCACCCCTCTTTTAATTTAAGTCGTGTGCTTCACTGCGGGGTGTTTTCTTCCCTCTCTAGTGTGCGCTTTCGATCTATCGCTTACTTGTTAATTTTTTTTTTTTTTTTTGGTTAACATAGATCAGGGTGTTTGGCTGAGACATGAGGGCATTTTAGACCTCTGCTGGCACCTCAGGGTATGAATCTAAGAGATCAGCTTGTAGCCGTGCAGATCTCATTCTAATGTATACTGTATGATAACCTGGAGAATAATCGTGTTGATGTGAACGCTGTGTGAGAATCATTTCTAAATTTTGTTGAAGTCTATAGACCTATAATCTATAATTCGTATAAATCATATATCAGGTACACTGGGAAAAAAAAATATATTTTGCTAGTTTTTGCATATTTTTAAGTTAATTTCACATGTATGGAAATAAGTAAACTTAAACTTAACTAAGTTATGTCATATTAGCAATGCAAATAAGTACACTTAACTTGGCCAGTTAGAGTTAGTGAGTAATTTCTTCTTAATCATTTGAATTTTACTTTGCATTTTTAATTTTACTCACTCTTTGTTTGTAAATTTCATTCAAACAATGTAGCACTAAACTAAGACATGCTTTTAAAGTGTTTGGTCTACTTTGAAACTTTTAAGTCTACAACATAGTACATTTTTTTGTTGCACATAGGTAAGGAGGTAAATGAACATGGAGACCTCAATACCTGGTACACAATAACAGTAAAAATCAGTGGATACTTTTTAGGATAGTATATAGTTATATATATATTGAGATAATGAACTCCGTATGTCACAAAACCACAAGTTATTAAACATAACAACAAAAGCAATGACAAAATAGTGTAAATAAAACTATAAAACAGTGAAAAAATGCAACATTATTCATTTTTCATGCATGATGGGAACACTAGTATCAGAAAGATGATTTTACTAACTTTGGCACTGAAGAATCAATGTAAACATAAACAATTTTCAAGCTTTAATTTCTACAAGTACCAATATAAAGTGTAATTCTTTCCTGAACCTATTCAACATAGAACTTATATTAGAAGTTATATAAATCGTGAGAATCTTATATATATATGGTAACATTTTACAATAAGGTTCATTAGTTAAACATTAGTTAATGTATTAACTAACATGAACTAACCATGAGCAATACATTTGTTACTGTATTTACTAATCTTCGTTAACGTTAGTTAATGAAAATACAGTTTTCCTTTTTTCTTCAATTCTAGCATTAACTCATGTTATCAAGTAATAATAATTACTTGTTAATAATCATTATAATTGTATATAATAATTATTAATAAGCTTAATAATGTGTTAGTAAATGTTGAAATTAATATATAACATTATAACATATATATAATTCGTTTACATGGGTGAGATCAGTATAGTGTCAGTCAGAGCCTAGGAGGACATCACATATATAATTTGCCTTTTTCCATTGAATGTGAACTAATTGAGTGATTTGTGATTTATTCTGTCCATTTTCCTCTCAGTGGTTCTGATTATGCTTGTAGATATTCATCTCTGTCCAGCAGAGGGAGTGTGTAATTTACAGAACATCTATTGTCCTAAAATGCAGATGCTCACAAAAATCAGTTTATTGCATGTTTTACAGCGGGAAACAAGTACACAATCACCTCATTACCAGATATAAGACTATAATTCATGACAAATTGAATCCTTTTTAAGTCTAGAGTGTGTAATGAAGATTTTTACACCAAACACCACAAATGTATTTTGAGTTCTGTTGACTTGGAATGAATTACAAATGTTTATTTGTAGTCTGATAGAGTTATGCAGATTTTTAGCCATAACCATTCTGTATATTCTTTCATAAATTACATCAATAAAAAATAAATAAATTAAAAAAAAACATTCTCATCACAGTGCCAGCAGTGGGGAGCATGAGTATAACTCTGATATGGACTGACTGTGGAGGTGATAATTCTGCTTAGATGAGATGTAGCGGTGTAGTGTTAATCACACCGAACAAGCACAGACTCGTTCTCAATAACAGAGAACCTTTCTCATTTCAAGTTCACACGCATACATATACACAAATTAAAGTGTGAAATGAACTAGAATTGTTCATTGCATTGGGAAGCTTCATTCACTTAACATTTGCTCCACTTCTGCACGGGTTGTTCAGTGCAAAACCTGTCTTCACTAAGCAACAAATCCAGTTAAACCAGATTCTCAGTACACTGAAATAGTGAGTATTTACAGTAAATTAAATCAATGCAATTCTTTTCAGTGCAAATGCACCCGCTTTCTATGTAAATTTAAGCTTTATTTGTGCTATTAGCTTGGTACAATTAACATTGTGCGGAAGCTAATGTTGTGTAGGTGCAATTCATTCTTAGCGAAATCTCTTCATTGCAATCCATTTGTGTGATATATTGCAATAAAGTGTGCTGCAGACCTTAAACTAGCGCTTCAACCTTTCCCGTCATCTTACTTTCAGTCTGGAGAGGGTCTTCTGTCATGACATTTTACATTCAGTCTTTAATTAAGAGTCAGTGCCCCTGGTGATGTGCTCTGGGGTCACTGAGGTTACAGGAAAACCACACAGAAAGTAATATTAATGGCAGATGAATGCATGGTTTTAAACTTTTGTAATGCATTATATTGAACAGGCTTTTCAATCCTCTCAGGATGAGTTAAGTTAGTTTTTAGGGTAGTTCACTTCATGCCGCTGTCTTGCGATGTGCTAATGTTGATCATTTCGATATTTTAACTCGCAGATGGGAACTGTTGTTGATTCATTTCAGATGGATGTGACAACAAACTCTTTCACAAGTACATTTTCTGACAACAAACAGATATCATTGTGGTTATTTCAAGGCAATAATCACAGCCTTCTCTTTTTATTGTACCTGCAGCTCCTTTTTTTTTTTTTTGAGCTGTGCTCTGTTGTTCATCTCATTGTGTCTGTGTGTCATTTTGCGCCGTCTCACTTGGTCCGAAGTTTCCTGATTGATCCGGAGAGAGACGCAGCGCGGCAGATGCCGCTCTAATTATACAGTTGTTTTAAGGTTGTCAGGTTGCAACAAGGAGGAAATCATCAAGGGAGGGGTTTTGATGGACGGAGGGTGTATTTCAAGCATCTGGCAACCGCGGCAGCTGCTGTACCATATCCCTGCTGCCAGCTTTCTGGCTAAATAAATATCGCCTCAATCCATCTTGTAATGGCAAGTGTAAATTACTGCAGCACGTCAATAACTAGTTTACTATGATGTTTCATTCCCGCCATTTCTAGCTGTATATTGATTTCACATAGCTGTTAAATGGCACCAGTACTATTTCTCTAGAGTGGGACTTGTTTTTCTGTGACTCTAAGTGTCTCGTTTTGGATTGTGGACCAGAGGGAAATATAATCTCTTTATTGACAGCCATTATCTTTGTTTGTTTATAGTGGGATAGGAAATTATATTTATATGCATAAAATGGATAGCATTACACAGCTTTTGCAATATAATCAATTCACTTCTCTATTGGACAACATGTTTGTATGTAAATGTAATTATATATATATATTAGTGTTGTCATGTCAAAAGTACCGACTTCGATACTGAAATTTTAAAAATGTGACGCTTTTTTAAAATGTCACTACAATGATCAACGCTTCAAAAATATGTTGTAAATATACATCTGTGATGCTCTTCACAGATCCACATGGGAGCGTTTGACCGATCCACTGATGCCTTCTTTCAAACGCTCCCGCTCCTGCTTTCAAAACGCTTTCAAATTCAGACACTTGCGTGTGCTTTCAAAGGCTCCCATGCATTGATCATTGAAGCCAATCACAGACATATATGTTGAGCGTGTCAATACAATGGCCAATCAGAGGTGTTTCTGAATCCACTCAACAGCGCTCAAAGTGTCACATTTTTAAAATTTCAGTATCGACTTGATATCAAAGTAGATACTTTTGACAACACTATTATATTATATTATATTAATTGTATTATATTAATTATATTATATTAATTGTATTATATTATATTATATTATATTATATTATATTATATTATATTTAGCCAGTGGAATTTTTTCCACTACTCCCCCAATTCCTCAGTGCCATATGATCAGAAAATGGTCTACTTTACCTCTTGAGTATGTCTTCAAAACAGACAGTTAGTGACCACACCAGCACTACCTAATACATAAAACTGAATTACAGTGTTGTTTGCATAGACAAATGCAGTATGTCAGTCATGTTTTATACATGATTCCTCTTTTTTTTTCTTTCCCTTTCTCTAGCTGGTGATGTGCCGGAAGAGCTGACCCTCAGTACGGCTTCTTACTCTGACAGCCAGGGGCCGTGAGGGGCCGTTAAGGGCCATGTGGGCCCGGCTGCAGCTGCTCCACTCTCCTTGCCCACTCAGCAGGCACACTGTGCCCTTTGAGCCCACCTGCCATTCAATCCAGCACAGGTTAACACAATCTCACACATGGTCTCAAACACACACACGCACACTCAAGTTTATTGAGTCGCGTGGCTCACCGCACTTGGTTATGCTTCGGTAAGTATGCTGAGGCAGAAATGTATACACTTTCAAATAAGAGTCTTTTGATTTGTGTCTTAGACGTTTCATGTTCATCTGTTTAACAGGATTGAAGCAGGTCTGTTGATGTGTGCGTTAATGCGGATCGACGTGCTCGTGCGTGCAGCGTGTGGCACAGACGTTTGCTTGCCATCTCCGTTTTCCAGTATCTCCATGTAGGTGAACAGAAGTAGGGCCAGCAGTGGAAATCAGCAAGGAATCCCCAAACTATTCTATGTGATTTTAATCAGCCACTCTCCTCCTGACCCATTTATTTCTGCACTGAGCTGATTGCGTTGGCTGCCGCTGACAAGCCCGACCCACGACACGCCATAATTACCCATCACATCATATATGTCCTACAACCATCATAGAGCAACTCATAATCTCAAAATTACTGTACTCTGGGCAAAGTGGATCACTCTTCCAGTCAAATCAAACTTTCAGGGTTGTTATTGTCAGATTTCCTATCCCTGGCGTATCATCAGCCGGACTCGTTTGGTTCAACCCTGGCAGCCAAGCCATCGTACTCTTTTAGTCAATTGCGTCTGTAGTGGGAATCAATATGCAGATATGCGTGGAAAATTGCACCGGTCTGGCTGATAATGAGATTTTACTGTGAAGACAAAGCCCCTGGGTGCAGTGATTGGTATCTGAGAGAGTCCACACTGTCCTCACCGCTCGCTCCCTTGAGACAGTCACAGTGCTAACATGTCTTCTGTTTTAGCTGCGTGAAGCTAAAAGTGTAGCTTAATGGAATGAGTACAGAGTGTACAGGGTTTGATAAAAACACACGTCATGGCATATTTGGGTCTGTATGGTGATTGAGACAAATAAGAGAAAATTAAAACAATTAACAAACATAAGCTTATATGAAGCTTTACGTCATTGATTACACCAATTTTAAAGATATATTATTATTACATATTGTAGGGATATACAGGAAATAATTAAATGAAACCTGGATATTTATTTATAAATCCTGAATGTGAAATAATTTTGTATGCATAAATAATTAGACTTAAAACTATTTCCTGTTTTGCCCTTCATGATAATTCCGAATGAAAATTGGTACCAAAAATATATGAAAAATTACAGTTGTTGTAGTTTTCTTTATTTGAAAAAAAAATAGTTACAAATAAATAAATAACTATATACATTTACAGTTTCTACATTCTCATTTGTATTTTGTGTGTTTACCATCTTCCCTAGTATTCTCCAGAGATATCTTGTGTTTTGAATTTCTTAGAATGAAGACATTCTTCATCAGGCATGGCTAGCAGCCACACATAACAGTTGGTTTGCCACTACTTTATAACTTTAGTACATATTGATATGGATAAGCATTTAATTGTTTAAAGCACAGGTCCTCAGCCCTGCTCCTCGGGACCCACTGTTCTAAAGACTTTAGCCCCAGCCCTGATCAAAAACACTTCAAGCTAATCAAGCTCTTTAGGATCACTTGAAATTCATGTTGGTGTGAAATTCAGTTGTGCTGAAGCAGGTTGGATATAAACCTTGCAGGACAGGGTTGAGGACCTCTGGTTTAAAGAATGATTCTAAGAAAGAGCAGGATTTTGATTTGCAGCCTTTAATTGATCTGCAGTAGAGCTCAGATGGGCTTTTGGTCTGTCCATACTTGCCCCAGGACAGGGGGTAGCAAGGGTTTGCTTCTTCCTGAGTGATCCAGATTTGACATGCCCAGACTAGAATGGGTTCCCAGCTCCTGATGGCAGTACCACTTCTGTGTCCCAGTTAGAGCTAACAGAAAAAGGCAGAACCCCTTCATCTTCTTTTTGTCACTCCATTTTTATTTTCTCTTTTTCAATGCCATCAGCAAATCACAACAGTTAGTCAGCTTTTACCATTAAAGGGTTAGGTCACCCAAAAAAAATAAATAAATAAACAAACAAACAAACCTCCGCCTCATAAATTACTCTATTAATATTATTACTATATATATATAGCTAGCACAGTGACAGTGCAAAATGCTTGGCAATAAGTAAAGTAACTGACAGTAATGAAGTCCTACTGCAGTGTGAGCAAGTTCCATTGAGTTATATAACCAATATAACAGTGCATTATTTTAAATGTAAGTGTACAAATAATTTATTTATTTTTCTGATCTATTCAATATGAAAACATTTTATGTACAGTTTTGACACCATTATACATTTCAATGCTTTTGCAATATTTGTTTTGCAGGTACTGATTTAAAGGTTCCAGTCAGAGTGCGGTTTTCTGTTCTTCTCTCACTAGATGTGCCCTCAGCTGTTCTTGGTGCCATTACTGCTCCCTGCACTTTTTATCCTGCACCTTCGAGACCCCAAACTGCCAAACGAGGTGAATTATGGCCAGTTATATGGAGTGGACTCTGAGCCACGGGGGACAGGACATAGTCAGAAGAACTAACCACAGTTCTGACCATTAAAAGCCAGCCTGACACTGGCCCTTCATCTTACCTCCTCCACGAGACGAGTGCTCCCAACCTTTGCTTCCCCTGAGAAGAGACAGTGCCGAGAGAAGAGAGCCCCTTCAGCCCAGGCACGCTTCCCCCTATCATTATGAGTTAAGCTTCTCACCTCTACCTTTCTTTCTGGGAGTCTCCCTCTCTTCCTTTCTCTCTTCATCATACTGTGGCTTTTCCACTTTCAGCTGTCTGTTTTCTTTTTGTTGCTTCTTTTTTTCTGTGTCTCTGCCTGTCCTTCTTTATTGCTCTCCGCAAGGTTAATTGCATTAGCTAAAAAAGCCTGGCGTGTTGGTTGCTTATGGAGGTCGCAGTTAGGCATATGACCCTCACAAATCTGCTCCGGCCACCCACCACCGCAGCTGAGTTGATAGGGCTGCTGATGAGGCTTCAATTGGTGTCCTGGTCTGCTGGGTATCCCAAAATAACAGTGAAGCAGTGATTTAGAGGTTTGATGTTATTCCTGTTTTGCCTGCTTGCAAGCAGTACTGCCGTGATCTTTAAAGCGCAAGGATAAATGGCCGATAGTGATAATAATAGCTTTTATCGAACGATACCGATTGTTGGCCAAAACATCAGTACATCGAAATACATCAGAACATCAGTACATAAAAATAATACCCTACAATAGTCAGTCCCAGTCCTACAATTTGATCGGCTGAGCGGCTTTCATAAATAAATGAATAAACAAACAAACAAACAAATATGTAAACACGAAAGACAGATGGAAGATGTCATTAACAGTCACTTCCTCTGCAGCTATTAGAAACCTAGCAGTACTTAATGCAATGGTATTGTTGTGCAAATGTATCATCATGACTCTTTCTGCAGGTTGCTTCATTACACCAGTAGTTGGCACATACTGTGCGAGTCCTTTAATAAAGGACTTAAAGTGAGTCCTTTAATAATTCACTCATTTAACCGATTTGTTCAAACACTCACTCATAAAAAAGGTCAAACCTGAATGATTGAGTCATTGAATTATTCACTCAAATTATTAGTTACAACACAGATTCATCTGTGAATCAAATATTATCGCTGTGAGTTGTTTGGAACTATTTTCAAAAACTGGAATATTGTGTCAAACGTGTAAGTTAGTCTAACTCCATGTTTATTGCATTATGTAAAACACGGCTTTGTGCCTACTGTTGTTGCTCGTGTGATATTGCGCAATCAATATTTTAAGCATGATGTCACACTCTGTTCATACTTAAATTTGGCATGAAATGGAAGTTGTCTTTTCTTCCCTATTGTGGCATATATCCGAGTGAAAGGCTTTCTCAAATAAGGAAAAATAGAAAAATATAGGACTTGATTTTGTCCATGGGGAATTGATTGGATTGTTGAATCATAATGGTTTTCTTTTTCTGTGAATGATAGGCTGTCCTGCCGTCGCACCAGTAAATGCATCATTAGAGATGAGATCTCACTGCAAAAGGGAGGGGAAGTTATTTTGATTTACAGATTATGAGGGCAAATGAATAAAAATAAATAAATAAAAAATAAAAACGTTGATTTCATGATGATTTTAATTTCTTTGGAACTCAGGAATTGTAAAAAAGGGGTCTTTTAATAATGTCATCCGTGTAATCAATCACTTGCTAGTTTGTATCTATGTGCATATAACGGGGCAGTTAGTTTTAGTCTTTAGTCTGCTCTAATTGAGGTCAGTGAGGGAGTGAATGGGCTCTGGCCCTGGCACGTGCAATAGATGCTTACTCCTGCTTGCCCCGGCCTCTCAGCGCTTCTCTGCTTCTTATGGGAATTAAAAAGTGCTGGCCTGAGGAAGAGCCACAGCCAGTCAGGTCAGGGTGGAGAGCACAGTAACACTACCTTCAGCTGCTGCACTCCAGCAGGGCCACAGCTGGGCAACCTGGGCCATTGTGTCGAGGTCAGAGCAAGCAGGGAGCAGATTGTTATAGCGCCCAATAGTCATTTATTATGTTAGGTTGAGGAGTCAGCCGTTGTCTTTGGAGTGTTTTCAGTTTCCATGTGGCCTAGCAAGGAGTTCTTAATTTATAAGACCTAGATTCTATTTTTCCAATTGTGCCACAGATATATCAATAAGAAGAAATAGGGCAACGATTTTCAAAAGGCCTTCCGTTTATTTTCAGACAACGGGCAGCATAGTGGCATCGAATTAATCAAGTCTGAGGAGCCCTTTTATAAATCATATCATATCTCTGTCCTGCAGGAAACTCTTGAACTTAGTTGCTTCAGCCCAGACTGTGCTCAATACTCAACTGTCAGCTTAGCCCCTTTAAATGCAGGTACATTACAAAAGTCCACACGTTTAATTGTGCTTATGTGTATGGAAAAGATCCATCATGCCAGTGACTATAGGAGTGGCTATTTTTCTTTCTGATGCAAAACATCTGGCAGGATTCTCTGCTTACAAAATTAATGGCCATTTAATTAGCAATAATCATTTTTTACCTTGACGATATGAAGTAAATAGTTTTGCCGGAAGAACCAGATGTTTCAAATAAGCTGCTGTGAGGTTGGCTCTTAGTGTTTTCTCTTTAAGAAGATGCCACAGTACATGTAGCATATTCTCTTGTAGTGTGTACATGGATAGGAACCTAAAAATCTTCCATACAAGGCCGGCAAGGTTGTAACCAGGGCTGCATCTGAAAATGTACACTTCTTTACTATCTAGTAGGTCAGTGTGTGAAAGGGGTATTTAAAAGTGTTTAAAAAAACAATTTGTTAAATAATGCATTTGAAATATTTGCAAATAATATTCAATCACATTAAATCATTTGCTGAAAGGCTACCAGGGAAAGCATTTCTATCAAACAACTGGCAAATATTAAATATTTTGCTAACTTACCTTGCACTCTGAAGCAATGTACTGGAATTCACGCTTGGCTTCTGAGAACAGACAAAAAGCAGAAGTTCATTGATTTGATTGGGGGGGGGGGGTTGTCCACCTCAATAGCTATGTTTACATCCAACCAGATAATCCGTTAGTAATCGGATTGATGGCTCAACTGAAACACCTTCATGTAAACACCACATCGATCCGATTGAGCTCAATTTGGAAGGAATTTCAATCGGGTTGGAAGGGATGGTGTAGATCTAAAAATAATCTGACCAATAGGGGAAAAAAGAAAACATCTTGGATATTAAATGCTTAAATCTAATGCTTGAAAATACCCTGCTCCTGCTCATGTGCAGTGCCGTGATTATGTTTACAAACGTTTTACATCTCATAGATGTTTTATGTATTTGAGGAGCGGAGAAGAGTGTCTTATTCTAGCATTTGTCGTTGAGTCATAGCCATTACTGACTTAAATAGCCTGTGCGTAGCACTTCATCTTTTATAACATGAGATTTTGGCCAAATGACAGAAAAAACTGAGCGCACACATGGGTACAATAAACTTTAAAACCTGTAAGTTGATGAAAACTTAATGTGATGCACTTACTGCCTCAGATGCGACAATTCTAATGATGGACAAAACACTTTCACTGGTCAAAAAAACTTGTAACTCCATTTGAGCTTGATTTTGGTAAAATGTTAATAATATAAAGCCACAATATCAGTTTTGACAGCATAGTGTTTAGAGAGTGTTTCAGTGTTCAGTGTTTTAAAAATGCGGTGCCCCCCCTCCATTCCTGAAAAGCAGTGGTTTTGGTCATGCAAGGTTTCTGCCTGACAGTGACGAAAAATGCACATGTAAACGAATTTGTGAATCAAATTGCAAAGTTAGTGCAATTTAAACAGAAATTTCAGAAAATCTCTTAGAATTTAAAAATTTGATTTATTCAGTTCGAGGAAAATTAGTGTAAGTAAAAATGTGTATGGTGGTTATGGCCCTGCTCCATGATGTAGCCTGGCATTTCCAATGGCTCCTGTCTATATTTCAACCTTCGGGCCTGAGGTATCTTGTCCTTAACTGATCTTTCACTAATAGTTTATAATGTCAACGCTTTGCCCAAAGACATTAGCGCAAGACCAAAAGTGGATGCCCCCCAGTGCGAGCATTTTTTCTCCTCTAACTGAATGGACTGTGTGCCAAACAGAACAAAGAGGCAAGAGAGAGAACAAAATCAAATCCCTCGTTTGATAAAGGTTCACCCAAAGCCAGCCTGACACAAACTCCATACTGGAGTGATCATTTGCATGAGTTCGTTTGAATGGCAAAAACCTTCTCTTCCCTCTGATCCATCCTCTTTTGCCTGAGCTCTTGATTAAACTGACTTTGAAATGTGAAAATTGTGTGGGCAGCACTAGAACAATGTCAAATAGGCCTTGTGGAGGGGTGGAATGGATTTAAAGCCATTGTTCAATCTGACTCTTTTCTCCTGCATTAAAGACAGGGTTGCGGAGGTTTGTGACAGTCAGACGCCTGCGTGCTTATCTTCCCGGCAATAGTGTTTTAATCTGTTGGGTTAGCGCATGCCTGTAAACAAATTTGTCAGTCACACAATGGCACTGCCACCTTTAGTTCGCAGCGGATTACAGCGTTTTTAAACAGTCTCAGAATGAACATCTCCTGCTGCGCACATCTCTACAAAAGATTCTATTAAATATACCCGGATAAATAATTTGTGGATATATAACGTCTCTTTTCCTATGTGATATTAGCATGCAAAAGGCATGTTTGCACACCTTTGGAGGGAAGTCTTTTATGCATTATTGTAAAGGGTTGTAATTCTTTTGATATGGAATTTAAACAGTATTTTACCCTAATCCTGAGTTTGGGCTTGAGAAAGCCTTTCACGTAGGTGGTTTTCAATTAGATTCACTTAACCTTGTAAATATTTTCACAATATTAAAAGACTAGACAAGCCTTTTGGGGGGGATGTGGTTTGGTCTCTGCCCCATTTCATCTCGGTATTTACAAAAATAACGGAAAGGAAATTTAGGGGGATGTACAAATTATCAAGGGTGGTTATTTCTCATTACACAGATGCTTAGCGGATTTAATCAGTGTTTATGTAGCGTAACTCGTGTTGACTACTAAATTACACACTAAAAAAAGCAACTACATATTTTCCAGTTTACAGGACCTTTTTAAATCACAAATAAATGCTGAAATCTGCATTACTTGAAACTACATTAAAAAAAGACATGTTAGTCCATCAGAATTCCCCCAAATGTTGTCCCAACTAGTCAGTTTCAGAACAAATAATTACAAATTCAACAACATTACTGACATTTTAAGGGTTTGTGAGTCCAACGGCAGCTTTTGTTTTTCTTTATTGTTAGTTATTTTGTGTGATTTTAAAAGCTCATCTTTTGTTAATTTTCATTGTTCTTGAGATTTGTGTGTCAAGATATCAGGTCTATGTTCAACCTTTAAAACTATATACCAGATACCTTGTAAGGTAATTTAGCCTTCAGACATAATTGGAATATATGAAATGTCTTGTAAAACTACATCTAGAACAATTTTTTGTGTTACTAATTGAAAACGTATTGAACAAGTAATTTGTAGCTGCTTTGGTGAATGAAGAATTTTGCATTTAATGAACAAACAAATTTAAACTGTCAAAAAGCAGCACTACACTTTTTAAAACAATAGTTGAGAGAACCTAAAAATGTAAATGCTTCAGATTGTGTTTTCTCAGCAATTATTTTTTGTACAGTGCACGGTTAATGGAAATTAAACTGCTTTTCGAACTTTGAAGTTCATAGGATTAAGGCTCCTCCTCATGAAACTCCCTTGACCTTCAAGTGTTGGTTCACACTTCTTTACTTCAAGTCATTCTCTGTTGTTGTCAAACTGTCAAGTCATCTCAATCTTTGATGGACACTACAAACAGAACATGTTAGGCTCTTTGCTTTTGACTGCATAACACAAACAGAGCAAAGTCGTCATTAACTCCGGCTGTTTATTATTATTTTTTTTAGATAAGAAGGGCTTTTATAGCTAATCAGCGGCTGCATGCTAGCTCTGTTTGCTTTAGCTAACTCACATGAAGAAAGACGGCTGGACTACAGGGCGAGGCAGTTAATTCAGTCATGCCGATGAAGGAAAGGACATTATTGACCTACGGCAGCAGCCATGTGTTTCAGTTATTAACCGGCCTCCATTTGTCAGGAAAGCCGAGTGATATGGAGGTGACGTGAGGTTCAGGCCCGGGTTAGGGTCGTCCTCCATCCGTTATCATGTGTCTACGCAGGGCACTTTAATTGAATTACCCAATTTATACTTCAAGCAACAATGCCCCAGCCTACATCCATGACGTGATACAATTAAACATGAGTTTGAAAGCTTGTGTTTTGCATATTTTATCCCACAGTGAGAGGGGAAAAAAGGCATCTGTCAGCTTGTAGTGCTGTTTTATTATTGGACACAGAGGCTTATAATGCAAACTGTGTCCGGGGCTCCATTTCCCTCTGTTTAACCTTAAAATAGTGTGTGTGTGTGTGTGGGGGGGTGGGGGGGGAGTGTTTGTAGGACTACTTGGAACTATGCTGCCATTAACTATGCAATCCCAATAGTTTGGGGTTGGTGAGGTTTTTTATGTTTTTGAAAAGTCTGTTATGCTCAACAAGGCTACATTTACTTGATGAATAATACAGTAAGAAGTTAATATTGTGAAACATTATTACAATTTAAAATAACTTAAAATATATTTTAAAATGTAATTTATTCCTGTGATGGCAAAGCTGAATTTTCAGCATCATTACTCTTGTCTTCAGAGTCACTTGATCCTTCAGAAGTCATTCTACACTCTAAAAAATGCTGAGCTAAAAAACAAAAACAAAAACAAACAAACAAACAAAAAAACAACAACCAAAGTTGGGTTGAAAATTAACAAACCCAGCAGTTGGGTTAAATATTTGCCCAGCCTGCTGTGTGGTTTTATTTAACTCAACTATTGTAAAAAAAGAAATAAATAAAAAACAAAAAAAAATACTGTATGAACCCAAAGTATGTTGGAAATTAACATTTATTAATAAGTTTAATGAATAATAATTAAACAAGAAACATTTACTAAACTGCTTATTAATAAATGTTCTCCTTTTAAATATTATTGTTGCCTGTAGTAATTATGTGTCTGATTTTTAATTTCCAACCTATTTTGGGTTTATTTTAAGCCAGTCATGTAGTAATTTTTAAACAATAGTTGGGTTAAATAAAACTGCCCAGCACATTGGCCAAACATTTAACTGGGTTTGTTCATTTTCACCCTAACATGCGTTGTTTTTAACCCAGCAATTTTTACAGTGTAATATACCGATTTGATGCTCAAGAAACATTTCTTATTATTATATTGAAAACAGTTGTGCTACTTAACGTTTTTGCTGAAAACCATTGATTACTATTGTTTTTTTTAAAAGATAGATAGATAGATAGAAAGTTAAACAGAACAGCATTTATTTGAAAAAGAAACCTTTTGTAACAGTATAAACCTCTTTACTGTCACTTTTGATCAATTTAATGCATCCATGCTGAATGAAAAATATTCATTTAAATTTAAAAAGAAAATTAAATTTAAATTTGAATTTCTCTTCAGGTTTATGTCTAACATCTAACAATTAGTAGTGAATAGAAAATGCATACACTTCTAATTTAGATACTAAATCTGTATTTTCAAGATAATACTTTAGTATAGTTTTCTTTGACAGTCAGTTTGCAAAGAACATGTCTGCATTTTAGAAAGGGAACCTTTGCAAGGGGGCCCATCATATTTTGGGGTCCTTAGCATCAAAAAGTTTTGAAAACCCTTATAGCAAATGCCGTAGATACAGCTCAACATTGTTTAGGCATTGTTAAAAACAGTTTACAAATGTCTTCTCCCAGACATCCTATGACAGATGTCTTCTTGCCTTTATATGTAAATTAATATCCAGTAAAGGCTGTTAATTCTAATGGAGTCCAATTTATGCTGGATTTGAGCAGCTGGAAGAGACTGCAGTGTCATGCCCATTCACTCATGCGTTTAAACTCTTGCCTTTCGTCCAGGTGTTACCAAACTCTTTGTCAGATAAAAGCAAGGCCACTTGACCTTTGACCCTTTCGCACCTGGACTCAGTGCAGCCAGCTAATCTGCTTTTTAACATTCCCAGAGACTCCCAATGTTTTCCCTCCCAAACTCAATCGCAATTAGATGTACCCGGAGTAGAATGGCAGTAAAAAATGTGCTTTACATTAAGCGTGTAACGTACACCAATTATGCTAATTGCGCATTCGCAGATGGCTGAGTGTTGATTACCGCATAAACACTGGGTAAGCTGGGGGAAATCAGAGGACTGCTATCATGTGTTGACTTCCATTGACAGTCATTTGATTATTTGTCATTAAAATGCTAGAAATATTGCAGTGATGACAGCAGACGCTATTTAAATAACTTTTAAAAGGCAGCTCATTTTGGAAGAACAACAAAGGGCGAAACTCTTTACTTGATTACATTTATTTGATTTGTATTTTAACTCATACCACCCAAACACTTCTTAGTATCTTTAATCAGTAAACAAGTTACTAAAAAAATATCAAACTTTTAATTGGCAGCTGAGTCTATGCAAAAGAGAGGGTGTGTCTGCATGTGCATTAGCATAACAATTCACCCATAGCCGACACCATTTTACAAATGGGGGAGTAAACATCTGTTCCAGATGTCCTATTATCCTGTCAGGCTGCTTGGCTCAGAGACTTCTAGCTTCAATCAAGGCCTTTGTCAGCCTCAAAATCAGACACTGAAAGGCCTGGGAGCACTGTGCTTTACTTTGAATCCCCCACTGGCATGGACATACTTAACAGACCCTGAAACAAGCTGTCCTTGCTGCTTTTGAGTGATGTGGGTCTGTGGCATTCGTTCTCTGGTGTTATCATCTAATGCTCCTCTCAGACAGATTCGCCTCTTTCATGCTCGTTGGATACGTAGCGGCTGTTCTGCCTTCAGCGATCTGGCCGGAGGGTCTACAAAACCCACTTCAAATGCCAGTCCTCTCTGGGAAGGGTGACATTTTGTGCGAGCCAAAACATTTAGCGCATTAGGAGGAAGCAGCCTAGTGGAAAAGACAACTATGTTCACGTTCTCACTCGGCAGGTGAAACCATAGAATGTTTACTGTATTTTCAGTGAATAGAGGTAATTTACATCTGCCTGTGCTGGTTAAAGAGTTAATTGTTCATAACCCGATGCTTAGCTTATTTTAATGTAGTTTGAGGATGGACATGATCAAAAAGAAGCCCATGGAAAGATTAAACACTCACAGCTGTTGTATTGTATGACGGACCTGTTCTTTAGATCAGCTGCTTCTGTGGTTCTTCATAAAGTTTGAGATGAAAGTTTCATTGGAACACAAATTAATATATATTTTTGATGAAGTCTGAGAGGTTTCTGTCTCTCCACAGTGATCCAAATGTAACTACCACTCCAAGGTCCAGAAACGTTAGGAAGGCATCATTAAAGTACTCTATGTGATTCCAGTGGCTTAAACTATTTTATGAAGGGATGCAAATGCTTTGTTTGCACAAAAAAAAGAAAAAGAAATCCACTTTACTAACAAAAATATTGATCTGCAACACGCCGTCTCGAGAGCGGTGTTCAGATTTGCACATCAATGCATGCTTTTTGTTCACGTGAGAGCTGGCATTGTATTATTTTGTAAATAAAGTTGTAAATTGTGTTTTTTTTTTCCACAAACAAAGCACTCATGTCACTTCATAAAACTGAATTTAATCCACTGGAGTCACATGGAGTACTTTAATGGTGTCTTTTTCAAACACTGTAAAAAATGATTGTGATTTTAACAGTAAAAGACTGTAAAAATGCTACAATGAAAAATAGTTAATTGGTTTACAGAAAGTTTCCATACTATATACGGTGAATAACCATAATGTAATTTTACAGTAAAATAACATTCTATTTACCCACAATTCACTGCGTGACACTTCACATTTGATGTCTTTTTGTTGTTTTAGTTTTTTTTTCCTACTCCGTTATGTTCATTAGGGTTTTATGTTACATCTAATGTTAAAGGTTTATTGCATTTACTATTTTGTGTGTTACTAAGATGGGTATAATATATATATATATATATATATATATATATATATATATAATAATAATACAAATTCTCATTGTTAGGTCAACTAACCCTGTCACTCAACAGAAGGATGCAGACAGGCAAGTTTGTAAAAACAGTTTATTGAACAAAGGCACTGAACTGGACAGGAATGCAGACTAGGGAATAGAAACAACAATGAATGATGATATGAAGACTTAGCTGGTAAGTAATAGTAATGTCTCTGTTGCAAGTGAATGGAGCCAAGGCAGACAATGGCAGACGGAAGATGGGTAAGTAGTCCAACTGATCAGGTAGGTAGAAGGTAATTAGTGACAGGACCAGACAAGGGAGTGCAGGAGAAGTGGGTCCTTGTAGTGAGTGCTGGTGACGATGTGCAGGTGCAGGTAATCAGAACTCCGTGGAGCATGAACAAGTGGATGGAGAGTATTGATCTGGTGACAATGGGTTGTATGTTGTTTGTGATGGTTGTGACTCCGTGACAAACCTTTTAATAACTTTTTTCCATGATTCTTTGATTAATAGAAAGGTCAAAAGAACATTTTTTTTTTTTTAATATTTTGTAACATTACAAATTCCTCCACTTTCACTTCTGATCAATTTAATACATCCTTGCTGAATAAAACCATTAATTTCCTTGGAACTTGAAACTTTAATAAAAAAAAAAAAAAAACAATATGTTGATTTTATGTATGCCAACCCATCTCACTATAGGAAAAACTATGATTTAGGAGATTTAAGTTACAAGTAGATCTTTTAGAAGCACACTTTTAGTGCTTCAGCAAGTCATTTCCTTCTCAATATCAACTTGTCTGAAAACGGGTGCAGTTTAGCCTTATACCCAGTAATCTATAATACATTTCAAAGAACATTTATAGCACGGTATGTATACAGTTACTCTTCAATTGCCCACAACGTAACAGAGCTGCTCTTGGCACTGCAAGTCATAACCTACATTTACCTTGGGCGTCAGTTACATTAACTTCCTCCCCAATCAGCCGGCTCAGGAATAACAATAATTTCAAGTGCTGCTAATTGACTTTAGCCTTTTCAATATGAGAGAGTGAGCGCCTGCTCATTTTATCTGTCCTTTTAATAATTACATTATCATTTTATGCCTTCCATTCCTTTAGAGTAGCTGACCATTTGCGTGGTACTGAAGGCTCATTATTAGCCTTGAATTATGTGCAGTTTATTGATCCCTGTGGTGGATTATGGGGCTCTAAGTTGGTCTAGACAGAACGGTTAGTAAGATGACAGAGCAGGGGAAACATATCGGGCCCAAGGGAGAGATCAGCTCAACTCGCTGAGCAATAATGCCTGCTAGGTAATGGAATTTAAGTTTACACTAAATCTACAAATGCGCTGACATTTCAAGTGCCTAGTAAAATAGCATTAGGCTAATTAGTTGGGTTGAAGAGGTGACTGCACAATTGTTTGTAGCTACATCTCTATGCAGAGCTGGATGAATGTACTTCAGAATCCAAATTTGATGTACTATCACCTTTTCAACTTGTGCAACCATGTTAATTACTCCTTAAAGGGAGAGTTCACTCAAAAATGTAAACTCTGTCTTCATTTTCTCACCCTTATATCCTTTTAATCCTACATTTCTTCTGTGGAGCACAACAGGACTTTAGACGAATATTGGCAACTTTTTTCAGTGTTGTCAAAGTACTTCCAAATGACAAAAAAGCTCCATGAAAGCATTGTGAAATTAGTCCATGTGACCCGTGTATTACTTTCAAGTCTTTTAAACCCAAAAATAAAAATTCTGTCATTAATTACTCACCTCATTACTTAGTTTTATGATCTCTCATAAAGAAATCATAAAACTAATCTATATAAATTAATGGTTTAGTCCAAATTTTCTGAAGAGACTTGATCGCTTTATATGATGAACAGATTAAATTTAGGCTTTTATTCACACACTTTGATCAGCGAACATAAACAGAAGCTTCACCGAACCTGCTTGACGCAAAAGAACAAACCTCTTCACGAAGCTCAAATGTGCTGCGTAACACACGAGAATGATCCTCATTGGTTTTCACACGAGTCAAGCAAGCATGCTTGAGCTTCCATTTACCACAGCTGATGTGTGAGTTGATGAATGTGTATATGTGAATAAAAGCCTAAATTCAATGTGTTCATCATATAAAGCGATCGTGTCTCTTCAGAAAACTTGGACTAAACCGTTCAATTCTCATGGATTAGTTTTACAATCTGTTTATGAACTTTTTGAAGCATCGAAGTGGTAGTCTCGTAGCTGTCTATGGAGGCACAGAAAGCTCTCAGATTTCATCAAAAGATCTTCATTTGTGTTCCAAAGATGAATGAAAGCCTCACGAGTTTGGAACAAGATGAAGGTGAGTAATAATGACAAAAATTTCCTTTTTGGATGAACTAACCCTCTAAGTTTCACATAATCCCTATGCAATATTCACTGCTTCCTATTTTAAATTTAATAAGTTTAAGTTTCTAAGTTTATTATAAATTTCACTCTATGTAAACTGTTAATGTTTCAGAGCCCAAAATTGAATAGATACATTTTATGATGTTTAATATGAAAATAAGCATAATGTTGTTATATTAGATGTATCTTTTTATATTATATAACTAATAATAATGAAAGTTAATGAATGTTAACTTTGTCTACTTTATACCCAAGACCAGCCACGTACATACCACACCTGGGCCTTTTTTTTTTTTTTTTTTTTTTAATTTCTCTTATTTATTTTATTCAAACTTCTTTCAATGGACTTTCATGCAATGACTGGTGAGTATTTTGTCCTCTCAACTTCCAGTGAAGTGTTGTATCGATGTTCCCTTATTCCCAATGATGTTTGCAGTGCCTTTCGAACTGAATATTTACACTCACTCCGGATTGGAATCTCCCTTAACATGGTGGAATACCCTGTGAAGTCTACTTTGTAAGGCACTTGCCGTTGAATGGAACACTTCTGGTCTGAATGATTTGCTCTTTAATCAAACTGATCCAGAGTTCTAATAATTTGTTCTCACCAAGAACAATAACTACATTAGCATCCACAATAGCACACAATAACGTTCTGCTTAATAAAAGTGTGTTTTAAAGTTTGATGAATTCTGATTAGCTGTCAATGTTTTTCTTGTTCATCAGCTGAAAAAAAAAAACATTTTAAGTGTGATTCCAATTGTATTGTTCATTTGTGGCATTATCGTTATAGTTGTGCTGTGGACTCTGCTTTACTTTTAAAATTAAGAATGAGTTTTAAAGCTGTAGCTATAGTGATTCAATGTCCTGGACGAAGCGGTTAACCTTAACCTGGAGTTATGGTTTCAATTTTGGTCTGTTCGTTACACAAAACTATTGACTTTGACATATGTCGTGTGGATCACTTTTATGATACTATCAAATGAATGAATTTTATGACTAAATTAATTATTTAATTAGGTTATGTTTTTGGTTCAAGTGTTGAATGCTGGAATGCAGACTCTGTGTCTGTGTTTGTCTCTGTAGAGAGGTGGTAGTGGGCATGTTTACTGGCTATCCATCATTATTTTGATGAGCAGGCTAATTGCACAGCCTGCTTGTTAGCGGGGGCCGGGAAACGTCCTTGAGTGGATGCATGAAGGGTTGTTGGCGGGATTACGCACAACACGAAGTGGGTTTATTGTGTGTGTGTGTGTGTGTGTGTGTGTGTGTGTGTGTGTGTGTTTGTGCATTGTTTCTCTCTGTCCAAGGACTTCTCAATGGGCATTTTGCCAACTGTGGGACCTCTTTTAAAGGCTGGATTTAATCAGCACACTGTATGATTCACACACGGTTGCACCTGGTTATACTGTTCTGCTCTCCAGCTAGTCAGGACCTGGAGTTTTCGTGTTTATGTAGTTAAAGGATTAGTTCACTTTCAAATGAAAATTAGCTCAAGCTTTACTCACCCTCAAGCCATCCTAGGTGTATATGACTTTCTTCTTTCTGATGAACACAATTGGAGATATATTAATAAATATCCTGACGCATCCGAGCTTTATAATGGCAGTGAGCGAGTCTCAACAAGTATGAGCTGAAGAAAGTGTCTCAATCCACATCTATCCATCATGAATGTACTTCACACAGCTCCAGGAGGTTAATAAAAGCCTTCTGAAGCAAAACAATGGGTTTGTGTAAAACAATATCCATATTTAACAAGTTATAAAGTAAAAAGTTAAGTATAAAGTAAAGTCTAGCTTCCGCCAGATTGCCTTCGGTATTCAAGTTATGAAGAAAGAGTGAACTAGCATCGTGTCAGTTATACTTTTTCCGTAAGTTGAATTGGGAAGGTGTAGGACGTAGCATAAGCTTTTTGAACTGCAGGAGTTTTACATTTTCTTTGTATGTTGAATATGGAAGCTAGATATTTTACTGTATAACTTGTTAAATATGGATTTTTTTTATTTTTTTTTATAGAAACACATCGCTTCGCTTCAGAAGGCCTTTATTAACCCCCCTGAGCCGTGTGGAGTACATTTATGGTGGATGGATGTGGAGTCACGAGCTCATACTCATGATCCCTGTTTACTGCCATTATAAAGCTCGGATGCGTCAGGATATTTCATCAGAAAGAGCTAACATGAGCATTTTTATTTATTAGCATTACCAAATGTTAAATTCTGTAAGAATATATTGCTAATTGTTAGTTTATGTTAGTTAATGCATTAACTAATATTAACAAATGAGATTTTATTATAACGTGTTACCATCATATTTGATATGAGTAGCTAGAAAATGCAACAATATCTGATAAAAAGAGCTGAGGTTAGTGTGTGAAGCGATCCTGCAGACAAGAGAGAAAAAAATGTTCATGACCTTGCAATGCAGTTTTCTTTAATGTCCAGTGATCTCTCTGAGTAGTAATGATACAATGCTTCCTCATATTCTTTCCTTTTCCCTGCTCTCTCTTTCTCTCCATTCTACTCTCTCTCTCTCTCTCTCTCTCTCTCTCTCTCTCTATCTTTCTTTCTCTCTAAAAGACTCAGTCAGCAGTTCGGTTCACAGTCTGGCAAATGAGCTGTCCTATTGAAATAGAAGGGAGAGTGCTCCGTGTTGCAGAAAATGCTGCCACGGCAAGCCACACCGGAGAAAGAGAGAGGGGAAATTACTTGCTTGGACAAAGAAACATGAGAATGTCCTTTCACTAAAAATGTACCAATTTAGACTCATGTTGGATAGATTACAACCCTTTTCTTTTCCCTCTCCATCTCCATCTGCACTCATTATCATCTATAGATTACCTCACTGTCCTCACCTGTGCTGAAAAAAGTCTAGAAAAGTACATTTGTTCAATTGATTTTTTTTGTCCTCTGCATGCTCGTAAAATCCTCACAGGGTTTGTAGTTGGATGGCTACTTGGCTGAGCTAACAGTGGTTAGGTTTTTATGGACTTTTTATGATGTTGTGTGGTTTAAATGCTATCTCTAGGTCTATTTTATATAAACAACAGAGTCCTGTCTTTCATTGTGGCCCTCCTAAGAAATTGCACTGATGTGATCGCTCATGTTCGTTTAATACAGCAGCTACAGTAAAATATCTGAATTATGCATGTATCATTAATTGTTAAACCCACACATTTATTTTTTAGCGAAACTCTTTAAGTTTGTGTAAAACCTGCCGATCATGTTCTCCAGTGTGATTTAACAGGAAGAACATCTTGTGCTTTGAAGCAGAAACATCTGATTGTCTGTTTCATATTTTTTGATTAGTAACCTAGAAAATTATAAAACAGTTATTTATTTGAATGTAGTAACCATGTGAAATACAATTCTTACTTGATACTGAATCCTAGCAAGACTATAAGACAACATTTTCACAATTACATCAGATGGTCATCATAAACATAAACTTTTTGTTTTGTTTTCCCCACCAAGGCTGTATTTATTTTATAGAAACATATTTTTTTTAAATGTTAATTTTTAAATATTGATTAATTTTGAATATATGATGATCAGAATACATGATCCTTCAGAAATAATTTATTCGTCTCAATAAACATTTATTATTTTTATTATTAATATTATAATTATTATGATGTCAAAATGTCCCTGGAAGGATAGTAATGCTATACATTTTGATCCTTTTGGGGACATTTTTCACCATGAGGAAAACAGTTTATAAATCATACTAAATTATGATTTTTGAAAATGTAAAACTGCAAAAAATCTTCTGTGAAGGCTGTGTTAGGGTTAGGTTTTAGGTTAAGGCGTGAGTGTGTGGTTTATTTTCAGTGGGAGAAATGTGGAAAGCAACAAAATGTGGATTCGCTGGCGGGTGGCATGCAAGTAGTGCTTGTGCACCCAAATCCTGCTACTTCCACAAGCACGGCTTTTTGCGGCAATATTTTATTCCTTTTTGAGTGGTAATGGCAGCCACGTGAGCTTTAACCAATCATTGAACAGATTATTACCCACCAATCATTGAACATTTCACTGAGCTGGTATCAGAGTGTTAAAAACATGTAGGCCCATATGGAATTCCCAGACTTGTATGATGACCCATCACCAATCTCATACAGAGGTATAAATAAAGCTTGTGAGTGCCCGTATTGGTTTACCAGTTAAATTTACAAATACGTGCAAAATGTCAAATCTGTGTCTAACATGAAAACTATGCTAGTCATAGTCCCATTAAATTAAAAATAAATTTCCATTGTGTTTTACTAAATACAAATATGACCTTGTTGATTATAACTATGGCAATATCTGCCCCTAGTCCATGACGCAAACACTGCCTCGACTGCGAAAAAAAAAGCTACCACTATGAGTGAAAAGTGCAGCCACGCAACGATTTCTTTTCTTGCTACGTCCCATGTGAAATGGCATTTAGGGAATAGCATACACATTATGTACAATAAAAATCATTGTGTGAATGGAACATGGAAACCCAACGTGTGGTCCTGGTAAATATACCCCTAAATTAGTGTTGTAGTCAAGACCACTTAAACCGAGACCAAGACCAGTGTGTGTCGAGACCAAAACAAGACCAAGACTTTGAGGGGTTGAGACCAAGACAAGACCAAAACCAAGACTTTAGGGGGTTGAGACCAAGACAACACCAAGACTTTGAGGGGTTGAGACCAAGACAACACCAAAACCAAGACTTTAGGGGGTTGAGACCAAGACAACACCAAGACCAAGACTTTGAGGGGTTGAGACCAAGACAAGACCAAAACCAAGACTTTAGGGGGTTGAGACCAAGACAACACCAAGACTTTGAGGGGTTGAGACCAAGACAACACCAAAACCAAGACTTTAGGGGGTTGAGACCAAGACAACACCAAGACCAAGACTTTGAGGGGTTGAGACCAAGACAACACCAAGACTTTGGGGGGTTGAGACCAAGACAACACCAAGGCAAGGCGAGACAGAGTCAAGATCAAAACCAGACTAGCACGCCTCAAATTCATCTGAATTATCTACATTTACAGCCTGAGAAATTAAAAAGAAATAGAAATTATTTTTAATCATTTATTACCATTATAATAATAAGACACTATATAGAGCTGTAACAAATCAGTTGAAATCACTAACAAAATGTATCTTTACACTGCAGAGGTGGAACAGAAGTTGCATCTGAATTGGTACAATTACAAATGCTTAAATAATGTTGAGATTAATATTTTAAAAATAAAATTTTGTGTATTGAACATTTGTAAAAAAAAAAAAAAATCAATATTACATATTTGTGCTCATATTTGTAACTCTTTCTTGCGATATTGCTAAATTATATCATATAACTATAATATAAATATCAAGATATTATACAAGTGAGATGTTAACAAAGAAATCAGACAATGCAATGGCAATTTAGCAATATCCCCCGCAGTTCTTGACGGTCTTGAAGTAAAATCCCGAGTTATTTTAGTCCGAGACCAAGACAAGAACGAGTACAAATGCGGCCGAGATCTAAAACAAGACCAAGATCTTCAAAAATGGTCTTAAGACCGATCTCAAGATGATCTCGAGTACTACAACACTACCCTATATTTCCCCCCAAAGACCAATCATTTTTGACCTTGTGGGGATATTGGTTTGGTCCCTATCTGTGAGGGTTGTGCTTAGGGGATAGATTACACAGTTTGTATGGTATATAATCATTATGTCTATGGAAAGTCCCCATAAAACATGTGTGTTTATTTTTGAGTATTTAAGTAAAATTGCATTAAGTGGTAGAAGCAAATTTATAGAATTCACTGATTTTTAATTAATTTATTTTTTAAAATACTTGTGAAAGGCTCTCCACACAATTAAACATATTCTCTCTTACCCAGGGTAATTAAAATTCCATTTTTCAAACTTTTTTTTGGTAGTGTTAACAGTTGGAGTTATCTTTGGGCATTGCAGTTGATGAATGCAACACCTAAATTGACCCCATTGGTGGTGAATGGGCCCTGGGCCGTTCAGCCGTTGCTCTTGTTGTGTGGTCCTGCTTAAAGTCCTCATTACCGGGGCTTGTCATGGGAGAGGCGGTGTGCTGCATGAGAGAGTCTGAATCAGCCTTATTTGAATTCATAATTGTGCCTAGCTGAAGGGGAGATTTGTGAAGCAAGTCAGGGTTCATTGTTTGAGCTGTGTGAGTCCAGTGGAGGGTGCGAGGGAGCTCAAAGCTAATGTAATCTAAGCTGTTTGAGAGGGTTAATTGGGAAGGAGGAGAAAAGAGGGTTTGTGAGAGTGTGACTGACCTTTTGGAATAAGTTGCAACACTGCAATCGCAGTGTCTCTGTCGACTAAATTTAAAAAGAAGACATGGCGGGTAAATCAAGTATATTCTGTGCTTTTGTTCTCATGATGGTACTCTTTATAGCCTTTATAGAGTGCTGTTTCAGCTCTCAAATTGAAAATATTAAAGGAATTGTTCATCCAAAAATTTAAATTGTATTCTCATTTTGTTCCAGGTCTGGACTTTCTTTTTGGAACACAAAAGGAGAAACTCTGAAACCAGTTTAATTGGGTTTAATTTCAGTTAACGGGCCAGTGCTGCATTGTCACGAAAGTTAAAGCCTTTCCAATTTAAATATTCAAGCACATTATTCATGTCACATAACACCCAAAGCACGTGCTGCGAGCTCTGTTTAAAGTTTTGTGTGTGTAACTTTATATGCAAATGAGCTACTGCTCCCTGTCCCCTTTCCAGAAGAGGGCAGAGCCTTTTCAGCTTTTCAGCTGGAGAACATCACGCAGCCAAAATGTCAGAAATTGTCAGTAGCGGCCTTCAGCCTTATATGTTCAAACTGGAGTCGCACACAGAAGTCGCACACCTCAGGAAGAAGTTACAATTTTTAGAATGCAACAGGACGTTTCTGAATGGATAGTTGATGAATCTATTTTTGTGCAGTTGTTGTGGACTTAACTTTAGTCAACTTATGGATTAGCATGTTCGGTCATGACTCATGGTCATCTATAAATTGCTGTACATGTACCTACAGACCCAGAGAATATATGCTCCATATGGAGATAGACAGGTATTGTTTTTTGTTTAATTACGGTTATAATTTACATAATCATATTTAGCCGCATTAGCTGTACGGCATGCTAACAAACACATTCAGAAATGCGATTTAAAAACATGTACAAAATATGAAGTTTGATATTTGTTCTGGATATGAAGTTTGAGCATGAACAGTTGGTATCTACCCATCTTTCAGCATTTTTAGTGCAAATCCAACATTGAACTGACCCTTGAGAAGCAGTCCGTGCGTAAAATTATTTGACTTATAAGACTTGAAATTCTTCCACTGTGTCCTCAGTGGCTCAGATGCTGGAACATTTGTAATGTTTGTGCTGGCGCAGACATTATATCAATAGGTGCTATAGCGAGGATATAAACATGGCAGACTATGTGCAGCTCACTCAGGGCAGAGTCTGTGCTAATAGGGCAGATTGTCACCAGTCATTGGTGGGGTCTGGAACAGCATATATATATATATATATATATAAGGATTTGGTGGATTTTTACCATTAAAGTCCTTGTTTAATTTATACTGTGAAGACTATACAGTGTTATTTTAAATTTGATTACTTTATTAATGAATTTTCACTGGGATCTAAAAATGTATCATAACGTGATTTTTTTCTTCTTCAAAAATGTTACATGGTCAGTAAAACATATTTCTGGTTGGTACATTTTCTTAAGTCACCGGCCATTGACAGGAGTGGCAAAAAGTTAGTTTTAGGCCCTGGTCATGGTGCTTTTTCATTCGTTGTACTTTACGTTGTACCGATTCATTTTAATTGCTTGGAAAAGACTGACCATATAATCAGTGATCATTACTGATTACTTTCCCTTATCTGGTCATTAATTGCAAAATTTTACATGTGAACTTAATAGATCCATTGCTTTGGCTTTGGCTTAATGTAGATGTTATAAAGTCATTGCTGAGCAATGGTAATATATGCAGTGCAACATTCAATCAGAAGATCAGCTCATGGGTCACCTGCAGATGTTTTGTGTGTGTGTGTGTGTGTGTGTGCGTGTGTGTGTGTGTGTGTGTGTGTGTGTGTGTGTGTTGAAAGAAAGAAACACAAATGCAGAGCTATATTGTGAACATATTTGTTTTTGCTGGTGATTTGTTTGCATGGCCAAAAACATAAGGACATTATAGTCCTCTTTAATTTATAAACGTATTGATGGACAGTATATATTGCCTTGCCAGACATGCTTCGTCCATCATTTTATGATTAGATTATGATTAAGACTGCTTTAACACTAGCCTATATTCACTGACATTTCTCTTACCTAACCCTAACCCTAATCTGAACTCAAACACATACTCCTATACCAGGGATTTCCAGACTTTTTGGTCATTTGAATTTATTATTATTTACTTGAAGTATATTTTAAGTTAGCATTTCAATAATTTAACAACAAATTCACGGTTCTCTGATGTCGGTTATTGTTCACGTAACATGCAAGTTAACAAATAAAATGTTTTTAAGTAAGTGTTTTATTTTGATTTCTTTTAATTTTAAAATTATTTATTTGACATTTTTCACGATTTCATTATTCATAATCTTTTTATTAAGTTTTACGTCACTTTTGGTCCATACTGTCTCTTAGCTCTTTTGTTTGTGGCTTTGAGTCTACTCATAAGCCATGTGCACATTCCTGTGAAGTTTCAATTAATTGTGATGAATTAATTCACATGAACACTATCTATTTTTGCTTAGTTTGTTTGTGTTTAGCTTTTCTCTTGACCTTGGAGCTTGACGCTCACGAGAAGAAACCCCACCAGCCCCAAAGACTTATTCCTTCAATTTAACAGCAGACTGAGGTGTTTCTCCAGCATCATCGGATCAATGAAAAGTAAATAGCCTCCACTTCTTGTTTCACAGTGCCGTATTGATCTTTCCTCAGCTTTGGCTTCCCCTGCTTCCCTGGCGTCTTATGTCTTTCAGCCCCAGGGACGATGCTGATTGCCAAAGATTGGACAAGCTAACAAGCGCATGATGAGGAACCAGTTGGTTCTTCTCGCTTTCTCTCAGTTTCCGGAGGTCTTTGGGACAGGCACACACAAAAGGAAAGCTGATCCATGGATGTATGCTGTCATTCTTTTGGAGGCTGCTTTTTCTTCCTAGTTTTGACTTAGTCCATACTGACAGGGTGCTTTTGAGGATATGTTGGGGTCCAAAAATGAGTGGAATACCAGAAATCAATGAAAGGATGTATTCTTGGATCGGAGCTGGTGGACTAAATTTTAACTGCGTTCCAGTTCTAGTCAGTGACTCATTTATCAGAGTCTTACGTCTTAGAGGTGGCCTTTTGAGATCAACACACTCTGGTTTTACCGTTACATGTGGGTGAGTCTTAATGTTTTCTTCGGTTCCATCTTATGCCATATATGATGAGCGAATGGTGAGAGACACAGAGAGGGAGGGACAATTCAAACACTCAGCATGCCCTCTAGTCTAAAACAAGTAGACTGGAACTGAAAGTTAAGTGGAATTTTCCCACAAAAATACAATAACTAGTAATGAATTACTTAAATCACTGAGCTCATATAAACATATGAATAAATCACTTTTAAAAGCTTGGGGTGGTCTATTTTCAAAAGAAGTTATTAGTTGTATTCAGCAAGGATGCATTAAATTCATCAGAAGTAACAGTAAAGACTTTTTTTTACATTGTTACAAAAGAGTTTAAATAAATGCCATTCTTTTCAGTTTTCTAAAAAATAATCCAGAAAAAAAGTTTAATGGTTTTCACAAAAATATGAAGAAGGAGAACTGTTTTCAGCATTAATGTGTGCATTAATTATTTTTCTTAATATTAGAATGATTTATGAAGGATCATGTGACACTGAAGACGTAATGGCTGCAGAAAATTCAGCTTTAAAACATTTCAAATATATATATTAAAAAACTGGTTTTAAATTGACGTTTTTACTGTTGTTGTTTAAAATAAATAAATAAAAAAGCAGCATTGGTGAGCATAAGAGACTTCTTTCAAAGTCATTCAAATTAAAAAAATAAAAACATATCGACCCATACTTTTGAACAGAAGCCTATGTACTGCACGAAAAATCTTGTGTCCGAACATCTTTCAATAGTAATCCATGCTTTCCTCTATTAAATAAATCCAAGGAAGTCGCTTTTTGTGTATCCATCTATAGATTTACATTGAATTTGTTTACAAAATATTTCATTTACTCTTGACAGAAAATGTGTGTAACATATTTTAAAACAATATTCCGCCTCTGTGTGAATTAGCAATTTTGTTTTTCTTTGCATTTCATATTTCAGAGTTTCACTGGCAGATGACAGTTGTAAGTAGCCCTATTAGATAACCCTCAGGGTGCCCTTAGTCTTGATTTGAGTACAATTAATTTTCTATTATAGAGTGCTAAAGATGTTCGGCGCTGCTCTGGCTCACCTACAATATTGAGTAGCCAGCCAATTGTGGACTTGGTCAGGCCTTGTAGTGGGGTTTGGAGCTTCCCTCAGGGATCTCATTTATTATTTGCAGATATTGATTTGACAGAAAGGGCAAGGCAAACTACTCTGGTGTTGACTTAGACCTGGCCCCTGGCTGTTAACATGCTCTCAGCTGACCAATGCTGAGACTGTGATGTTTGCGGTTTGATCCATGGTTCTTATGAGGCGAATATGTTCAACTGTACAGAACACTACCCATTATACTGTATGTAGGATGAATTGGTCATGCTGTTTTTCATTTTAAATTGTGGGAGTCTCATATAAAGTTTATTGAGACGTGGCAGGATGGATTGTGATTAGAGCATGAACATGCTTTGGTCTTTGTGTGGAGGTTGAAGTTAAAGAAAAGAAAAATAAAAGATAAAAGTACAGATGTAGGATCTATCATGTTATTTGTTTTGTGAGAAAATAGAGGACGGTGCAGGTTGAGGTCAGGGCAGACAGACTGGAGGTAATCTGTCCGTCTCATTGCCTGTATTGCTCCCTCCTTAGTGGGATGTGTCTCTGTGGGATACTTCTTCTGGGCCATTCTAGCTTTTTCCAATTGGAGTAAAATGATACAATTTTAATCTATTTTAAAATATTAGCCGTGTTAGAATGAATCTGTACAGTAAACAAAATGACTATTTAAAACTAGAAAGAGATTTTTAATAATTTTGATATATCTATTTTTTTTCTCAGTTTGTTTAGAGTAGAAAATCGTGGTCTCCTACTAGACAAACATAAAACTCGACTTGACATCATCAATGACCGATCATTCAGACCAAGAATGAAAATGCATGTCTGTATGTCGATGTCATGTGGTTTTGGGGTTTGTTTCATGTTTATAGTTTCATGTAAATAGTCATGTTTCTTGTTTGCCATGTGCTTCCCTTGTTAGTGTCATGTTCTGGTCATGTGATTCTGCCATGTGCTCCCCTTGTCATGTGTCCTATGTTGTCATTGGTCCATTGGTTTCATTGTGCACATGTGTGTCTTGTTTAGTCATTAATCCTTGTGTATTTAAGCCCTCATGTTTGCTTTGTTTCTGGTCTAGTGTTGTTTCCTATAACCACTATTGGTGAGTGTTATGTTTTGTCATGTTACAGCCAAGTCCTTGTTTATTTACCTCTTGTTTATTTACCTCTTGTTTATTTACCTCTTGTTTATTTACCTCTTGTTTATTTGAATAAAGCTGCACATGGGACGAAATAACATTACTGTGAAAACCACAAAATAAGACCTGAATCATGAACATGAAACAAAACCACAGCTAGATGTGACAGTTGATATGAGTGATTTCATTTCACCTTAATGATATACAGTATATCACAATACAGTTATTTTTGCTGGAAATAAGGTTATGATGACTCAAATGCAATAAAACAAAGGTACAAATTAAATAAAGATTTAAATCAAGAATTTAACATTGCTTAGTCTTTGTACTGTAAGTTATATACTTTAAAGTTAAATGTATAATTTATTTTTGTTTAAGGACACTGACAGCAGCAGATAATAGGTATATTGCTTTAGACAAATTTTTGCATAATTGTGTAAAAGCAGTGATAAACAGCTCTCTGATTCTCGCTTTCATTGTGTAAACACTTAAAACCGCTTTTAGGGCAAAGTTTTTGTGACGATACAGAATTGCAATGTCACAAGCGTAACCGCGATAGAGAAGATAATTAAAAATGTCTGCCGGTTAATTGCTGACCCCTCTTTACAATTTCATATACTGCAATCTAAGCAGTTTATCTTAGTTATAATCCTTTTTTTTCCATTCTTAGCATACTCTTGAAGACTTTTAAATAGTTTCAAAAATACGGTTTTTGAATTCGATTCTTATAATCATTTCCCCTGTCGAGAGAAGGAGAAATGTGTTGTGTGTGTGTTTGTGACTGTGTGTGTGAGTGTATTGAGGGGCAGCCAGTGCTTCTCGACCTCATGAATCCTTAGCCTTGAGTTCTGGGACCAATAAGCACCTTCCCACAGGCCCGCTCTGAGCCTTGGCTCAACCACAGCTTCTGTTAGAGCAATCCGACCCTAATTGGCATTTAATGTGATGTCTGGGCCTGGGGTGAAGGAGCGTTGGAGGAAGGAGAGTACCCAAACAAGCGCTCAGGTTGAAACAATCATGATCCATGACATTCAGGAGCTGGAATGGCACTTGAGGTCTTAGTGTTGAACGAGACTCTTGTGGAAAAAATCTATTTGTAGATTGTGTTGCACAGGATGTTAAGGCGTGTTTTCTTTCAGTATAGAATTTGCAAAAGGACTTTTGTTTTAATCGATATTAACATTTTTTAGGGTGGTGGTTATGAATTATTGTAATAATAAATTAAATTATTTTATTTTTTTACAATAATAAAAATAAATAAAAAATCTAATAATCTAATATATTTGCCGATGCCGATAGTTATAAATGTTAAATATCAGCCAGTATATTGGCCTTGGTGAGATGGTAACAATGGTAACAATTTTCTCATCCAACAGAATTTCCACTAATTTGTTGCATACTTTACATACTTTTTCATATTTAGCCCTCAAATAGTCCCCCTTGGCATCATGAAACTCATTCAGTAAGCTGCTAATCATCAAAGAATCTATCTACAATCTATCCCCGTAAAATTTATGGAAAGGAAAAAAAAAAAACGGCAGCTGTGGTTGCTAGAACTTTACTGTAAAAAATATGGTTGCCATGTTTTAGATTTTACTGGACAGCTGTCTATTATATAGTTCAACACCGTATAGTTTAAAGGTATAAATTACAATACAAAAATATAAAATATAATATTACACACTGTAAAAAAATAAATAAAATTCTGTTAAATTTACGGTAACAAATTAAGTCCGGTATTTCATTAAGTGATATTATGTTAATTGACCAACCTGTTGAAGTACTAATATCTGTTTTGTACCTTTGTAATACCCTGACAACCACCAAACACAGTGGTGATGAGTCACATGATCACATCATCACAAGCAGCTTTTCAACAAGCTGAGTAGGACAATATTAATATACAAAAGGTGCACCCATCATGGTAACACACATGAAATTTTAAAAATGCAATAAACATTAATTTAACAACATTAGATGTAACATAAAACCTCAATGTACATAACTGATTAGAAAAACTAAGAAGAAACCGTTATTTCAGCGAAAATACATCAGATGTGAAGTGTTGCGCAGGGAATTGTGGGAATGTCAATTTATGTTTTTTCACTGTAAATTATACAATGACTTGTTTTTCACTTCCAAAAACTTTAAGTTGAACGGTATTTTACCATAAAATGACATTAAATGTAGCGTTAGATCTATTACAGTTGTTCACCGTAAATAGTACGTAGACTTTCTTTAAACCGATTAACTGTTTTTCACTGTAGAATTTTTTCATTCGTTCCAGATCTTTAATTCCATTTTAAGGCAGAAAAGAAAACATAATAATTAATAATAATCCTGAAATGAACAGTTATATTCCCAGATTGGCTTGGATTCTGTGTTTAGACTCCTAATTAAAACACCTTTTCTGTTGCTCTGTTGCTCCACATTTGCTCTGTGAAAAATATTTTTGTTCTCAGCCTTTTTATAAAAAGTGCTGACATGTCTTCACCGATATAGAAACCCCACGCATACAAACACACAGGAGTATACACTTTTGGCATGCAAAATAATTCTGCCTCTCAGTTTTGTCTCACTCTGTTGCCAAAACTGCTCGATACACTTTAAAAAGACTGTAACTGTACACCAAAACAGTGTTCAAATTGACATTTGGCTCATCACATCAATATAACACCTACTGTCTGAGCTTCCCATAACTTTCCTTTCAGCAAAATACAAATCACACACGGCTCTGGCAATTCGATATAGCTCACAAATAAGATTATTTTGGTGTTTTAGGCCACTTGACACCCGTCAAGTGTCAGCCAGCCACCATAACATTTGCTCATTTTCATCAACGCCGAAGCCAAACTGTTTTGCCCGTTAGCACCAATGCATGCATGGAAATGTCTCATTTCAACTTTCACGCTAGTTTTGAAAGGGAAAACAAATCAGGATGCGTTAGCACATTTGATGGAGGATGTGTGTAACTGCAGTGACAACTGCCTGGACGGCGAATGCCGGTTACCAGCAGTTCGCATTAAGTTACGCAAACACTAATTGGAGAGTACCTGGCTCCACTTCACTGACTGTTTTCTGTTTTTGGCAGAGTCTCAACAGCGAGCTCACTGCCGTTTCACTTGATTATCCCCAAATGGGAAAAAAAGCTGCCTGATTTTGAAAATGTCAGAAAAAGAGAGAAACCTTCAACTCAAACATGCGTATGGCCTGTTGGCACGGTACTTGCTTTTGATTTCCGGATGTCCCTGAAAATTGATTTTCAGCTGTGATTGCGTACATTGAGGCTAATCAAAGGTTTTGAATAATTGCTCCGGTATGATCTTCCAACATGAATTTGCAGTGTAGAGCATACCGGCTTTTGCCAGAAACATTTGCTAGGATGACCTCACGACATACCTTTCAAATGATTCCCAGTTGCGTCTATGATACTGTATTTCCTTCTGATTAGCTCCTAAATGAGCATGCATGCTTTTCTTAGTCCGCAAGGAATGTTGAGTTTGGTACAAAGTGCACACTTCTGAACTTCTTCATGTGGTCAGGTTTTGTGTCTGATTAACACATCTTTACTTTACTCCTTCACACCGCATTTGTCTCACTTCTCGCTCTTGCGAACGGGAGCCGCACAACAAGACCCGCTGCTTTACGCTGTAACAGTGTAATAAAATGAGTGCACCATTACCGCCACGGCTTTTCCTACTCCATTCGGCAGGAGGGAGAAAATAATAAATTGGTATGAATTACAGTGCATCTACTTATCCCTCAGAGTCAAATTGTTCAGTAATGCTCATAACAACCAGAAGAAGCTCTTTAGTGGTAATGCATGACTGCTTTGTCTGAGGAAGACATCTCCTCCTGAGCTTCGCCTTTGTGCGCCGGTGAAATGTGGTCTTTCGTTTAGCGGCGTAATGCATTACGCTGTTTGTGGAGGAAGAAGCAGATTGATTGGGGAGGGCTGGGAGATTAATAACACGCACCTTTTGGTTATGACACCCATTGTTTCATAGATGCCCTGTAGAAGTGTGCTCCAAAAAATGCATCATTGTGTAAAATATTGAGCCTGCAGCTTTTCATTACTCTCAGCACGGCAGACGGATACAGCTAAACAGTAATAAACTGTTTTCCTCCTGTTTTATGATTGAAAATACTATAGTGGGGAGAAAATGGCATGTCAAATCCGCCCACAAAAACAACTGTCTTGTTTGGAGGTGCGGGTGACATGGAGGTTGTGTCGCTTAATAAAAGTGTCAGGTGCCAGACTGAGCTAAGGAGTCTTTCGTTCTGACAGCTAACGCAGAAAAATGAGCGACCCATGGCCACGTTCACTGCAGGGAAGCACGGTAGGCTGTAACCTTGAGAGGAGGAAGCCCACCACCCCCCATAATGCCGCTAGTTTGCACTGTGTGTTTGCTTTGTGTTTTTGCAGGAATTAATCTTTTTGCATAGATGCTACCAGGAGAGCAGTTGGACTTGTGTAAAGAGTTATCGAGGTTACATTTTTTTGCAGTTTGATTCAGCAAACCTTGACATTCATGGATGGGTCTATATGAAGTCAGTTATGAAGTACACAGTGTAGTAGCAGAGGAATCATGTCCTTTTTCCCAACTTTTGGTAACACTTTATATTGATGGTCCATTTTAGATGTTCTGCTAATTATAAGTAACTTTACAACCACATGTCAACTTATTCTTACCCGGACCCCATGAAAACTTAACAGTCTACTACCACATAATACAGTCTACTAATAGTCTAATGAGAGTTAGTTGACATTAGGGGTCGCGATGAACTACAAATCATTCCAGAACCTGCCGTGCATATATTTTTTAACTGAATCGCAGCCTTTTTTTTGATTTCACAATAACACTATGGAATGATTTTAATATATTGTACAGCGGCTGCAGCCTTTGAAACCGGTTTAATAATATGGTCCATTGATTCTCGTCCATGGAATGTGCTACTTCCAGAATTTTGCTGGTTAAATGACATGGGTAAATTGCAAATGAGAATTTGTTTTGTTTTTGTTTTTTAAATCGAGCACTCAAATTTAATTGAGGAATCGTGACGCTGTTATCTTGTAACGAATTTCACTTCAGTTCTACATTTTGATTGTGAGACAGAAAAACAATGCAAGCACTGCAAAATTTTTACCTCAAAATCAGCTCCTTCATGCTGATATCATGAGACAGCTTTCACCTCGGCGAGAAATATCGTCACATTTTAATATCGTGGCATGAGATCTCGTCACACCCTGAGTTGACATGTAGCAAAGTTACTTATTGTTAGTAGAATGTTGAAAGTGTAACCCGGGTTATGATTGCAGATTGCTGATTTTGTAGGTAAGAAACATGTACATTTGATCAGTCCAATTATGCTGCATCCTCTAGTTTGTTTTTTTTGTTGTTTTTTTTCCCCCTCTTTAATTTTGAAAAGGCCAGAAACAGGAAAGGACTGAGAGGCAGTTTTAGAGAAGGAAAAGTTTTGGCTTAAACGTTTCTGGCTGCTTTCTCCTTTGCCCCCTACTGAGCCTACTTGGACTCGAGGAGGAAACTGGATCATCCTTGACTTCCTCTTCTAGGCTTATATAACACATCACACTGAGTTTTGCTTTAGGCTGTTTTATGTCCCGTGAATTCACTTGCCATGATATTCATAGTATGTTGACACAGTGAGGATGGAAGAATGGAGATAGGAATGTAGGGAATATGAGAATGGGATGTTTTCATATCGTGGTAGTAATGCACACATGTACACGATACACAGATGCTAGATGCTGTATTGTTGGAATTTCCACTGTAAATTGTTACTTTTCTACACAATGTACACTACTATTTAAGTTTCTTTTAGTTTTTTCTTATCTTTCTGTAGTGTTTTATATAGTATAATGCTTTTATTCAGCAGGAATATATATATATATATATATATATATATATACAAGTGACAAAGACATTTACTGTTACAATAATTCAAATAAATTCTGTTCTTTTCAACTTTCTATTCAAAGAATCCTGAAAAAAATAGTGTTATGGTTTCCACAAAATTATCCAGCAGCACAAATATATCTTGAGCACTAAATCAACATAATCATATGTGTCATGATCATATGACACTGAAGACTGGCGTAATGATCCTGAAAATTCAGCTTTAACATCAGAGAAATAAATTGTAAACATTTTTTGTTTTTATTGTAATATTTTATCACAATATGATTGATTGATTGATTGATTGATTCATAGATAAAATAAAACCAGCATTGGTGAGCATAACATACACTCTTTAAAAAACATTAATTCTTACCAACCTCATACTTTTGCACTGGGTTGTATAATGAAATAAAAAATGATGTTATACAGAATTATATCTGACCGAAGTCGGTGCAGGGTTTGAAAAGATTCAAATTGTATTGTTCCTGAATCAGTTGTTGTGTAGACTGTAAAAATGAGATAAAAAAAAAAGAATAATACCATTTTTTTTCCCACGTTGTTCCAGAAGATGAATTAACCCTAATTAAAATGTTGGACAATATACTTTATTCAAAGGCAAAAGTAAATTAACAATAATGAGATTCAATACAATTAAAGCTGAATTTGGAATGCATTCCACAAACAAGACTTTTCTAACACAACAGAGTTGATAATAATGCCATAATTATTTCTAATAATTAGTCGAAAAGAAAAACAACTTAATCAGTTTTTATGTTAGTTTTCACATTTTTTTAAGCATCTCTCCTGTCTGTAACCTCCACAATTTATCTGCAGGGCCAGCTTTGTTCTTGTTATTTAATTTGCTGCTGTTTTATTTCATTTATTTCTTGTGTTGCACAAATTGCTTTTTGACCTTGCCCGTTATAAAGCGTAAGTGAATTGAAAAGCCATTGATACACAGACATTTGGGCATGGACTGTACTCGGGCATTAATCTTTCCACCTGCAATGTGGGACCCTGTTCCAAGATGGTCAGATATATTTATTTATTTCTTTGTGCCCTGTATTATTTTCATTATCTTAAGAGGGCACAGAAAAGCTCATTGATGCAGCCGTCTGCAGTGGCGGAGCACACACTCGCTCAAACTCACACGTACACACACTCTTGCAGGGCATCTAAAAGTGCCTCTCTTGCATTCTGCCTTGACAGTGACAGAGTGAGTCTGGGCCTTTTGTTATATTTCTTGTATTTGTAAATGCTGTGTCCTACGTTCTAGCCTAAGACCAATTTAAGTGGTCTAACAGCTGTTGCCCATCTGATCCATTGTCTTTAAATATGTGACTAACAGATCCCCCTTGGTCGTATTGAATGGTACCACACTTTTCAGATTATCTGCTTGTATAGTTATGTAAGTATTAAATATAGTGGTCCTGACTCACCTTAATGAGATAAGATATCCCATAAATAAAATAAAAAGGATGATACAAAAATAAAATGAAATGCAAAATAAAATAAGATTCAGCTGAATATCAGTGAAACAATCAATAAAATATTTTGTCCTGTTTTAAAGAAAAAATATATAATATTTTTACATATATAATGTAAAATAGTGTTTTATAATAGTCTTATTCTAAGCATAAATCTACCAAAATTTAGTGATATTTATGCTATAATAATAATAACTATTATTTTGATTATGATTATGATTATAATTGTTATTTTATTATTTGTATTATTAATAATTTTATTTTATATAAATATTTACCAATAGGTTAAAAAATAAAAGAAAAAAAATATTCAGGTAAATTCATTTTATGACTTTTTAGGACACTAAAATTAGGGAAAATGAATAGAAATGTAGTTTGCTGTTTATATGGAATCGCGTTATATTATTATATCATATGGTTACATTCATATTATATTGTTGCATTTTACTTTGCTATTTCACTGGACTGGATGAGCGATGGTTTGGGATCACCTATGGGATCCTCCATTGATTGAGTGTATCAATGTCACCTTTAGTGTTGTAAGAAGGCACAGATCACACAGCATGTGTCACATCACATCCTGTTTCAGTGTTGTTGTCTTGTGGATGTATACCTTTATGCTGCAGAGATGACACCTCTTAGTCTTAGTCTCATTTGGTGAATTGCTCTTCTCCAATTTGGTCTGAGACAGTAATTTCTATAATGACCCCATGAAACATCCTCCCAGCAGATAGGGTGACACTCAACCATCTACACCTTCTCTTCCCTAATTCCCCTGCTCTCTCCCTTATGGCAGTAAGAGTCCAGTTGCTGTAAAATGGTATGGATAATGGCCTTTGGACAAGAGGAATGGCTCAGTGGGCCAGCAATGGGATATAGTGGTGTGCTCACCTCCAGGTCACTCAGTGTTATTCAGGCATGGTCAGACACTGATCAGAAATCATTTTCATTTAATGGCCATTTGGGAAAGTAGGAGAAAAGACTGTGTTCTGTGTTCTGGCTGTGTTTACAAGATCCCTACAAAAATATAGTGTGAACTACTGCTGATGGTGTATAACTAGTGGTCCAAAAACTAATATGAGCACTAAAATCATTCTTTAAAATATAATTTTTCAGATTTTCAGATTTCTTAGAATTTTTTTTCTTTATCTTTATGATACAGCCTGCATCTGCCGTTTTTATCAGCAATTTGTTGTTGTCAACACATTATTTTTCATATATTTGACATTATTGCAGCACCTCTCTTCCCAGTCTGTCAGTAATGCTCTGTTTAGTTTCCAGTCTCTATAAAGCCCCTCCTTTGTAAAAGCGCAGTGTGCTCTGATTGGTCGGTTGGACCAATGTGTTGTGATTAGTCAACAGTTTTAAGTGTTTTTTCAGAAATATCACGTCCCTTACCATAACCGCGAGCAACTCAACCAGACTTTTATGTGTATGTCTTGGGCAGGAATTATTTAAATGAGGAATATTGTGACGTGTATGTTCCCAGAAGGAAACTTAAGACAACAATTGAGGCGTTTCAGGCAGTTCAGAAACAGTTCTTACTGATAAACAGAATAACTCCCTTTGGAGTGGACTTTTTCAACTTCACAGATGTTTTTCATGTTGAAACAACAACATTATACACTAAAGAAAGTTGAAAATGCCAAAAAAAAGCACAATAAGTCCTCTTTAAAATAAATGCCACAATATTTTTGTATGTTAAATCATGCAAGCTGTCCTAGTATATGTATAACTATCCTTTCACTTGCCTGTGCTGATAAAAAAGCCCCTTTTAGATTCTGACCTCTGCATGTCAGCTGTGAATTTGTATGCCTGCCTTTGTATACGCTCTCAAGAGCAGCTTTCAGATCACAGCATGTCCCCGTCCACTTACGCCGTCAAAATGCATGGTTTACCTTCTGTGTAGTGTGTGACATGTTTTTCAATCATGCATTGTAGCCATGCAGCTGCTATGGACGTCCGTCACTGTTAAACTGTGTTGTTTCATTCTAGCTTCGGAGCAAATCCATGGCATGTCAACACGTTTCCACTATGCTAATGCATTGAGCTTCAAGTGGCTTAAAAAGCTGTTGACCAGATAGAATCCTGGCAATGGGATTTTAGCTTGGGCTGTCATATCACATTCAACACACTGGAAAGGTTTGTGTTGCTTCCAAATGCTGTTTTTCTCAGTGTCAGGTCTGATTCGATACATTGCCCTCACAGTGGCTTTGACGAATCGTGCCAAACTGAGAGCGTCACCAACAATCTCACAGTGACTCTCTAAACATCTTGCTGATTTGAAATGTTGAGAAAGTCAGGACAGTATGGTCTTGCATGGAGTTGTTTTTTGTTTGTTTGTTTGTTTTTCCAGTACTTATAATCAATCTAACATGTCTGTGTGTCAATTCAAAACTTAAGAAAAATTCTTTTCATATGTATTATAAGTTAACTTGTTGACTTGCACAAATGTGTATCCGCTCAGGTACTAGACTGTGATTAATTGTTTTGTTCACTTAATCTACAGATATAAATAATATCTAAAATAATTTGGTTAATTTGGCCCCTCTCTCAATAACACGTCATCCAGAGCCTAAATAGGATTAAACTGTAGCTGCTTTCCTGATTAAAAATGTCTTTTGTCAGAATCTGCTTCATAGCGGGATTTTTAACGAGGAAGACGGTGAACAAGACAGACTGAGGGAGAGGAAGAACAACAGTAGAGTGGGATTAAAATCAAGGGACTGCTTCGCCAGCAGGGTGGTGTGAGGTGAAAATAAGGGAAGGAGAATTTCATTTGCATACCCAGCATGCCACCCGGACCTTTCCGGAGATCTGCGTGTATCCACCGCCGAGCTTGGCAAGTATGTGCTCATTTTACAGGGCTGGGTTTATGAAGCGGGCGGAGGGGGTGGCGTGGGTATGCTTCGTGGAGGGAGTATGTGGGGCAAGAGGGTGGCATCAGACCCCATTTACATGTTTGCGCTGTGCCAGAGGTGCTGTGTAAAAAGAGATTGCAATCCTTGACACGACACGCACCCTCAGGAATTAGCCCAATTCACAAGCCAGACAAGATGGCTGCTTTGCCGAGCAAGGTCTTGCAGGGTAATTTTCACTGAACAAACAAGCGATCTCATTATCCTCCTGCACCTGAGATGTCCAAGCTCCCCCGCCTCCTTCCCAGCCCTCGTTCGTTCACTCTACCATCCATCCCCCTCTTTCGCCGTCCTTCGCCCGGTCTAGGCTTTATTAGAGCGCATCTTTTCCATTGGCTGCGCTTGCCCTGTTGTCAGGGTCAAGTCAAGGGCACGCAGCCTAGATTGGAATCATTTGTCACATGGTGCAGCAGCAGAGCTCATATCAGCACAGCGGCCGAGGCATGTTGCACCCACTCTTGTTTGCACCTATGACATTAGGAGCCTCCAGACCTCGCAGATGGGCATTCCGGTGGCTGAGCTGGCCAGGTAACGGTCGAGCCCCCATCCTCGAACACAATAGCATATCATCAGGCACAGAGAAGAAAGCATCGGCGGTGCCGTCAGCATATATTCCGAAGTGCCTGTTTTGGCCTTGCTTTGACAATGGTAAAATTGCCCACGGAGCGACCGGAATAATCGCAGTGCTTTTCACAGCTAAAAGCAGCACAACCAAATAACGAGAAAGTGACAATTCTGTTTCTTAACTGGTGTAACGGTGTAAAGTGTCGCAATTTAGTTGAGAGCATGTTTTTATTCTTTTTTTTCTATCTTTTTCTCTTGTGCTTTTTTTTTTCCCCATGGTCAGCAGGAGCTTGCATGAACAATGGGAGGTGCTGAGAAAGCATGTGGAAAATGACTTTAATACACCATATAGAACGGCTTATTGCTTTGGTCAATAGGCTGGAGGGAGGATGGCACATGCGGCCGCATGGGAAGGTTAGAGCTGTCAGTACATTACATGACTGATACGAGCCGAGCTTATGAGCTCCCTAACGGAACGACCTCGCCAGGCAGAGTCATAAAGGTTACGTGTGACACAAATCTGGCTATTAAAAGGAAGATTAGACCACTGATGTACACAGGAATAAATACAGGAATTCTGTAGTATTACCGTATAGATGAGAGATATTGCACACTTGCAACATGAGTAGAAAACAAACCAATTTAAAAGAAAACCATTGACAAAAGCAGAATATATGGCACGACATTTGATTGTTTTGGGGAATTTTTTTTGATAGAAGTTTTTTTTTTTTATGCATACTATGAATTTGGACTCAAATAGCGATGCACGCAAATAACTTTTTTAATCAAACCAAAATGAAAGGGTTTTTTTTAGCCAATTACTGATAAGTTTTAGTAATTAAAATGGGATAATTGAACTCAGTATGCTGTTGATTGTCAGGATAACTTTTGATAAAACTTTTTGGCAAAGTTTTCACTAAGTCATGATTTTAAAATTTTAGTCAGTTCAAATAATATTGAAATGTTATTAAACCATTAAAATGTAATTTGAGAAAAAAAATGAAACTAATAACAGGAATCAAACTTTAATCTCACAATATAGTGTATTATTGTCAAAATCTGTTGTTTTTACTGTTTTTCACCTGAGAATTCCAAAAGAAAACTTTGTGGCATCTTGATACTGGTGGTCTTGTGTAGTAATCGCTAAGCAAATGAACCGGCCAGATTTTTAAGGAAAAATGCATTGCACTAACTGGATTTCTGTAAGCTCTCCTTATGCATGGTTCTTACCATCTTTCTATTGCCCTGAACACAAAATGTGACAGTTCACACAGGGGTGAATCAAATTTTTCATTGGTCACACAAAAAATGAGGGCAACATTTGTCATGGGATTTTATTATCTTAATTGTTCTTTATTATCAGTATTGGAAGTTCAAGGTGGAATTATTTTTCTGTGATGTGCCTGTATGTTCTGTTATTGTAAAACTTCATTCACAATTTAGATTTACATTGTCAGCATGAACATCTCAATAATAAAAATAGGATTTCTAGCTCTTACTCCACCATTCACTAAAGACAGGTGGAAGAGACAATAATTCAGTTATACACTACCACAAACAAGCTCCATGTTTCACACAGCCTGACTATAATTGCCTCAGACAGTGCTCTCCCAGGCCGGGTCAGCTTGCTATGCTTGTTATTACTGCCGACCTTATCAACCAACTGCGCCTGACCGGGTCAGCTGAACCCGACCGTACCTTAACCTCAGGGTCACGTTCAACAGCTGCAAAGGTCAGTGTCGATCGTGCTCGCCCCTCTCAGTTCAACTCCTCTAATAACGAGGAGAAGCATGGTTGGGGACTTAGAGGGATAGATCTGTATTCTCCTCATTACCTTGGGTTTATGCCTTTATCAGGTAACTGGGGAACAGAATTTTTATGGTTCTTGAAAAGCAGTATACAAAACACACACACATATATATATATATATTATAATCCTTGGAAAGAACAGACCTTAACTCATCATAAAAGACATGCATGACACTGGGCATCTAAAAGAAAACTATAGCTGGTATTGGCCTTGTTACAATTATTGTTTTGTGTTACTTTTCCTTTTTGACTGCAATAGACAGTTTAATAGACTCTAATGAAAAAAAAAAATCTCACTGAAGCGAATGTAAACCTTGAACATTTTCTTCTTTATTTCTTTCTCAGTTTGGTCAACTGGGACATATACCGTTTAGGATGGCTGTATGGATAATGTTTCACTGCAGGAACTTTCTCCTGGAACTAGGGACTTTTGGGTGGTACTCAGAGTGTTTTGACCGCATGGACCAGGTAATGTATCTGCTCATGAAAGTTCAGGAACTTCCGGGGTTGTGATTTGTGCTCTGAACATGCTCATTGGTTGAGTTAATGCAGCATTTTGATTGGTTGACTCTATGCAGCATTTTATTTCAACCACCATTTCTAAAAGTCTGTTGCGGTGCATGCAGTAGGAGTTGTTTGCTATTAAAAAAATATGACCAATGGACCGTCAACAAGGTTCGGGCTTAATATGTGGAGAACGAATTTCAGCGGGAACTGGATAGTCATGCACAGTCCTACGTCTTCTTCACGGTAGTTTAGACCGCAATTAAAACACAGACTGCAACAGGTCTGTGGGAAAAAAAGTTCCTGGGACAAATTGCTCTAGGTAATTTTGGTGGAAAAATGGCTAATGACGCTGTAAGGGCTCAGGTCTTTCAAAATAAAATAGGCTGAGAGCTAAGATGTTTTAAGATGTACTTCTCCCGTTAAGAGTTAGGAAGTTTACAAATTTTTTTCTGCATACATTGGTTGGCCAGAATCCATTGAAATTCTGGTTGATAGTGTTCAATGCGATTCCTCGTGTTCGTAGTGTTTTTTTTTTTGTTCCAACACCATCATGTTATTAACTAACATTTTAGAAAATCAATTAGAAAATTTTGGATTTTATTTTAATCAATAAGATTCACAATTCTTATATCAACCACTTTCACCTCCAACTGTAATGGCCGTTCTGAATTAAGCTTTAGGGAAATAGGTGTAGTGTGGAAATATATGGCGCGTTCAAGTCTTCGTTGGAAGTTCATAAGAAATTCCTAGGATGTTCATACAAGTTAAGAAGTAGTAATTAAGACATCTGCTGCGTTCAAAACACTTTGGTTGGGGTGCACTTTTTCTACAAAATAATGAATAAATATAATAATATAATGGCCAATAATATATATTTTAATTGTACAATGCTGTCATATTTTTGTACAAGCAATTGAACTAATTTCAGTTGTTAAAGCGTCAATTAATTTCAACAAGTCAATACAGACACTGCATCTATCTCCCATATTTTCTTACTGAGACGCCATCTTCTCGGAAACTCAGGGCTGAAAGAAAAAATCAGAGTTTCCCCACTCATAATTACAACTTGTGGTGGCGTTCATGTGCGTTCAACTCATAAATATTATCTTCTCAACATGACTTGAATGCACCAATAGTACTAACATATTAATGATCTATTTTAACTCTATGACCATTAACTTATGACCACTCACTTGATTCAGCTTCTCACTCTCACTAACTTCTCACTCACTTGATTCAGATGCACTTGTTTGATTGTGTGAGCAAGTGCAGTTTATCAAGCTACCTCACAAGAATTCAGGACATGAGTGTCCGCTGTCTTACTCAGGCTCTTTCATGGGGCTCTCTAAGCTCTATTGATCACCAGGTGTTTCTTCCCTCATTCTTTCAGAGTCAGTAAGCTTGCATCGCTCTCTCTTAATTTGCTTCTTAAAGCTGGTACAAAGCTTGTCTTGTTCTCTGACACCAAACTCCTGCCACTAACGGCCCTCCCTCACATCCGGGCTGCTTCTTCACGGGTGGCTCTGGGTTTCTTTTCAAACTGAATAAAGTGTTATTGAGTTCCTGGCCCTGTACACACATACAATCTACTTCTATTCTATAGCTCTCGGCCATTTGATTTTTTTTTCCCTCCCCAAAAGCCACCGAGTGGGCCTGTAATGAACGAAGGATTACCTGCCGCCCAACCTGTAAACTGACCTCATTACACCCCCATGACATGCTCAACAGGGTCACCCCTCAATAGCTAAGCCCCATTCACATGAAAAGGCCTAGAGCACAGCTTTTCAGACCTCCCAAGTAGCTCAGCACAACCCTGCTGTCTTTACCTGAACACCAAAGTAAAATTCCTTTTCCTTCTAAAGCCAGACAATTAAAACCATTCGGGCATGAGGGGGATTTTGGTCATCTCCAGAGTAAAGGCCATTGCTTCTCTGGAATCAGCCTATAGGCATTGCTTGATCTTTTAGATTATGAATGATAAAGGTCAGAATGTTCCCAGATTTGGCCCTATGCACTGCATTGGCATTTAAGGTTATGAATGGAACCGCACTGTTCTTCTTAGTGATTGACTTCCATTGGTGGTTGATTGCTGGCACCTGTCTCATATAATGGCCTGTGTTGTGTGGCCATTATTTGAATGTAATAAGGTTTAACTGAGTGTGGTGAGTCTTAGCCAATTCATGAAAGAGTTTTTGTAAAGTTACCTGAGAATGTAAACATTTTTACTAATATAATAGTGGATGTATTTCTTTAAAGCAAAGTGTGGGTGGTACTATAGATTATGAGCGGACTTCATTCATTCATTCATTCATTCATGCATACATACATACATACCCAGGCACTGTATATAATATAATCTCCCCTCATAAAAAAAAAAAAAAAAACCTATCCTTCCCCCTTGTTCCCTTCCTACTCTAGCTTATGGTACTGAGCAATGTATGAAACTTGTATTGTGAGCACTTCCTGTGTTATTTGCCAATTCATGAAGAATCGCTTGTTTGTTTTCCTCACTTGTAAGTCGCTTTGGATAAAAGCGTCTGCTAAATGACTAAATGTAAATGTAATATCTATAAAAAATAATGTACTCATGCTGTACATTATAATATTGATATGCCTACATTAAGTTCTAAATCAATTTTAGTTTTTAGCATTTATTGTGACATTACACATGTAAAGCATAAAATTATTTAAAGTGATTTGGACCCTTTTCACTGACTGATGTGTTTTTACAGTTATTAACATTGTAACACTATATTTTGTGTGTTTTAATTTCAGAAAACTAGTTACCAATGCTTCGTTGGTCTTTCTAACACACCAGCTGAAGGAGTGATGGCAAAGTTGATGTCTTTCTCTCTTCTGACCACTCACTGTAATAAATCTGGAAATTTTGGAAAGTCATAGAAACACTATCCTGGATTTTTTTAAAATATCATATCATGGATATGTCTGTTGTATTTTCCATTCACCACTATAGAAGTTTACCCAACTATAATGACTTGTGCTTCTGGAAATGTGAAAAGGGTCCATTCTCTATGGCTGTAGCACCTCCTGGATGGGCACAAACATACCTTTTATCACTCACACTGTCTGGCTGTTCCCGATAGTTTCATAGACTGCCGTCTTCATCCCTCACTCTGGACCAGACCGTTGACAGCTCACTGGCTTCTCTGTCATGACGCAGTGCTGGAAAACCAGAGGTTGTGGCAGGGGCCATGACATCACCCCCATCTGGCCTGATTGGGACGGCCCATATGCCTTTAATACAGCACCAGATGTGGAGCGGCTTAGGGCTCCCATCCTTTCTCCTCCCATCTCATCTGCTTCCTACAACCCCCTCCCCTCCCATTGCCAGTGGTATCATCCCAAGTCATGTTTATTGCCCACTAGCAAAGACGAAAAAAACGTTCTATGGGTCACATACTGTAATGCTCTGATGATTGGGAAGGGATGATTTTTGTTTCAAATGGCTTCAGTCCAGGGTTTGACTGTGTGGGTGTGAATGGTGAATGGTGAATGAAGGAATCAAACAGTAAATTGCACCCTAATGCCTTGGTAGACATGCAAAAGTGTTGGTCATGCATAGTAAGCATTTAAATTTCATAAAAACAACTGCTATGAAGATAAAAAAAAACTGCTATAGTTGGTGGTTGAAATTCTGTCAGGAGATGAATAGAATTTGAAAAAAGTACACATATATTTCATTAACCTGCATTTCATCTGTATAGAATCCTCCAAAACCTCAATGGTTATGCCAGAACTGTTTAAAGGAGATTTGGGGGTCTACAATCTGTTTTATTAATTTCAGTGCTGAATTTGTCCTTAGGGATCTTTGCAAAGGAATGCTGGGATAGATTTGGACTATGGATGCTCCCATATGGCAAATGTTTTGCTCAGGGCTTAATTTGTGCCGGAAAACAAGGGGGATTCAGATCCGACACCTCCGGAATTGGATCCGGCACCTATTTTAGTGATTCCCCACCACATATGCCTCTGAAAGAAATTTTTGCAATGACTTATACTTATGTTTCATGATGTAATGCAGCAATACTTGATCTAGCACTATCATCAACAATTTGTCTATTACTGTGACAGTTTGTGCCCCAGGCCCAAACTTTTTAGTCACCAGTCCTTGGATCATCATGTTATACATTTAAATTAACATAATTTACAGTTTGTGATTATAAACTGTATACTTCCGTAGCTTCTCAAGATGGCTGACACTACAGTACCGCTCCTAGTACAGTGTGAGCCCAATTACAACACTGAACAGAGGGACATTTGCTGGCAGCCCACTGGTTTTTGTGTGTAGTGGCTTGGAAAGACTCCATCGCTGCCAGCGCAGTTAGTCCAACAAATCAGCAGTGCTGCTGCACAAACCGTATCTTCATTTTTTTTTTTTCCGTGGATTATGAGTTCCTCCTATTGCGCAGGACAAGGCCTCACAGTCTGACATTAGGACGATCTGGGCTTGGATGTTCTGTGTGTGTAGGAAGCAGGTTAATATACAGTCATCAGACATCTGCTGCAATGTTGCCTTCCAATAATCTTCGCCTGCGATCTGTTGCCAGCAATTGATGACCAGATTTTTTTTCCCTTCCTCTTCACTCCTCACCCTCCCCCTACTCCCTGCTACTCATGGCAGAGTTTTTCAATTTGGATTGCCATTCGTGCTGGACTTTGGTGACAGATTTCACTGGCACAGTGGTGTAATGAGAAGCGGGCCCTGTTGAACAAGTGGCCACTGTTATCCCCGTTAAGGACGTGGAATAGAACCTGCCACTCCCGTTTTTCTTCATGCCAGGACGAACGAAAGTGTGAGACCCCGTGACTGTCTCTATCTGTCCTTCTTACAGTGGCTTTTGCTCTAATCTCGACCAATCACTGCCCCATCACCTTACATTTAAACCCTTATCTGCCAGAGGTGCTTTCAACTTCAGCTCTTTCTCTCTCTGTGCTTTGAGGATGGTGTTATATTTTGTATTTGGAGGATTGTCATTTCAGACTCAATAGATAGACAATTGCATATATATAGTTGTTTGCATATGCTTATTTATTTAATATTTATATTGTATCCCTTTGACGCATGACATTCACAGTGCTCAGACCTTCAAAAGCCATTTTCAACTATTTAGGGTACGAGGTTACTTCCAACCAAAATACTGTAGGCGATTTATCTTCGACCATACACATTATACTTTGACTGTCCTTTTTAGATCATTTTTACTTGTTTACAGTTGACTGTTTTTATTTATGATAATGTAAATTCAACATGGCTGACAAACCTAACGTATTATTTGCCATTTTCATGTGCTGCAGAGAACACATCATTTATATATAACTAAAATGTCATTTGCTATCAATATAAGCATTTATGAAAATTTGAATGTTGATTTAACACAGAATTTGAATTCTACTTTAATGACCTTGTGAATGGCGTCAATCCATAAATGTTAAAATATTCAGTGTTTCAACATTATAGAAACAAAAATCAATGAATATAAGTACTTTTATAAAATTTTAATATATTCAGATTTCTGCTTTTACATACTTCAAAAATAGGCCTCATTCATGTCCATAGTTAGTGCTGTAACATACATTTTTGCATTTTTGAGTTCAAATAATTTATTCAGCATTATGTTTTAAGTGCTGTTAATTGAGATGGATTTTTATTTAACCTTGTTTTTACTATATTTATACTATAACTTTTTTCAGTTTTGATTGAATCAACCATAACCTCCTCAGAACACCCACCAGTGCCTTCAGCATTCACCGTGAGTCTGTCCACACACAACTGGTGCAATATGGTAGTCATTTTCAGTTCTCACACTCAAAATAAAAATGAAGTCCAATCGTTTCCACGTTTCTTAAGATAACATTATGAAAGGGAGAGAGCATAGAGTGCTATAGCAATCAGAAAGGTTTTGTTTGGGGCGGTCGATGGGGATTGAAGTAATGGGGTCAGAGGAGGAGGAGAATGATGTTTCAGTGCAAAGTTTGGGTTCAAATGTGGGACAGTGGCACTGCTGTGTGACTTCGCAGGTCTGGAACATTACGAGTTGTCAACGGCTGTGCTGGAATCGGCAATAGACAGAGCAGTTTTTCCCTCACAGACGATAATGGAGGTGGAAATTGCAAGAAAAACACTTCAAACATAACAAAAAGCCCCAGAGAGCAAGGAAATATAACATATAGTGCATTTAAAGAATGAACTCAAAATTGGTCTTTAGAAAGGCCTATTTTGAGGCATGATTTTGACAAGACATGTTCGTGGATCAACATTCCTATCGCTACCCCTAAAGCTAACCCAACCCATAACTTGTATCTAAAATCAGAAGCAAAGGTGTCACCACAAAATGCAGGACAGTCCCAAAATTGGGACCCGCAAGACTTAAGCAGTGTCCCGCATTTGAATTGTGTCTGTATTATTTTATTTCTTTTATACCAAATAAGAAATATAATACTAAAAAATCCATTTGTACAACCGTCATGTTGTGAGAACGGGGAAAATAACCAACCAATGCATTCGTAAAATTTTCTGCTGATGACGACCGCATGGATGAAGCAAAGGAACTAGTATGGACCTCATCATCAATCCAAAGCAAAACGCACTCCACACAGCCCCGGGGAGTTAATAAAGGCCTTCTGAAGCGAAGCGATTCGTTTGTGTAAGATAAAATGTCCGTATTTAACAAGTTATAAAGTAAAATATATAGATTCCGCAAGACCGCCCTCCATATAGCGTAACTGACGCTTTACGAAACTGACAAATACGGAAGGTGTAGGGCGTAGTGCAAGCGCTTTAAACAGCGAGAGACATTACACTTTCTTCGCATGTTGAAAATGGATTCCGATTGTCAAATATGTGCAAGTGGATGTGTTTTTGGAATTTAAACACCTTTGTAATGATTGTGTTAGTTGAACTATACATGCAATGGGCGCCGCCATGTTAGTTTGCACCGCAGTACAGAGAATTGGATCTGTTGGATTTACAACACGTGAATTCACCCACTTCTCCCAAAATACATGTAAGTGAGAAGAAGAATAGAGTAAACTTTAAAGTTGTGATATATTGACAGCGCTGACCGCATCCCACTGGCTCAGCGCCAACCATTGCGCGCAAGAACGTTTGAATTTGGCAGTTGGTCATGTGATGCACTGAACATTCTAATGATCACACCGGTTTGATCATATGCGTCAAAGGGTTAACCCCCCGGAGCCATGTGGAATACATTTTGCTTTGGATCGAGGCACTTTCTTGAGCTTTACACTCGTCCCGTACACTGCCGTTATAAAGCTTCGATATGTCAGGATATTTATTAATATAACTCTGATTGTGTTCATCAGAAAAAAGTCATATACATCTAGGATGGCTTAAGGGTGAGTAAAGCTTGGGGTAATTTTCATTTGAAAGTGAACTAATCCTTTAAAATGTTATCATCCATTGTGATGGCAAATAGACTTTCCAACTAATGTATAATAGTAGTAAATTTATCCGCATTGTCCCACAAAATCACATATTCTGTCCTGCAATAACCAGGTGGTTGCCCTAGACAGGCCCAGGTAAATAACACTAATGTAGAAGCACCTAACCCTGGTTGTAAGCCTTTTTTTCAACTGATTGGTTGATTGGAATGTAGTTCCATGATCAACAAAGATTTTTTCAAGCTAAAGCAAGCATGTCTGAATAAAATTTTCATTTTAAACAATCAAATATTTTTCTCATTCAAACAAAGAAGACATGCATTGACATCTCATAATGTTCACGCTATAGGTTTTCATGAGCACTTTTTTTTCCCCCCAAAGCACTCATAAATGTTGACACAGCAACACCTGTCAAACTTGCGAAATTGTCTTCTGCTGTCTCCTGGCCATGCTCTCCATGTGAAAGATATGTACTGTCAGGAGATAAGTGTGAGGATTAGAGAGTCTAGTGACCCGTGTCAATGGTTCTTTCTCTGCCGTGCAGGTGTATGTGAGTGCAGAGGAGCGAGTTGACTTCAGGGTGTCCCACCCCAGGACTGACAGAACGGACAAGGGCAGTGTTGCATTTGCACTTGACTTCAAGTTTAGTCAAGCTGAACGTCGCCTCTCATCTCCACACATGCCTGTACTGTACATCAACAGTTTAATGGAGTAGGGATCATCAGGGTCAGGGCTCTAATAAGTGGATAATGGTTTTGTGTTAGGCCTAACCTCCCGTCTGCTCATTAACATGTAAGATGTTAAAGTGACATTAAGAAATGAGGAGGCTGGATCTCTCAGACACTCAAATTGAATTGAGAATGGACCTCTCATTCTCTGTGTGATTGAATTACTCATTTAGGTCATTTCTATTCCACCGTGTTTCACAGATGTGGCCATCTGTATGATAAATGATTTGACTTTAGAAGTGCTGCGATGAACTTTTTTAGTACAGGTTATACCCAAGATATGGAAAAAGCATGGAAAGTCACCACCATAAAAATCACCATAATCATATCAAAATTCAACTTAAAGGGACAGTTGCACCCAAAAAGGAAGCTTTTTTGACTTACTTTCTTCTATGGAAAACAAAAGAAGATATTTTGAAGAATGTTGCTAACCATACATGGTTTGAAATGACATGAGGGTGAAGAAGAGATGGTCAATCCATTTGAAGTGCCTCTACTGACCAAAATATATTCATAAACATGCATACTACAGCAAATAATTTAAAGGGACTGTTCACATTTATTTTCTCACCCTCATGTTCTTACACACCTGTAACAACAACTTTTTAATCGTATCGTGGTTGCTCTTTACCAAGCAATTACTATTAATAAGAACTGGACCTTTAAAGTAAAAACTATGCAAAAACACGATTAAATTATCATAGAAGTTGCCCATATGACTTGGGTAAGTAAGTCAAAGTGCTACTTCGGATAACTGATTTGTGATTGAGTCATTTAGAGCAGTTTTGTGAACAGGAATAAATGATTCCTTGAAAAGATTCAAATTAATGGTTCGCTCATAAATCACATGACTACTTCAACCATTAACTCGCATGAATACACCAAGAAAATGTTGGGCAGATGTCAAGATTTTCAGTCAGTAGTGACCTAAAACGTTTTCTTTCAGAAGACTTGGAATATAGCAGACTCAGACTGTAAGTTTTAACAAAATCTGTTTATGCTGCTTTTGCATCTTTTTTTGAAGCTTGAAATTTCCATGACCTATTCAATGTAATTGCATGAAAAATATATTTTTTTAGGTTTGGTCCAACATGTAGGTGAGTTAATAATGACGATGCATGTTTTTGGGTGATCTATTCCTTCAACTTCATTGGGCGAATGGTTCTTAATCATTAAGCTTCTGTAGTATACTGCACTTGTAGGCAATACAAGTTCAACTTGTTCTCTCCTCTTCTCCATATCATTTCATCTCTTCTCTCTACTGTCCCTCGAAAGGCCCAAAATACAGGCAGCAGTTAGCTCCTGTTGTTTTTAACCTTTCATAATGCTCAAATGCATTACACTGAATGTTGTGATTTGCTCTCTGCACTCATGTGTACTCTGTGTTTGTTTGGGCATAAACGTGTGAAGTGTGCATCAACAGCTCCTCCTCAGCACTTTAACTCTGTGTTACTCCGTACTGAGCTGTGTCAGCTGAGCAACTGGCAGTCGGAGTCTATCGGTCAGCACCGAAGAGCCCAGCTCTTGTGGGGATCAGCTGGGGGAAAAAAGACTCTCAGACCCTGGGGCTCAGCTCTTTGGCTCGCACCCCATCACAATTCTCCCCAAACCTTTCTCAAGCCTCATCTCACTCATTTGATGTTGGCCATTTAGTTCCATTCACTTTCCTTGGAACAGATCCCACACACTCATGGGGATTGCACACACGCCTCCGCCCTCTTCAACTCTTCACGATCTGGCTTATTTCGGACACTGATCCAGGCGCACTGATCGGATGCTTCCAGTTGGAAAGAACCGAATAGGTGTTTTTTTTTTTTTTTCTCTTTTTCATCTCTCATCATCGTCTCTTGAATAGAAGCTTTCTTTCAAAGCTGTCTTTTTTACAGTAATTCCCTTTAACAGAACCTCTGAGGGGGATTCAGGAATCTGACTGTCTCGTAATTCCAAATATATCCCTGGCCAGTGAAATGGTAAGACCCACAGAGCTTGTCAAATGAGGAATTCAGGTTTCATTTACACTACCAGAAACCGTGGGTCCTTAAACCATTTTAAAGAGTTTCAAAATGCTGTTTTAGACTTTACAACTGTGCTGAGAGACGAAACACACTTTCCACAGATTAGAAGATTGGATCTACTGAACCCACATTGATTATTACAATGCTTTAATTTCTGAGCTCTTGCACCAGACTTTCTGTTATCATTCTGTTCATCTTTGCAACACAAATGATAGTTTTAATGAAAAGTAACAATGTCCACTAAAACTTTGAAGCTTCAAAATATTCATAAAGACATTGTAAAATTAATCCATATCAATTGAGCGGTTTAATCCAAATCTTCGGAAGAGACACGATTGCTGTGTATGACAAACAGATTTAATTCAGGCTTTTATTCACATATAAACATCGATCAACACACATACATAGAGCACATCAAATATTGTAAAGTGATGCTCAAACATGCTAGCTTGACACGTGAGAACCAATGGGGTTTGTTCTTGCATATCACGCAAGCACATTTGAGTTTCCATTTACCGTATTTGATGTGCTCTATGTATGTGTGTTGATCACTATTTATGCGTGAATAAAAGCCTAAATCTCTCCATCATATAAAGCAAACGTGTTTGACTTGGATTATTTATATGGATTACTTTTACAGTTCATTTTGTACGTTGTAAATGCGGGAAAGGTTTTGGTTGCATGGACTTTCAAAGGATGAACAAAAAGGATGAGAGGATATTAAAAATATCTTCCTTTGTATTTCGAAGATGACTAAAACCCTTATGGGTTTGAAACGACATGAGGGTGAGTAAGTGTTGTCAGAATTTTCATACGTGGGTGAACTAACCCCTTAATACATTTTTGTGTAATTATACAGCCCATTTTTTAAATACATTTTTTATACATTTTCTTTTATTATTTGCAATTCTGTCATTCATGTGGACTTCAGACTGCAAGTAAATTCCAGTCGTTCTCATTCCAAAGTCGGCTGGCAAAAGCCCACATCTCCCACTGCTATAAGTACTACTCAGGTCATTAGCCCAGACAGACAGAAACATTACCAGACACGACACACAGCTTACACTGTGATGTATTGATCCACCATGAGGACTCTGGGCAGGAAGAAGGACTATTTGCTTTAAAGTTCAATGGCTCTCCACTACTGTTAGTGTTGTAACCGCAGGAGCAATCGATATCAGGAGAAGCCCAGTGTCACCAGATATATTCACCCACTCACAGACATCATAATACCATCCAGACTCAGACGCTCATGTCCGTTGCAGTCTACATTTCTTTCTCTTTATCTCCTAAAGCATTTTAACTTTTTATTTTCTTAGCATTGTCACTAGGCATGGTTTAGCACCAGTATCCATTTATTGCGGGCTGTGATAGAGAGAAACATAGAAGAGCGAGGTGTCACAATACGACTGATTAGGATGGCAAAGGCAAAGAATATGTGTTTATCAGAAGGATATGAAGCTTCTGCATATGAAGAGAAAAATATTTTCCAACATTTTTTTTTTTTTTCCTGGTTCAATGTGTGCAGTTTTTGTCTCTTGCTGTCCATGCATAATGGGCTATTGTTGGGGGGTTTTGTGAAGATATTAATGCTGTGAGGATGGGGCGGGGGTGTCTTTCGCCTTAGGGAACAGCAAGGGCAGGCCGTCCTTTCCCCGGTTCTGATGAAGGGGTCACCTGGAATTTATCACTCGACCCCAAGCCCTGTCTTGATGTGACATGGCACAATTATCGAGCCACACATTTGTTCCAGGTCTCCCTCTTCTCACGGCTAGTTGCAGTAGCAAATACGAACAGGTATATTGTGCATGTGGAACCACTCCAAAATACCCCTTCATTTTAAAACCTCGCTGTACCTCATGCATTACATGAAGCGAGATGTTTGCGGGAAATGAGCAGTGCTTAGTTACACAGGTTCACGTCCGCACCAGACTCTCTGTAAACATTCATGATGCATAACCTGCAATGTTTTCCTTACATTGCCAGAACATTGTCCAAGCGTTTGCCCTGCTTTGCAACCCCTCTCACTAGCTGAAGTCAGCCTAGGGTGTAATCCCTCCCTCTTTTTGTGCATATGCATACTTTATGGCTGTGCATACATTTGCATCCCATTCTTTCCTTTCTGCAGCATGCCGGCTTCAAGATCCCTCCCTGTAGCCTCCGAATGAACCTGTTTACGTTTGAACATTTCCACTGGCGTTTGAACTTGGCCCATCGATTTGTTTACGGTCAGGGTTACGGCACAGTTCCTTAAAGGGGTCTGCAATCGAACGTCTAAATATTTGAGTAAGAGGTCAGCGGTGAGAGCTGGAGAAACAGCATGTAAATGCAGATGGGGTAAGGGAAAGAGGAGTTTTTGACAGGAATAGGGTAATGGAGGGGAAAAAAACCGAAAGAAGAGTCAAGAGGCTGCCGCATAGTGCAAGGCAACTCACACTTCCTACTAAACTCACAAGAGGGAGCTGCTAGTCAATCCATTCACATGTTTGTGCTTGATGAAAATCCCCATCCGCACCTTAATGCACTGCAATCTGCTCAACTTATAGAGACACATGTATGTGAAAAACTTCAAAATTGACTTCGACCATTATCATGATTGTTGGGGTTAAAATTTGATGTCTGACATCATGTCCAGAAGCTTTCATGAAATCATTGATATTCCATTTAATTCATTAAGTGTTATCAATAATTAGACTGTTATTCCTATTTTTTTTTTATAGAATATTATACAGTATGCCATTATATGAAATTATATGGTATTATTATTAGGGTTTGGGCTTATTTAGTTTACTTAATAGAAAATAAATTATAATAATATCAGTTTTGCCATTTATTTTTACTTAAAATGTGTACACAGCATTCAGTTAAATATTATTATTAATGTACTGTTGTGACATTCAACTATTGAGAAAAGAAAAACACTCAATCATTTGCTTGTTGACATTAAAGTGAAATGTTTTAAACAGGAGTGACATATGTGGCTAATATGTCATTGTGGATTTATATATATATATATATATATATATATATATATATATATATATATATATATATAATAAACATCAGCGCACATATACACACACACACTCACACACTCATCTGCTAATAATGTCACCTTCCTTCAGCATTGTGCATTTGAGGTCTGAAACACTCGGCTACATCAGTGACATTTAAGAAACACTTTTACTTCACAATAGTTTCTGGTGGGGAATGATCCACTTGTTATTTGATGCTAGTTAAATAACTGTAATTACTGAACCTTTTACATTTTGTCCTTCCAGTGAAAATGATGTTGTCTCTCTTTTTCTTTTTCGGTCTCTTATCTCTTTCCCTCTCTCTCTCTGTCTCTCTCTCTTGCTTTTCTACATTCGACATGATACACATTTTAGCTGCAGAAGTGTGTCTTATGCCAGATGTCATAGTTAAGTTTGTGAAGGGGGAGAGAAAGCATTCTTGAGGCAATTTTGTTGTCACTGATTTTAGATAACATACGAAGATGGGGGGGGGGCAAAGCTTTAGCTACTTTCTTTCTTTTCTTTACTATATTTCTACTTTTTGGAGTATTTTTTGATTTGTTCTTGTTGAATTTACCATATAGCACCTAACTCTCTCTCTCTCTCTGTGTGTGTGTATTCTGTGTGTGTATATATATATATATATATATATATAGAAACAGTATTATGCCTATAAACATAATTGCATGAATATGTTACTATTGTAAATTTCTAGTCTTTATTAGCACTGTACTATATGCTTGTACTGGCAGAAATATTAATCTCTGAGGAATAATGTTTTATCATGTGGTTTGATATAGAGCCTTCTAAATGATGAATTGCCAGTACCATGCAAGTGAAGTCGTAGATATATCCATTCCATGCAGAAGCAACATACACATATTCGGCCGTACCGCTCAGCTAAAATCTTCTGGCCGTGTTTAGGCGTAGCTAATAGCGGATAAGCAGCAGTTAAGGAGCAGAGGTATTGCAGCATATATTTAGGTTTATAAGTCTACCTATAGCAAGGATACATTTTCCCCACCACTTTAACACAAGTAAAAGATGTACTTAGCCTGTTGGATGAATTACAGAGAGCAAAAGGAGTCTCACTGAATGCAGCGGTGTGTTATGGAAACCTGGAGGAGAAATCAGCTATTTTATTAAACCTTCCATCATACCTGGAATGTTACATAGTAGATTTTCTTCTCTTCTCTCAAACACACAAACTGAACACTTCGATTATAGAAACTACAGTGCTGAAGCACTTAAGCACTAGTATAATATGAAGTAGCATACAACATTTGATAAATGCAGTCTATTTTACAGTGTTCTGTTAAAAAAATGACAGAGCACATACTTTATTTTACTGGTTATTTTCCCCAATATAATGATGCCTTTTTTCAGTTTACAAAACAAAAGGAAATTATTCTTTAATTACTTTCATCTGATTTTATGCTCCTTTTTTAACCATGGAAAGGCATGCATTATTGTGACAATATATGTTGCACTGTGATTTACATAGTTCAAGTCAAGCTTTGTTTCAGTCTAAATTTGTTTACCAACAGGACATAAATATAAACATTCTTTTTGTTTTATGATTTATAGCTTTGCGTGGATTTTAAAATTCTGGGTTTTTAGGAGTATAACTGACACTTTTTACTTTGGTCTGTCCTTTTCTAACCGTAATAAATCATATAAAAGAAACATTAACAAAAGGAAATGTAAAACAGTCCCATTATAGGTCTCAATGTACACTTCTTCTGCTACTTATTCTTATTGGATAATATTATAATTATATTTATGATTTTCAGAAGTAGAGGAATTGCCCAAAATAAATTAGACGGTGGTACTTAACATTTAGGTGATATTTCATCAAGTTACTTTTATTAGTTTAATTTATGGATAAGCAATTTACATGACCGAAGCCACACCATAAACATCGTTTATCAAAATACATTATAATAATGAAGCTGTTTTAAAATGCATATTAAAGGAACTAAAAACACGTTAGACTGGCTTGCTGTGACGGTTCCATCGGTGAGATAATTAATGGCTAAATAGGAGCTTTCTTGGCAAACGGTTGAGGAATGAGCACTGGCCCTGTAAAAGTGTACACTATAAATACAACAATAGGTAAGATTAACCTCCAGTGATAAACAAGTGCACTCCATCGCCTGGCACAATAATGCAGAGGACTCACAATTAAATATGAAATTAAAAACATGCAAGTCTGAGCGCAGCAGATGATTCGGGTGCTATTTCTTTCTCATTTGTATCTCTTTGTATTGGCGAAGGAAAACAACGAGAATTGGGGGACGGTTAACAACAGAAGATAACAGTAAGTCCAAATCATTCTTTTTTAATGCATTTTGACATTTTAAAAATGTTATTGCATTTATTGTTTCTATTTTGTCATGGCAATTAATTTACAAGCTAATTAACCGCTACTGCTTTTAATTTGTTTGTTACAGGGCGTTTTGGATTATTCTAATCATCCAAGCATTTGAACACAAATCTTGTGTCCCCTGTAATGCACTTAACACATGTTTGTAGTAGTCTCCCGACATGATTTGAGGACATCTCGCTCCGTCTGCTCGCCCCTCATCAGCCATGAGGAATCATGCCTGGGTGTCTTGAGTGCCATTTGTTAATCAAGGCCAAAGTGGCAGATTATAAATATAACAGAAGAAAAATGACACATGTAAGTGATCTCATTTAAGAGCATTACATTTGAATTTATTGGGGTACTTAGAGGGGATAGAAAGGGTCGTGACTCTAAGGTGGTGGTTTAGAGTCATGCAAATGAGAGAGAGAGGGACTGAGAGAGAGAGAGAGAGAGAGACTGAGAGAGAGCAAGAGTTATGGCGGCAGTTGGCGTCTTAGCCTTCACTTCATTATCATAGAGAAATGCTCCATAACCATCTGCTGTTGGGTCCCTAGGAGGCCGTACCCCAGTGCCAGCCCCCTCTTATTGCCAGTGTACACTTGTCCTCACATGTGCACTTCAAGAACACCTCAGCATGTATGACTCGTCTGACTGTTAGGGCCTACCATGATGATGTCATTATGATGTCAAAGTGTTGGTTTGACTATGTTTGTGTGTACTTAAAAGATATTTCATTCAAAATTATAATTCTCTCATTATTTACTCACATTTACTCTCTGTTCCAAACTAGTATTACTTTTCACAACACAAAACAAACATTGAAAACATGTATAAAACAATTTTATTTTAAGTATTTTATTTATTTATTTTTGTCCATACAGTAAAAGTCAGTGGGGTTCAGTGTTGTTGTTTTGGATCCCATTGACTTTCATTGTATAGACAAAATATATATATATATATATATATATATATATATATATATATATATATACTACTTTAAAATATCATCTTTTGTGCTCCATAGAACTAATACCGAATGATGTTTTCTGTGATGAGTAGGTTTAGGCGACAATATACAGTGTGTACAGTACAAAAAAAAAAAAATCAATGTCTATGGAATGTACCTATAAAACATGAAAACCGTGTGTGTGTGTGTGTGTGCACGTGCAGTCTTGGTATGCCGTAGGTTATGTCCCCACAAATATACCAGTAAATTTCCTTATAGGAAAAAAAAAAAAATCCCCATGAGGAAACAAACTTACAAATGATTACAAATTAAGTTTTTTTGAAAACCTAAAATAGCAGAAAGATTTATTTGATGATTAGGTTTAGGGGTAGGGTTAGTGCAGGAGGATAGAATATTTGTAGAGTATTAAAAAAAAAAAAAAAAAGCACAAACCAAAACAACATTACGTCTTTGGAATAAAACATGAAAACCCAACATGTTGATTTGGATCAGTTTGCCTTTCATTGTATGAACAAAAACTGAAATAAAACTTAAATATCATCTTTCATAATCCACAGAAGTAACTCTCACAGGTTTGGAAAAACATTAAAAAATAATAATATTAATTTTTGGGTAAACTATTTATTTAATTATGGCTGGAATTTAACATGACTGCTTTTGAAAAGGATCATAACGGCATCATAAATTAAACATTCACTCATTCAAATGTAAATAATGTAAAATGTAAATGTAAACTTGCAAAACGTGGCATGCTGTATATTAAAAACAGTTTTACAAAGTCTTATTTTTTAAGGAGGATACAGCATAAGTGAGAATAAAATTTAATACATAATAAAGACATCTTTTGCCTCAGAGGGATAAAATTAAGAGGGGAAAAAATAAACATAGACATTACATAAAACCTGGAAAATCATATTTATGATCAAACAAGCTGCAGCATTGAAAAAAGCATGTCCCTTTTGTGTTTTCACAGGTTTCAAATTCCTCTCAATTAATGATATTTGTTTTTAGATCCTGCTGTAAAGCCTTCATACGTATACATACAACAGAAGCTAAAGCTCTTTATCACCACAAGCTGCATCTACGTTGTGCAATTTTCCCTTGATCTTCACTACTTAAAGCAAGAAACGATAGAAATTTGTAAAATAAAGGAGTGGGATGCCTCAAACCGACAGCTACATTTTGAGTGCCATGAGACAGAGTGATAGCTTCAATCCATTTGTTGGCCCCGCTTCGTGTTTTGTCAACAGATCGCACTGGGTTTTTGTCAATGGATGTTGACAGAAAATCAAAAGCGCCACAGTGGCGGCAGCCCATAATGGTGACTTAGCTCTGATTTACACATCTCTTATAAAGATCGACGATTTGCTAAACAATCAATCCTCTCACAAGAGCTTGTTATTTTGCTTCATAATAACTGTTAGCGCTTTTCAACATCCCTCCGCGGACAGGATCGCGTTTGCGCAGGAGAGCGCCTCTTATCTTTCGTGGAATGAATGCGCGCTGAAAGGATAATGTGCCAGTGATTATATTTTGGAACATCCCACTGTCCCCCCCCCCCCAAATTTCTTCCCTCCTTCTGAGTTAGTGCTGTTGTCAGTTATTATTGAGAACCGGAAATATCTTCACGATGCATCGCCGCTAAAGAATCAAGGTGGCACAGCGTGGAGTCTTCGAAAGCTGCGCTACGGATTTCCACCCGCTCTATAATTTGATCAAAAGGAGATTTACTAAAGAGTATTTGTGCGGGTACGCATCCGTGAAAGATTCTCACCTAAACTCAACATATCAGGGTCTGCCCGAGAGCGACGTTTGCGTTGGAGGGTCTCTAATTTTATAATATAGGCCTCTATATGTCAGGCTCCCTGCGTTTGCTAGACTGTCAATGCTCCAAAGAAGTTTCTCAAAGTTAAAATGGTCCTGCCAAATGAAGAGGTAGAATCGCTCATCCAGTTTAGAGAGCCAGGCTGTGGAGGGAAGACTCCACCAATAGCGTCTAACAGTTTTAGAGGTGGGCAGGCCTTACGTTTCATTGTGCAGGGCTCTAGCTCCAGGCTTAGCCTCTGACGGTCCTGTTATGCATTTTTGCCAGACAATTGACCGTTTAACCATCTTTTACTGTCTTTTTAGCTCCTTGACGCCTCGGCTGTTATTACCGCATTGTTCCTCTTCCCACCATGGTGATGTGTGAGCTCCTCATGCACATGTGCGGCACTTTTTCCGTGGGCTTTTCTTCTGTGAGGGCGATTACGTTTTTTTTTTTCTCTCTCACTCTCACTCTCTCGCTCTTCCTCTGCAGAATACCCGCTCTGCTTTTGCTGGAAAGTCAGATGCATACACATGTTGCCATGGCAAAGCTTAGAATATATATTTATATATTATATGTGATTTTTTTTTCTTCTGCTTTTGGCCTCGATTGCTTTATCTCAGTGGTGTAGAGCCTGTTGCCCTCAGGGCCAGATTTAGATGTGTGTGGGTCTTCAAGGGTTTTACTGCAGAAAAGCTGTTTGGATTGGGGCTGCTACGCCATACAAGTGCGACCGAATTGTGTCATTTCTGGTTTTCTACTTCGTGCTGGAACCAAAGGAAAGTCCAAAAGAAGAGCAAAAAATACAAGACAAAAGCTGATGAAAACAGGCCCGATTGGATTATGTCAGACCTGGCATATTCCTAGTTTTGAAGAAAGTCTTGCTTTGCCGTCTTATCAGCCCTTGCCTCCAAGCTAAATGAATTAAACAGGCACAGCCAAATGATTGTCCTTGCTTTGAGTTTGTATGTCTAAGTCTCACATTGCGATATTAACAAAAGAGTAAAAGGGAATATGGGAAAAATGCATTTATTAGATCTACATTTACCTGTCAGGTAAAGGCATTTCGTGTTGCTAATGATGATGTGGAGGCTTGATAATAATGCTTGATAAAAGTGACAAACAGATCCTAAAGAACAGTCAAATTGCTCAGTTCACATGAAACACCTGTAAACATGGCAGAAGGAATTGCAGTACATTGCATCAGAATTGCATAATTATCAGTTCTGAAATTAGTATTTTGCTCTAATTTTTCATTCAGGTATAATCAGCTCAATTTCTCTATCCTATCTCTCTCCAAAAAGAGCAGGAGAGTTTCTCCTCATTGCCAACAGGTAATCATGTCTGATTAGCAGTTCAGCGCACTAATTACATTTGGTTAGGAAGTATAATTTATCCACCATGACTTCAAATATAGAAGAGCTTTAAGGGAAAACACTGGTTGTATGCCTCCAAAGATTAAAGGGGTTAGAAATAGATGCTAATGCAAAAAACAAAGACACAAATCTCTTAAATTCATAAATCGGAAACAAATCAAAGCAGATTTTTTCTCTTTCTTGTAAATTACTTAGCTAGATTTAATTTTCCTTTTTTTAACTATAACATTTCACTTTGTGAATAAATAATAACATGCAAAAACTTTGCACTTTTGTTTCCAGGAAAACAATTTATAAATCGAGTGATGTTTTTTTTTTTTTTTTTTGTGAAAATGTAACAATGCAGAAAGTTTTCTATGATGAGTAGGTTTAGGTTTAGAGGGACAGTTTAGGTTTGCACAGTAAAAAAAATCATAATGTCTGAAAAACCAACGTGTGTGTGTGTGTGTGTGTGTGTGTGTGTGGTCCTGGTAGTCCCTGTGTTATGGGGTCCTCTGCGTTATGAACTTCTAGAGACATTTTTTTTTTTTTTTTTTTTGGTCCCATGAGGAAAAAAGCTTTCCAAATACAAAATGAAAATCTAAAATAGCAGAAAGTTTTCTGTGATGGGTGGGTTTATAGAGGTAGGGTTAGTGTAAGGGGATATATAATAATATATAATATAATTAAATTATGTATAATATTATATAAAATAATATACAATTTGTACAGTATAAAAACCATTATGTCTACTGAATGTCCCCATAAAACATTGAAACCCAACATGTATGTGTGTGTATTTCTGTCCGTGCTTGTGAAGAGATATTAGGCAGCTCTTGTTCTCCCTGTGGCCTGTTCATCTGTGTTCCAGTAAACCCTGTGGATTATGTTGTGACACATGTTGAGATCATGCTTTAGCACCTCTCTCTCAAGGCTACAGGTGTGAACAGATCCTTTCTGTCGGATATTTAAACTACACAGACAGAGGTATGGGTACATTGGAGTTGTACTGTTTCCATTCCTCAGTAGCTTTTCCATGCCTTCATTTGCTTCTGGAACATGTTACGTATTGCTTTAGCATAGTGGGAAATGAGTTTTTGTGATGGCACCGTTTAGTGTAGTTTTGTTTTATGTATATAGATTTGGAGATTATAGAAAGTACTGAGAAACTGGGTAGAGTACAGAGAGTGTTTTGTGAGATTTTTTTTTTAAGTCAAGCAGAGTTTGATTACCAACATTCTTTAAAATATCTTATTTTTTGTTCTGCACAAGAAAAAAAAATAGCATTGAAACAACATGAGGATGAGTAAATTGACAGAATTTACATTTTTGAGTGAACTATATTTAACTTTTACTTTGAGTAGTTTGATTTACAAGAGGACAGCACTAAATACAGGTGTAAACATTGTGATTGGATCACATTAATCCCATTTAAACTAACACCTGTTTCACACTGGATGCGCAAATGGAGCGGAGGCAGTGCAGAAGCGGTACGAATGCAGAGCAAATGCAAACGCCCATTGGCGATGTTTGTCGTGTGCAGCTAAACCGCGTCTTGGTACTGCAAATACAGATGAGTATTTTTCACGTTTACCCCCCCCCCCCCACACACACACACACACAAACATACACACATAGCATAGTTTACAAGATTAAAAAATCTTAAGATAAGGCTACCACTAGTTTTAATCAATTAAATAGGCCTTTGAGCTTTCTTCAAAAACTTCTGGCAATGATGTGTTTTCATGTGTTTTATTTTTTGCACAGCACTAAATGTCATATGGTGATTGTGAACATGGAACACCTCACTTATATTGATTTGATATTGATATACCTCACTTAAATGATTTTATGGTGAAATACTCATGTACACGCTTATCCGACCTAATGCGTGCCATCAGCAAAGAACTGCCTGCTCATCTGTCAATCATCTGTTGCACTAAAACAAGTTTTAAAAACTTTGCATTACATGGCTGTAAAAGAAAAGTACTTTTGGAGAAAAATACAGACTTTACAGAACATCTTCAAAATGCTGTATGGAGTGACAGATAACTCACTTTGTATAAAGAAATCATCTTCAGAAAGAAAGAAAGAAAGGCCAATATGTCAATAATTATGAGTGTTCTGCATGAAGCAGTGTTTGTTATGAGATTAAAATGTAAGTATACTTACAAATATATTTATGTATGTATATAATAGCTGAGTCAAGTCTGTCAACTCTTCTGCCTTATTTTCAATGCTTTATTTATTCATGTAGGTATTTTACCTACATATAAGGACAATACATATATAAATTATACCCATAATAAGGAAAACATGGAGTTGGTAAGTCGAGTTGACCTGTGTAACGGCAAATGTCTTCTGAAGGTAAGCATCAAAGTCTGATTAACTACAGTCACAAAATAGAATCAGACTCCTCAAATCTCATTTGCTAACACATCTTGCTTTGACAATGAAAACTTCGAGAAGAACAGAAGGTCATTAGATTTTATAATCTATAAGAGAACTACTGTGCTGCCGCTCAAATTTATAGGCACTTATGAAGGTGCCTGACTCGATATTTATAAACACAACTTCAAAAGAAGTCAGCACCTGCTATCAGGTTTGAAAGCTTCTCCGCTTGTAAATATATACCCATACGCCACGTTTATAGACACTAGCAATTTAATATATTGGAACTAACAGAATTTTACCACACACATTAATATTTTATGAGACATTGAATATTACTGCATTGAAGCTGAAGCTTTTATTACTCATTTTGTTTTTTATACCGTTAAGTGGACAAAGCACTTTAACTGTTATCATTATGAATTTTGTAAGAAGCCTAATTGGGGTAAAAAACACTTAAAAACGTGTTAACATGCACATTTGGTGCTATAGTCTGCTTGTTTACAGGATATCAAGGGTGTTTCTAAAACGTAATCAGTTCATTTAATCCAATTGATAAAGATGTTAAACAGTTTTACTATTTGCATGCTCGTTTTTCCTTTAACAGCTGCTTTGTTGGTGGTTTGTATCAATATTAGAGGTTTCAATACAAATTGCGTTTAAATCACACTGACATCTGAATCTCAGTAATATAAAACTGATTTGCGGTGTATTTGTTTTACTTTACTTCAGCAATGGGCTATTGTGTGCTGCTTTAATGCTTTATTTCTGCTCATCAACTAAGTAAATTGTGCAACAAAACCTGCCAGGCTCATTATTACTCAAACAAACTGTAACAGCTGCATGCCTGTGTGTGCGTGTGCTTGTGTGGGTTTTCCTGTCGACATAGTCTTAATGAGCCAGTATAGTAATTATCAGTCATTCTGTCTGCACTTAATTAATGAAAGTGCAGTATTAATACGTTTACAATACAGTTTGTACTGTTTTGTCAGTGTGTCTCCACAAAATGATGGTCAGTCATTGTAGAAGAGTCTCTCTGTCTATCTCTCGATTTTCTATCATTCCATTGTCTTTCTTTCGTTCTGTCTCTCCTCTACGTCTGTTCTCCTTTTATATATGTTCCGTGAATGTGTGTAGATCCCAAAGCCCCTCTTCTCTAGTTTGGGAATCTCTTACAATCTTCTCTTTCTCTCTTGGGAAGGTGATTTCAGACATGAGATTGATGTGTAGTTGGGGAAACGACACCTTGAACAGGATTTGCCATTTTAAACCTCTCCAAACCCATGTGATCTCCCCTATTTGCCCTCTGAGGGATCAGTGTGGAATGCAGTTTCAAAAGCCAATGAAGAAAATTGAAAGAAAAGCCCTGTTCCCACCAGAGGAACAATGAATATCTTCACAAATGCTAAAACGCTAGGTAGGCGGAATATCATTTTGTATTTTGTTATTGAAAAAAAGTGCAGCGGAGCTGCACCTGCCTTGGGACTTCTCGCAAGCGTTTTCGTATCCTTGTTTCACTTAGAAATCGTTAACTACACTAAATCGTTTCCATGCCCTGTCAGTGCGTAGATTTGTTTTACAGAGATGGGCATCGTTTTGCTGAGACGGGGAAAGCAATTGCTTCACGGATTCTCAGTTCTTTTTATATCTACGGACTACAGATGGCACAAGCTGTACTCTTGTTCTGTTTGTTAACACATCTTTCTCCTATAGAGGGGCATCAGGCCTAACCTTCTGTCGCTTTAGGTCATGTCATAGCACTTCGCCATGGCTTATTCAGCTAGCGAATGACACTGATGGTGTAATATGACTTTGCAGCTCTGGAACAAGATGTAAGGGAAAAATAAAACACCCTACGCTCATTCAGTCAGCCCATTCTGTCCCTTTTTTTTGACAACTTTGGTTTTTATCTGATGCTTGTTCCTGTGAAAAAGGAGAAAGAGAGTGAGAGGCACCGAGCGAGAGCGGTACGTTGAGGGTGTGAAAGGGCCACCTCTACATTCCTCATTGAGCACGGCTACTTAGGGAGCCGTGAGCCCTTGAGATGTGAAGTTCTTTTGAGTCCGTACCAGGAGCTGTGGGCTCCTAATTGTTTCTAATAGATAGGGAGGTGTCGAAGCTTATTCTGCCAGCCTGGAAAGAGAGAAAGAGGGCGAGAGGGAGGGAGAATGAGGTATTAAGAGCATAAAAGAGGATGGGTGAGAGCGGTTGCAGGCCTTGATTTGTAATGACTCATTAAGTTTTCCTGGTTTTGTGCTGGCTGGCTCATTATAGCCCATAGAGTGGAGGGAAATAGAGGAGTGGAGGTGGGAGGTGAGTTTAAATAGCCTGAGCCCAACACTAGGCCACAAAGCATGGACAAATAGTTGAATAGAAGGATGAACAGATGCAATAAAGGTGGCAGATGCAACCTTGCCAGGCAAATTGCCAAGTTAATTCAGATATATGCCATTTCTTTATTCGGAAAGACTGAAAAGGCAGTACCTTATGGCAAGTTTAGTGCGATGACTCAGTACGAATATAAAAAGTACTTTTATAGAGGTTACTTGCATATAATGACTGCTCAATAAATGATAATTGCAAATAAGATAAAAAGGTAATAACATCTATTAAATGCATGACTATTGGCCTAAATTTGCTATACTGTCAGTTTTGAGAAATATCCAACCTCGATTTTCCCTTGCCATTTCTTAAAGGAATATTCCTTTATTCTTAAAGGTTCAATTCTAGTTAAGCTCAATCAATAGTATTTGTGGTACTTGCAATGAAAGTAAATGGGGATTCTTTTTTTTAAGAACTTAAAAGCAGAAATACATTTTTGTGATAATCAGCATTTTGCAAAAAAAAAAAAACCTGGAACTGAATCGAGAATATTCCTTTAAAGAGAGTAACTAAACTTATATTTAAGTATACATGATAGTCAGACCCATTCTTGCCATAATACCTCCAACCTGAATATCCATGAAGGGAAAGTGAGTGAGAGAGAGACTGAAAAATAGATGTGTAGAGAGAGGGGTACAATGGCCCTGGCTTGGCTGATCCATAACAGTCATTGGCTGTTACATACATTTCAAGATCCATTCAGGCTCTGGAGATAATCGAGCCGGCCGACAGTTTCCCCCCCGCAGCCCAATGGATTTATGATAGCACTGTCAAGAAAATGAGCCAGAATGACACAGTAGCTGACTTTAGCTGCAAATAATGTGATAGGCCGTACAGTGGCTGTGCAGCAGCTGCTGTCATCGCAGGTAATAGGCTATAAAGAAGCCTGATAGCAATACCTGTCATTGCTTAATGGCTGACTTCACTGAAGAGCTTTTGTGGCCTTTAACATGGAGATAATAGAAGATACAACAAATTTTATAGCTTCCCGCCTTGCATTCATAATTTATCGGAAGCAGGATACCGCACAACAAGGACAACAGTTCAGAAATGGGATGAGACGGAAGTTTGACGGGTTGGCTCAGATGACGGGAACTGCTGGGTGGAGGACGAGATAGTTCTTCTCCACAACTTACTTGAAGGAATTGAATTTGCGAAACGAGGAGCTTGATGCATATAAATCCAACCTTGCATGTGTAAATGTAACTCATAAAAGTAACAAAGAGTGAGTTAATGCTTTTAACTCCGTTTTATTGTTACCCGTTAAGAGCATTTATACATGCACTGTAGATATCTGATGCATTTGATCTTTAAACAACAACAAAAAACATTGTTGATGTTTTGTGTTGTTGTTTAAAGGATGTACACTTTTTAAACCCCGAAATGGTTTTCATCGGAAGTCAAGCCTCGACTTTATTTTATTTTATTATGTTGATGAAGAATATCCAACTATGTGGTTGTTTATTAGTATTTTGTTAGTTTATTTGATACAGTTAGGAGTCTTTTTGAATCCAGTGGTGTACAGTATATACCTGTCTTTGTGGTAGTAAATTGCACATACACTTTTTTTGAAATAACTCTACACCAAGCGTGTGGATAGCCCTCCTCTTTATTGCTCACCACGCTACTGTTACCTGTCCACCACACTGTGAGTAGAGAGTTGCCAACATGGTTATTTTAAGGACAGTAGACCGTTGCTGAGACATCCAGTAAGCAGCAATATCGACACTGATGTTTATTTTTTTTCTCCCCCGCCAGTTATAAACACACACCAGAGAATAGTGCTGAGATTGACGCAAAATAAAACTACCAGCCACATTGTCCTTAAAAGAAAGAGGAGACATACCAAATGCTAAGAAATACTCACTAATTTGATCATCAAACAAGTCGTTGTGCTACTATAAACAATAAAGGGGAACAAAAAATGGTATTAAATTGTAAAAATGCAAAATATAAGCATTTTCATTTGTGGTCTCAGATTGTTGGACCTGTCTTCCACTGCAAGGAAAAAAAAAATGGGCCTATAACAGAAAAATGGCTGTCCATGACCAACATTTCCATCAACCATAAAACACAATGCAATACATAATTCAAAATACGGGTAAACCACCTGAGTAAAGTTAATACAATATGGTACATTAGGCTGTATTTTTATGGACTTTTTTCCCAAATACCATCAATGGTCCATTAATAAATGAATGAATGAATGAATAAGTGAATTAAATACATATAACATAGAACCATTGATGGTGTTTGAATTCCTTTTATGTTTACATTTTTTTGTATCGTATTGATATACTATCAAAACGGTGAGTATTTTAATGATAATTCCATTGTAAGGGAATCACTGATAAGCAGATTTTTTATTATTTTTATTAAAAAGGAAAAACAAAGAAGCCATTTGATGGTTTGAATACATTTACATTACTGTCCCTGTACATTAAAACTTGTTTGAAACTAATGCACACACTTAAGCACATTCACACACACTCTCAATGTGAGTGTAATCAGACAGCTCCATATGTCACCATCCTTCATTACGAACCCTTACACCCACAGTGTGGCTACATAAACACTGAGGTCTAGGCCATGCTCTCTTTTTCACCTCTCACTAGAGGACTTCAAAGTCACTCCGGCACACCGGTTTCTGATGAATGCTTCCATCTGCCCATCTGACGTATGTCTCCATCCCCACCCGGCTCCATTCCACGCTGGAAAAAAGCCCCAACCTTTCCACAACCTCCTCTGAGTGTGGCCATTTGTTAGCACTTAGCGTTAGCCTGCATCTGGGAGACCCAGCTCTAATTTGGTGTGCTGGCCCATCAATCCTTTTAATACAACGCTCCAGCGAAGTCACTCAGGCTATGTAACTAATGCTGGCTATTACTATCCTTATTAAAAGTGTAATGTTGTATTAAGTAGACCAATAAAAGTGGATTGTTTGATGCAGCGATTCTATTCAAATGGAGCATGAATTTATGATGGGGATCTTTCAATGCCAAAATAATCCCTGTTTTTGTAGGGGAGAGCTAGGATAATTGTAATGCTTCTTGGTTTTTGCTAAATTATTCTGGAAATGTGTAACCTTTAGCTAAACCTTGGAAATTTTGCCAAAATCTTTTGACATATTATCAGTCATTTCCAATTTCAATTAAATGTATAACTAAATCCGATTGGATACACTTAAACTACAAGTACAAACATAACACCCTCTTGTGAGTAATTATATTTCATGTGTACATTCTAATTTTGCAAACCCTATACAAACCATCAGATTTTGAAGGACCCAGTACTGACATTATAAAAATGTTGAAATGAAAAAAAACAAAGCTTTAATAACTACAGACAGACATTTTAAAAGGTACTTGTACTATTTAGTTTGAAGATTAAAAACTGTCGCTAGAGATATGATTGATGAAAATAATGGACATTTTTACATGAAACTTTTTTTTATGTATCTACTGAAAATGTATCAGGCAGACAACTGAATTATGCATGTCTTCAGTAAGTCTGTTATTACCGATGTTTACAGAGAGTACCGATGTTAAGTTACCATTATTACATATGATACTGGAAATACATTTATTTGAGTCACTAACACACAATAGTATGCATCCATAAATTAGTAACATTCGATTTTAATCATAGACTGCTCTTCTCTAACATTTCTGCTCTCATATTGTGACTTACACCTACAATTACAATGATGTCCCATCACAAATGCAGCTACATACACAGATGCACTCTGACCATATACAGCTTCCAGAACAGCAGTCGTCATCGGTTAACAGAAAGAACAACACAAGGGCAAGTCTAATCATCATCTGCTGCAGACCAGAAGGGTAGAATGTGGCAAGAAGAAAAGTGAAGATAAAATGAGTGAGAGAGACAGGGAGAGAGATCAATGAAAAAAGAGCTGAGAGTCACTGAAGCAGGACACACGTAGAAATGAATTCCCTCCTTTCAGGACAAAAGTATATGTCTAATTCTGACAAGCAGGTATAAGGAGAGACTATTAGAGCCCTTAGAGAGAGAAAAAAAGAGAAAAATACTCTTAAGGACGCAAAAGAGAAATGAATTAATGAAGAGAATAAGATGGGCAAAAGAGAGAGAGAGAGGGGGGGGGGGGTCAAGACAAACAGTACTTAATTATATTGGGGCCAGTTGATGGAATAGTTAGGAATAGGAATGATAGTTAAAGGAATAGTTCAACCAATAATAATAATAATGCATCTTTTATTTACTCACTTCCATGTCATGATGTTCTTTCTTCTGTACAACACAAATTAAGATATGAAGATATTTTGAAGAATGTACTGGTTGATGTCTTGCATGCATATTATTGTATATATCTATGTATGTATTTATGTATTTTTAGATGTCTCATGCTCACAAAAAACATTTATTTGTTTGTACAGTAAAAACAGTAATATTGTGATATATTACAATTCAAAACAATTCCTTTCTGTTTGAATAGCTATATATATATATAGAGAAAGAGAGAGAGAGCTGCTCAATATTTTTGTGAAAACCATGATACATTATATTCTTTAAAGAATCGAATGTTCAGAATAACAGATTAAATGATCAATGACAATGATTAATTTAATGAATATTGATGAATAAAATTATTGCCCCCCCCCCCCCAAACAAGCAAACAAAAAAACCTGACCCCAAAATTTTGAAACAGTAGTCTGTATAGATGTAAATACAATAATCACATATCCACTAAAAAGTAATGATCCTGTTAAAATGTACCTTCTTCTCCACCCTCTTGTCTCTGCCACATTTATTCAGCCGACTTTACCCCCATACAGTCAGTCATAATTAACTCTGTCATCACGGCTGGTAGCCTAGGAGGCCATTACTTGGTCCTGTAGTTGCTTGTCCCGGCCCTTTGCTCTAATGCTTTATCAGGCTGAGGTACATCACCTCAGGATTGCTTTGTCAATAAGCTGACCGGGCCTGACCTGGCTTGGGCATCTCTAACCAGACAGCATGAGTGACAGGTCGAAGATGGCTGATAATTCACAGAAATTGGAAGTGTGAAATCTTTAAGGGCCACTTCTCACGGCTGCCAAATGCCAGGGTATCTCTCCATCAGTGTACTGTTCTCACAATCCCAGGCATTGTTAATGGTGGCCTGTCTGTCCATCAAGACCCTGCTTCTGCTGGGATTTATCCCCTGTTTGCTTCCTTATCTCAGCTGGCTGGTTGCACTATCCTGGCCTAGCGGGGCTGCTGTGTGTATGTGTATATATGTGTGTGTGTGGTTCTACTGAAGGGAAATAAGCTACAGCACAAGTGTGACCTCGCCTTCTTTTTCTCACTTTCCTACACACTGTCGAGGTAGAGTAGTTCTACTTTAACACCTTTTTTTCATCATTTACTCACCCTCATCTCATTTCAAGTGTGTATGAGAAGATATTTAGAAGGATATTTCTAATGTATATTTTTAATAATTGTAACAAAAATAATTGTGAAATAAAGAATAAAGTTTAAGAAATAGTCACATTGTAAGATATACAATGAGACAGGATTATTGTTATATAATATATATATATATATATATATATATATATATATATATATATTGTGTCCATTTAGTTGAACTTGTACTAAAATAAACTGAACAAATAAATAAATAATAAGAAATGTACAGTGGGTACGGAAAGTATTCAAACCCCCTTAAATTTTTCACTCTTTGTTATATTGCAGCCATTTGCTAAAATAATTTAAGTTTTTTTTTTCCTCATTAATGTACAGCACCCCATATTGACATAAAAACACAGAATTGACATTTTTGCAGATTTATTAAAAAAGAAAAACTGAAATATCACATGGTCCTAAGTATTCAGACCCTTTGCTCAGTAGTTAGTAGAAGTGCCCTTTTGATCTAATACAGCCATGAGTCTTTTTGGGAAAGATGCAACAAGTTTTTCACACCTGGATTTGGGGATCCTCTGCCATTCCTCCTTGCAGATCCTCTCCAGTTCTGTCAGGTTGGATGGTAAACGTTGGTGGACAGACATTTTTAGGTCTCTCCAGAGATGCTCAATTGGGTTTAAGTCAGGACTCTGGCTGGGCCATTCAAGGACAGTCACAGAGTTGTTGTGAAGCCACTCCTTCGTTATTTTAGCTGTGTGTTTAGGGTCATTGTCTTGTTGGAAGGTAAACCTTCGGCCCAGTCTGAGGTCCTGAGCACTCTGGAGAAGGTTTTCATCCAGGATATCCCTGTACTTGGCCGCATTCATCTTTCCCTTGATTGCAACCAGTCGTCCTGTCCCTGTAGCTGAACCATGCCTCACTGTTGGGACTGTATTGGACAGGTGATGAGCAGTGCCTGGTTTTCTCCACACATACCGCTTAGAATTAAGGCCAAAAAGTTCTATCTTGGTCTCATCAGACCAGAGAATCTTATTTCTCACCATCTTGGAGTCCTTCAGGTGTTTTTTAGCAAACTATACGTGGGCTTTCATGTATCTTGCACTGAGAAGAGGCTTCCATCGGGCCACTTTGCCATAAAGCCCCGACTGGTGGAGGGCTGCAGTGATGGTTGACTTTCTACAACTTTCTCCCATCTCCTGACTGCATCTCTGGAGCTCAGCCACAGTGATCTTTGGGTTCTTCTTTACCTCTCTCACCAAGGCTCTTCTCCCCGATAGCTCAGTTTGACCGGACGGCCAGCTCTAGGAAGGGTTCTGGTCGTCCCAAACATCTTCTATTTAAGGATTATGGAGGCCACTGTGCTCTTAGGAACCTTAAGTGCAGCAGAAATTTTTTTGTAACCATGGCCAGATCTGTGCCTTGCTACAATTCTGTCTCTGAGCTCTTTAGGCAGTTCCTTTGACCTCATGATTCTCATTTGCTCTGACATGCACTGTGAGCTGTAAGGTCTTATATAGACAGGTGTGTGGCTTTCCTAATCAAGTCCAATCAGTATAATCAAACACAGATGGACTCAAATGAAGGTGTAGAACCATCTCAAGGATGATCAGAAGAAATGGACAGCACCTGAGTTAAATAAATGAGTGTCACAGCAAAGGGTCTGAATACTTAGGACCATGTGATATTTCAGTTTTTCTTTTTTAATAAATCTGCAAAAATGTCAAGAATTGTGTGTTTTTCCTGTCAATATGGGTGCTGTGTGTACAGTAATGAGGAAAAACAATGAACTTAAATGATTTTAGCAAATGGCTGCAACATAACATATATATATATATATAAAATTGCTGATACAAATGACAAAAACACAATAAAGTCACTAAAACTAACTAAAATACAAATAGAAAAATAAAAATATATTAAATACTAAAATAACTGTTGTGAGATATAAAGCCACAATTAACAATTATGAGAAATAGTGTCACAGTTGTAAGATATAAAGTTTTAATGTCAGATACAAAGTCAATTGTGATACATGAAGTTGCAATTATGAGACAGAAAGTTTGCAAATGGGAGATATAAATTGTAATTGTGAAATATAAATTCATGAATACAAGAAGCAATGCTGCGATTACCAGTTTTTAACTGAGACAGAAACAGGCTTCTAGAAAATATTTTAACATTTTGCTTGACATTGCTAGGAATGAACTCCTTTCAATCTTCTGTGAACTGTTCAGTACCTACTAGAGATCTAGGCCATTTTATTACTTTTATAATTAGAGTCAGACCAATTTAAACAGCCTAAAAATTAAATCGAATTTACGGTTAATTACTAGGATGATAATTAGCTTCATGATTAAGAAGATAAGAAAAGAAACAATATTTTACTTGTTGGATTGTGCCATTTTGTATTTCTGACCAATCTCCTCTGGTTCCAGGCTGGGATGGAATCAAACATTTATGTCAGTTTGATATACTACTGTTAATATCATTGTCAGTTTGACTGGCAGCACCAATTAACATGAATTATCTCTATACAAGCGAACATGCTAGATAGTGTGTTAATTAGCATGATTAGCACAAACAATTAGCGATGTTAAAAACTATCTACTGTGAAGAAGATAGAAAGGCTTCTTTAAGATTTTCACCAGCTCTTTGTCGTGCTTGCTTTATGGATGGTGGACAATTTTAATATTTTATAGGATGAGGAATAACAAAAGTATATTGGGCAGTCTGTATAAAAAAATTTATAGCTCTGTCCTAATTATAATGTGGAACAAGATCACCTCATGGGATGTTTAAAACCAGAAATTTTACAGCAAGAGCTGATTCATTTTTGAACATGCGTTTTGTTTGTATAACAAATGAAGCTGAACAATATGACTTGCTCCATACAGCAGAAATAATGAGCAGCACGCTGAAAAGCGACTGTCAGCTGCTTATAGCCGAGGAAGCCGCTCCCTCAATCTGACACGAGCACTCGGAGATGTGAACTGTATGTTGAATTGCAGTGAACAAACCCGGTCTCTTCCGAACCTCATGCTGTCACTCATTCTACTTCCACCACATGCAAACCAGAGAGTTCCCACTCGCTCTCTCCAACGGAAACTATCTCTCTCCCCTGGAACTAAAGGAGGTGAGAGAGATGGAGCAAAAACAAATGGTAGAGAGGGAGTGGGTGATGGGAAGAAGAAACAGGAAGTGAGGGGGAGAGATTGAGAGAGAAAGACACTCCACATCTGTTAATCCAAAGAAGCTTAGTTAGGCTGAGAGTTTGTCCTGTATTTGTTTGTAGGATGGAAAGCCATGGGAAGAGGGAGATGGAGAATGTGAGAGAGAGACACTTCCATATTTAGCTACAGAGAGGTTTAAAATCTCAGCCAGCCTTTACTGTCACAGGAAAGTGAGTTCCCAGGCCGACACATCTCAAGCTGTTCAAATACCCATTAGGATGTTTTGTTTCCCATGCGCACTGACAAAAACGAAACGAAAAAAAGAAACGTGAGAGAGGGGGAGTCGATGGAAATTTATCAACAAACTTATGTGATATTTAATGATCCTTGTATGCGGAGGGAAAGACCACAGCCTGATTCGCCTCTGCCAAATACCGATCCCCTAACTTAATTTCCTGCCCAATTGCTGTTTTATAGTGCATAGTACAGTGATACCAGCTAGTAATATAGAAAACAGATTGCCTGTGCAGCCATGTGGATCAGACTGTTACAAGGCTAGGGAGAACCTGTAGTCTCTGGGGGGGGTCTGTCGGTGGGCTTCACTAAACCAACAAACCCAGGCGCTTCCCTCAACCCTGACTGGCAGCAGCTGGTTGGATTGGGGAGAGATTGAGATTCCAGAGCTGCAACTGTGTCAGATCTTTACTTTGAGATTTAACTTAGTTCCGTGTAGACAGTTACATTTATCATTAGAGAATATTCATATACATGATTGCTGCTTTTAAGAGTAGAGAATGACATATCGTATCGTTTTGTCAGAACGTTTACAATATAGAATTTTTTTATTTATTTTTAGTAAGTCACGTTTTTCATTCATATTTTGGACGGTTACTTCAGAGGAGAGTTGTTTTTTTTTTTTTTTTGTTTTTTGTAGTGATATTCAAAATAATATGTTGTGCAGTAATTCAACAAGAGTAACAAGAGTATTAAGTTGAATGTAGTTGCTGCTTACTGACTAAATAGCACCACTGTGAACAGAGGTTCCCTCTAGGTTCATGCATGGTAATCCATATTAATGCTATGTAGAACAGGGTATTCAGTTAAAGAGGTCCGGTCTCAATATTTTCTTCCCAGCTGAAGTCTGGACAATGCTTTTTTGGAGCAGGTATACATTTCCATCAGAGAAAACATAGGACTTCGTAAAAGAAAAAAAAAATCCTAAAGACTCAAAATAGTCATCAAAGACGAGAATCTTGTGCCCCGAGAGCCAAAGCAGTGATTTTTTTTTTATGATTTTTTTTTTATTTTAGCCAAAAATGTAAATATTTCTCCCAACTAGATATGAATATAAAAAGGTTAGATCGAATGTTTTATCAGGCTATTATTTATTTATTTATTTTACATTTAGGGTGCAGGTTTTACCTCTTAGGAAAATAATGGGGGGGAAAGTTTGCTCAAAATAATAAACCACTAAAAACAAATGAGCACAAAACAAAACTAATAATTTCAAAGATTAATTTATTTTTTTTGTCCCTTTCTATCTCTAAATTATAACTTTGTTTAATATTAAATTCTCTTAATATGCTGATTAATAATGCTAAAAGAATGGGGAAAAATGTTCAAAGATCATCTGTATGAGAGATAAAAAATTGTGTTTGCTGCAATTTCGTTTTCTGCGGCATTTTAGCAAAGGAATCTATTTTGCTGCTCTCTGTGTTTCTGCTACTGCTGTTAAAATAACCCCGTCATCTGCAGCTCTTAATTTCGCGCTTTACGTCTTTAGTAGGAGAGAGAAGCAATTTGGGGTTCAGAGTATTTATTTTTTTCCACATTCATTTCACAATTATCTAGTACAATGATGTGGTCTTGATTCATTAATACAGTGTATCTTTTGTTTTGTTTTTTTACAACAAAAACGGCTATATAGCATAGTTCAAAACAATGTGGGCAAAAAGATGCAAAAAGAAACTCATACATTTATAAAAACACAGAGCTGAACACAACACAGCCCTCCCTTCCCTCCACACACAGTTCTTCCAGAATGCTTTCAATATCTTGAAATATTACAATATTAAATGAAAGGTAAGCAACTCCTTCTAACTTTTATATTGATATATTGTGTATGTGTATAATTTGTGTGTGTGTGTGTATATATATATATATACATATACATATACATGTAGATTATGAGAAGCCAAAGGAAAATTTCCGCATTGGCGGACAATGAAGTCCAATCAATCAATCAATCAATCAATCAATCAATCAAAAGTTACAGTATAAATGTGAATTACATATATACTGTTCTAATAGAAATAGTTCTCATTGCAGCACACATTGTAGTAGCATGCATGTCCTGATTTTGCCAAGTTAGATGCTCTCCTGGATCAACATATTTTGTTTATCCTGGAATAACATTCCTGCCTGAAAATTGAAATGATAGATAAATAACACTGATTTAGAAACACCTAACCCTGGTTGTAAGCCTAAACTAGACATTAACTGTAAAATCTGACTGGTTGATTGGAAAACTGTTCCAGGATCAACAAAGATGTTTGTCCAGGAACATGGAACATGTTGCACTTGGTGAAATCAGGTTCTGCAGTTAATGCAGTGTTACAATGTACCCCATCTGCGCACCTTAATCCTGGCTAATGTCATCTGCTAGTTAGCATTAAAGAAGTCTCTTTACTTTTAGTTAAATAAATGTTCAATGATATCTTCCAAAGATCTCTCTCTCTCTCTCTCTCTCTCTCTCTCTCTCTTTCTCTCTCTCTCTCTCTCTCTCTCTCTCTCTCTCTCTCAACAACAACAGACTTGCCATCTGAGACAAATACAGCAACTCAAACCAAAGCTCTGCTATGGATATTCCAATGAGCCTAATAGTGATAAATCTTAACAGCAGGAAACAATAACTTTATACAACAAATTGCATGTTCACGTTTGCTAGTCAGTAATATATCTTGGATCAAAGATAGAAATAGATGGAAAAGGTACATTTGTGTTATAGTGAGAAAGAGGAAACGGTCTGTCCCCACGGGCAGAGGTAGGATGTAAAACGATCTCCCTTCAAACCACATCGCAAGGGCTTCTGCCAAGAGCCGCCAGAACTGACCCTTGAGGCACTGCCAGTGTTTCTCATAACCATTCCACAGAATTAATCTTCCAATCTTTGCATTATCGCTTCTTCTTTTATACATTTTCTTGGATTTTTTTCCCTCCCCATCCTCCCCCTCACAGGGCAGTGGGAATTATCTTTTGCTTCCTACATTCCTCAGATGTTTGATGATATTTATATCTATTTTGGCAAGTGCTGGGCTTAGTTCACTGGTTTGTTTCATTTATTTATATATATATATATATATATATATATATATATATATATATATATTCCTCACCTAAAATTCCTCTGATAAGTACAGTATTTTAAGCTGTATTACATTTTGAACTGCTCTCTGGTTCTTTAAGAGTTCCTTCTTCACTCTGTTTACTGCGCAGACATACAGCGTGTGCTATATTTCCCCATCACCTTTTGCTGTTTTATCACTCTGGCATGAAATGGAGGCCAATATATCATATTTGTTCTCTCAGAGGTACATAAATTGACATATGAGCTCATAAATTGTGGATTTACTGCTTAAGATAAGTGGGGAAAATTGGTTGTGTGTTTTGAGCCAATCACTGAGCCATTTTATTTGATTTTCCAGGTCCTTAAAAACATCGCCTCTCTTACAGCCATAATTTGATATTGCTGTATAACTCCAGGCCATCATTTAAGAGGTCCATTTGTAAATGTTTAAAATGAAAACACTAGTGCTGTCCATGTTTGCATGTCCGTATCCACAGACAGAACCCTGCTAGGCTGTGCTAACTTCTTTTGCAGCACCCCGCGCCTCTTTAAACATGTTTTTTTTCTCTCTCTCTCTCCTCGTATTCTACTTTTTCCCCTCGCTGGATTTGCGCACAGAGGGCGATTCGAAAATCAGTCCTGAACTTCAAGCAAAGGTTAATGCTATTCACTGTTTTTCTTTTTCTCCTCCTCTCTTTCTGTCCGTATTTTCTTGTGGGCCGAACCACCCACTTAGCTTAAGGTCACAAGCTGAGGCTAATACTGCATGGAAGGGGCTGCCTGCAAAGTTGGTATCCTATGATTAGATGTCCTTCTGGCCTACAACACACCAGCTCACTTGCCAAGTCAAATAATACATTGAGTGAATTAGAAATAAGATTTAAGTGGCATGGGACAATGCCGCCAAGCCTCTCATCTTTTTTTTTTTTTTTTTTTTGCTTGTTCACAGTTTGGAGTTAATCTTCTCTCTCTCTCTCTCTCTCTCTCTCTCTCTCTCTCTCTTTCTCTCTCTCTCTCTCTCTCTTTCTCTTTCTCTCTCAATTATTTTGGAAACAGGTGATTGAGAGCCAGGGCTAAAAACCCCTTTTGACTAAAAGGAGAGAAAAGGTGCCATTAATGCACTACATTACAATTGTTTCTTCCCTCTGTCCCCTTTCTTTCCTCAGACTTTTGTCTTTCTTTGGCTCTTTCATTGTATCTCTTTTTTTAATCTTTGGATAAGAACCACCCAAGATCTTCTGTGGCCAAGCATGAGCTCCTTAAATGTGGATATTTGATTCAGAGACCCTATTTTCGTCTTCTTCTTTTCTTCTTCTTTTTATTAGTCTGAATAAAACATGCACATATACTACCTATCAAAAATTTAGTGAATTACAAATTAAAATAACTGTTTTCTTTTTAAATATATCTTAAAGTAATTTATCCCTATGATGAGCTGAATTTTCAGCATCATTATTCCAGTCTTCAGTGTCACATGATCCTTCAGAAATCATCCTAACTAATTGCTGCTCGAGAAATATTTCTTATCAATAATGAAAACAGTTGTGCTGCTTAATATTTTAATATTTATATATAAATATTAAAGCAATATTATATATTAATATTGTATTTTTTCAGGATTTTTTGTTAAATAAAGTGTCTTTACTTTCACTTTTGATCAGTTTAATACATTCTAAATATTAAATTCATTTTAATTGTTTTAATTTGGAAAAATACACTAATATTAGTTGAGAGCACTACCAGGGATGGAATACGCATTTAAGCTTCCTTAGCTCTCATTTGATCGGAATACTAAAAATAGTAGTTCTGTTCTGTCCTTTGAAACAGGCCTTTGGAGGCCGTGCTAAAATTACGCTTGCTGCATCAGTGCCAGCAACACAGTGCTACATGTTTGCTAAGCATTATGTAAGAGACATCAGCAGCACCCGTGCACTATGTGACGGGCATCTAATGAGGGTCTAATTAATCTTTGTGCTTTTGATGACATAAGCATGTCTGGATCAAGAGTCTTTGGTGAGCAGCTTGTTTTTACACTTACCTCAGTGACAAGTACCTAATGAATCACCACTGCAGCTGTGACAGTTTTGTTACATTCAGTCTAGGTATGGGACATATCACAGATACTGTATGTATGTGTACATGAAGTGGCAATGATAAGATAGATGCTAATTAGCATATACATGTAATACTCATGCCATTTATTATTTGAATAAAAAATCATGCAGTACGGCAGAGGATGTTAAAGTTACACTGTAAACATGATCATGAAGTTGTAGGTAAAACAGCGATTACTGGAGTATGAATTATGTCAGTCTTTCTACCTCAAAGTTATATTCAAAGTGTTCCTTACCAGTACTTTAAAATAGTTTTAAAGTAAGTTACACCTACACCCCCCCCCCCCCTTTGGTATAGAAATATATCAGCTATTTTTTTTAATGGGTTGCACTGAATGACATACAATATCCGACAATGCTGTTTAATTTTGCATTGGAAAAAAAGTGATAATTAAAGAGAAAAGCATATTGTTTTTGTGCCACTAGTATCACCAAATTATTGATTGTTCCCTAGCAAAAAGGTATTCTCCTCCTGACCCAATCTCACAGCAAGTTGAAGTGGGTTGGATAGTCAAAATAATTTTTTGATATTAACGCAATAGCACAATTTGTGTGTGTGTGGGAGGGGGGGGGGGTCAACCCACAAATGACTTAGTTAGCTCTGTATATTAAACTGGGAGAAAGTATTTGTTTTAAACAAAAACACTGTCAATACAGTGTTTCATTCATCAAAAACAAGAAAATATAAAGCAGACTACTACTGAAGCACCAACATAGCAAATCATGATAAAAGTGCATTATTAAGGCAAGAGATTGTCTTCCATTTCCATATAAAATTCATGTGATATTATTCTGAAATTGTTCTGAGCCTGGAGGAAGTATAGAAACCCCTGTAAAATCTTTTTGAACTAGCAGTTGAAAATGAAGCCATTGGAGCAGGAAGTTCCTGCCGCCAGTAAGCTGCATGAAGTGGGGTCAAAACTATGCTGGAAGAACCACAAGCTAACTTTCGTCTGGAGTCCCCATAGCGCTGTACTGTGGCATCAGTTCAACAGCTAATTTGTGGTGCACTTGCAAGAGTGAAGCTGAGAGAGTAGCTGTGTGTTGGCTGGCGGTTAGAAGCAGCCCAGATCAGGGTGCTGCTTGCAGGGACCAGCTGGTTTGGAGCACCCTGGACAGGGTCCAGGCCACCCACCACCTCCCTCCCCTCCCTCCCCTCCCTCACTCCGCATTTGATCTAGCTTTGATTTTGTTATGTTTCTGAGGGCTAGAAAGACAGAGAGGGTCAGAAGAAAGGGGAAAAAGTTTGTTTAGGGAAGTTAAGATGAGTGGAATGGATGTAGCATAGAGGACATGAAAGGAATTATGCTCTTGTTTAGTAAAGATTTTATTGAGTTATGTACACATGAACGTTTTTCTTTTTGAGGGGTGGGGTACTTGCATTTGATTTCTTTACATTTTTACAGTCTTATAACAATATAATTCTTTGACATGAGGTGTTGCAGACTGTATATATACAGGTCTCAATAAATTTGAATGTCGTGGAAAGGTTCATTTATTTCAGTAATTCAACTCAAATTGTGAAACTTGTGTTTTAAATCAATTCAATGCACACAGACTGAAGTAGTTTAAGTTTTTGGTTCTTTTAATTGTGATAATTTTGTCTCACATTTAACAAAAACCTTCCAATTCTCAACAAATTAGAATATGGTGACATTCCAATCAGCTAATCAACTCAAAACACCTACAAAGGTGTTTCTTGAGCCTTCAAAATGGTCTCTCAGTTTTGTTCACTAGGTTACACAATCATGGGGAAGACTGCTGATCTGACAGTTGTCCAGAAGACAATCATTGACTTGACACCCTTTACAAAGAGGGTAAGCCACAAACATTCATTGCCAAAGCAGCTGGCTGTTCACAGAGTGCTGTATTAAAGCATGTTAACAGAAAGTTGAGTGGAAGGAAAAAGTGTGGAAGAAAAAGATGCACAACCAACCGAGAGAAGCCTTATGAGGAATGTCAAGCAAAATAGATTCAAGAATTTGAATGAACTTCACAAGGAATCAACTGAGTCTGGGGTCAAGGCATCAAGAGCCACCACACACAGACGTGTCAAGGAATTTGGCTACAGTTGTCGTATTCCTCTTGTTAAGCCACTCCGGAACCACAGACAATGTCAGAGGCGTCTTACCTGGGCTAAGAAGAAGAAGAACTGGACTGTTGCCCAGTGGTCCACAGTCCACTTTTCAGATGAGAGCAAGTTTTGTATTTCATTTGGAAACCAAGGTCCTAGAGGAATTGTGGACAAGCTCATAGCCCAAGTTGCTTGAAGTTCAGTGTTAAGTTTCCACAGTCTGTGATGATTTGGGGTGCAATGTCATCTACTGGTGTTGGTCCATTTTGTTTTTTGAAAACCAAAGTCACTGCACCTGTTTACCAATAAATTTTAGAGCACTTCATACTTCCTTCTGCTGACCAGCTTTTTGACGATGCTGATTTCATTTTCCAGCAGGATTTGGCACCTGCCCACACTGCCAAAAGCACTAAAACTTGGTTAAATGACCATGGTGTTGGTGTGCTTTACTGGCCAGCAAACTCACCAGACCTGAACCCCATAAAGAATCTATGGGGTATTGTCAAGAGGAAAATGAGAAACAAGAGACCAAAAAATGCACATGAGCAAGAAAACTGAAAGAAAACTGGGCTTCCATACCACCTCAGCAGTGCCACCAACTGATCACCTCTATGCCACGCCGAATTGAGGCAGTAATTACAGCAAAAGGAGCCCCTACAAAGTATTGAGTACATATACAGTAAATGAACACACTTTCCAGAAGGCCAAAATTTTTATTATTATTATTATTATTATCATTATTATTATTGGTCTTATGAAGTATTCTAATTTGTTGAGATAGTGAATTGGTGAGTTTTGTTAAATGTGAGCCAAAATCATGACAATTAAAAGAACCAAAGACTTAAACTACTTCAGTCTGTGTGCATTGAATTTATTCAATACACAAGTTTCACAATTTGAGTTGAATTACTGAAATAAATGCATTTTTCCACGACATTCTTATTTATTGAGATGCACCTGTATATTTATAAAGATGGGACATAAAGCACAAATACTGTAGATAAAGTAACTCAGTACAGAATAGCCTTCCCCAAATTGCAAACAGCTTTTTACGAAAAGAAGAATCAGTGTTGTTCTACTCAATGGTAATCGCTTCAAACAGTTCATGAGTAGGCCCAGTTGAAAAATGTCTCCCAGCTAGTTTGAGTTTAATGTGAGAATAAATATCACAGTGAGGTTCAAATCTGTACTCTGACCAATGCAAAAACGTAAGTCTGATGGACTTGGGCTCAAGCCACTTCTTGGTTGTCTTTGCAGTTTGAGCAGTAGCATTGTCTTGTTGAAAAATAAAACCTGATCATTCCTCTTTAGATAACAAATTTTCAATTGAAAGCCATTCTGCAATATTCTCCTGTGCTCCAAAGCTTTAAATGCCTTTTCACAGTAAAGTAGCTCACCAATACCAGCAACTATACACAATGACACCTCTTCCTCCATGCTTCACTGTGGTAGAGATGCATTTATTATAATATTTCTCATCAGATTTTCGAAAACATCACTCTGGAGCATCACCATACAACTCGTGTTTCATTGTGATTCATCACTCCACATGCAACCATATTCTACCAAAAACTTGCAATGGCTTTTTAAGTAGAGCATTTGCTTAAATGTTGCTAATTTCATGACCAAAAATTTGTGGATAAGAGCATTAGAAGCTTAATGTTTAGCATTTTTATTTATTTATTTATTTATTTTGCCAGGTGTGTGTGTGTGTGTGTGTAGGCACGTGTGTGTGTGTATTACATTGATGCAAAAACAGTCGTCAAAAATGAAAAAATAAAATAGAGATTTGCATACATGGATACATCATGGGTTAGGAATATTTTGGTTCTTTATGTTAACAGCAGCATGCACACATTCTCATGACATCACATACTGTAAGTTAATGAGATTACATTTTGCTAATTAACTCTAACAAAAAAGTCACCAAATCATTGTGACACAAGCATATCACATCTTAGGTTGCCTGTAAGATGGCAGATTAGGAAACTATAGGAAAACCTTTGTCCAGTTAATGGTTGTTGCTATCTTGCGTCATGCATTAATTAAGCTGTCCATCATGTTATTATTTCATAATGACATAATTGACAGCTATGTGTGCGTGTGTGTGTGTGTGTGATGCTCTTCAAATATTTGCTTATATATAAGCAAATATTTGAAGAGCATCTCAGTAAATAATCCATTCTAGACCGCATCATTTTTTTTTCTTTTTGCAATGATGCAATAAATAAATAGCTTTTTAATTCAGCACTGACAGAATGAGGTGATAACTGACCTGTAAACGACTGAATCTGAAATGATTAATTCTGCTAAACATGGAATAAACATGACAAGGAAACACTGCTAAGCTGGGCTACTTTCACATCAAATTTATTTTAAACCTGTAAAGCAATGACAGATACTGCTACACTCTGTCTGAATTACAGCTGAAGAGCTGTTCGCTACGGTTATATAGTGAATATAGACACATTGTTTTCTGTTTATAGTTGCTCTCTCGGTTTTTAAACCAAGTAGGTGCCATTCGTTTGCCATTATAATAATGCCCATAATAAACCTTGATCTCCTTCTGTTGGCCTTTTCAGCTTGAGAGATAATTTTTTCGCAGCCCATTAACAGAGCATGGCCAGCATGGCTCGTGTTAATAGTTGTTCAGTGACCGTGGCACTCAGCTTTATAACTGTCTGTTTATCAAGTGAGAGGTTGCACCCCAATCCATAATGGCCTGCATTCAGTGATTGCTGCCACATTAATTGAATTCATGCCAGTGCAAAAGTTATTTTGCATGAGTGCATAAAGTTGGCACATTTATGGAAAATATATTTATTTATTTGTTTATTGTTTTTCACAAATTTCTTGTGTTATTATATGGATAAGACCCCCCCCCCCAAAAAAAAAAAAAAAAAAAAAAAACAGAAAAATGTTCTCAGTCGCAGCTCTAAATATTATTATGTAGCTTGAGGCTTGTATTTAAAACCACTGAATAATTTCAATCAAATTATTTTAATTGAGTGCTGGATCAGTAATTACAGGTTGGAGTCATTTAAACTGCCCTGGAAGTCATGTGATCGTGGGCATATTAAAAGTTTATGTCCGAGATAAAATTAATGAAGAGGATTGTAATCTTTGGACTGCCTGAAAGAATATAGCAATGCGACTTGAGCTACGTGAAGAATTTATCATATCCGATAGTCAAATGTGCGTATAGAAATAATAATAATAATAAAACAAATGGGATCGTAGCCATTCACCAGAACCTCCGGCTGATGCCCTCATTTGCACCTGGGTCTGTGCCGTATGCCAAGGCAAATGTTAGGTAACTTTAAATGCCACCAAGCCTGTCAGGAACGCATGCGAATTATGAGATGTGTGTGACAGCAGAACCGTAGCTATAATCCTGTTTACCCACATCCGCATCTTCTTGTCACGAAACATAAACGCAGGAAGAGCGGTTCGAGGGGCGTTCGGGGAGGAAATAAACTCGCACGTGTGCGCGAGTCGGATGCGGGGACATCTTCGCAACGCATAATTCAATATGACTAATCACGGTGGCCGCTGCCAACTCAGGAGCTCCTCTGACAATCTCAACCCAGCGGTATTTCGATAAAGCCAAAAAAACTGTGAGAGGGGGAAACGGGGCCAGATGTAGTTGGGGCACGTACCTGGGAAGCGCTGCATCTCGGCTGGGCACCTGTCCATGCCCGGTTCCCTGAGCTTAATCCTCCATTCACAGCTCTGGAGAAAGCTGGCTCCCAGGCCCGGTTCCTCTCTCTCTCCTCATCATGCGGCTCTCGCCCTGCTAATCGGCATGCCAGGAAGCAGCCTACAAAAGGCAGCAGGAATTTACAGTAATAATCGGCCAGGAAATAAGCAGCACCTATGCGTTATTGAACACACAGGGGCTTACGAAAATTGATCGTAATGGCTTTCATCACCATTACTGATGCTTCATGCCTCACTTGCAGGTATTGTGAGAAAAGCAGGTCATGTCTTAATCTCTTTGCCGTACCCGTATAAGGGCATAATCCCATATGCACTGGTATTGAGATGAATTTGCATATCTTGGGAGGATTGGAGTGTGTGATATATCATTGAACAGGCATATTTTCAACTACTTAGCATTACTTAGCATGGTTGCGTGTTTTTTTTTTTTTTTTTTTTTTTTTTTTTCAGTCTAACGCCCAGTAAATTGCTATTAAGAATAATATATTCAAGTTTGTGGCAGTCTTCCCGCTCACATTTTATATGTAAAATTTTTACTTGGCTTAATGGCTTCTCTTTGATTTGCAGTATAGCTTAACCTGAAGTGATTTTCAATGCAGTATGGTTCATATTAAGCCATTGTGCGCAACAGAACATTTGTTTTGATTGCTTTAACAAAAACTACCAATTACTTGTTTTTTTTTTTTTTTTAAGAATCCTTAACCTTTTATAAAAAAAAATAGCTTGTTATGCTCCAAATGGCAACAACTTGTTAATACAATGTTAAAATTTTTTCCAAAAACTCTACGTCTCTGACAAATTATTGAGTGCAGTTTGGTTTAATTTGATTAAATATTTCACTTCATGCTGCACTCTGTTTGTTGTGTGTTCTAAAGTGTCCTGTTACTGTTTTAAGGAATGAGAAAACGAATGACTGAATGACTGAATGTCATTCAGTCTTTGTACAACTGTTTGACCAGTTTATTGAAAAGACCCGTTTATTGAAAACAGTAATGTTCACAAATCACACTTTGCTAGTTCTGAAGATAAAAGGACAATTCACTCAAATGTTTTGTCATCATTTATTCACCCTCATCACATTAAAAGCATGTCCTGATTTGCTTTATTCTGTGAAAGAAATCTCTTTGTTTTTTTTTGTCCATTCAGTGGAAGTCAGTGGTTACCAAAACTGATTGATTCAACATACTTAAAATATCTTATTTTGAATGATGGTGACGGTGACAGAATTTTCATTTTTGGGTGAACTCTTCCTCTAAATAGCTGAGAGAATATACAGGGCACATGATATGAAATATTGTCACGTAGCATGAAATTGACCCTTCGCAAAGACCCCCCCCCCCCTTTAGTTACTGTTGCTTTGTCCGACAAGCCATGCGCTCTCACTCCACACATCATGTTCTCACGCAGTGAAAAATACATCCCGGAGCAAAGAGGACACTGACAACACGTCAACAGACATATGAAACTGTTTCATATTTAATATATCATAATTTTTTAAAGAAGTTTAAACAATACATACCGTATAGTGTCTCTTTAACGTGTCGTGACAGATCGCTGTAGCTCGTGAACCAACCATCTCTTCATACTAGTTCATTTACAGCATCAAATAAACATGAATGGACATCAGAAGGAATGTTGTTTCAAGTTTGGAAAGACGTGAGTACACACAATTTTTCAAGTTCGAGTTCACCAACATTAATCTACTAACTCCCCTGACTGCTTTGTCGGATAAAATGGCGGATTCAGGGTTATGATTGGTCAGATCGCCTGTCAGTCAAACTGTTTGCGAAGGGTCAATTGTGCCAAATGATCTATTTTACCCTGTAGTAAGATGGTAACAACATTATTTTTAATATTCAGCTGGCCAGTACTGATATTAATATGGTATGGAATTTGGTTATAAGCAGCCCTCCTGTCCTTAACACAAAATTATTTTGTAGACTCTGTCGTAATGCTCTGTTAGTACGTCACATGACCTTTTGATGAGTGCCCGGCATAGTAATTTCTCTCTAATATAAAAAACATCACCAAGTTTCAGGCTGGATGAAGTTCCTGAAATGTTAATCATCCCAAACTTAACCGTTGGCCATTGTCGGAGAGGTCAACAGAAGCGCATTAGCTAATTGGAGATTGGCATTTTCTAATTAGTTTTAAGGATGACAAGAACAAAGAACACAGGTTTTCTGCACTCTATTCATTGCCTACTGCTTTGTGCGCTTGGACTGAGGGAAAGTGTGCTTTGAATGTAATTACTCCTTATAAAGAAATCCACCTTAATGCATCTTTGCGGAAATAACTAAAGAATTTCAGTCAGGACAATGTGCCCTATCTGCACTATCCTCACTTTCTAAAAGGGAGGATAATGGTGTATCCTCAGAGTCATTAAGACTTTATCTTTGCTGTTGCTTAGGAGCTGAAGTCAATAAACTTGATCAGTGGTTAGCATAGAAAGGTTATCAGTATTTAATAATTAAGTGTTCTGACAATAAGAAGCCATGTACAATACAAAATACGTTAATTGTCGTAAATAAAGGAGGATTATTTTTATTCCTTAATTTATTCTGCATATACACTATTTAATCAAAAATGCAGTAAAACAGCAATATTGTGAAATATTATTACAATTTAAAATAACTGTTTTATTTCACTTTATAGTCAAATGTAATTTATTCCTGATTTATTCCTATATTCTTTGGTAAATAGGAAATTTAAAAAGAACAGCATTTATTTGAAATAATCTTGAATAGAAATCTAACATTATACATGTATTTACCATCACTTTTGATTACTATTATTTTAAAAAGTATTATTTAAAAAAAGACCACAATCTTTTGAGCAGTATTGTATTTTCAGAAAAAAATGGGTTTTACATGAATTTTTTTTTTTTTTTTTTTGGATTTCATGGACAACTAGTAGTTGTGATCCAGCACTGGCCGATTTATAGTCTCTCAACTTGTCAAAAAAAAAGAAAAAAGAAAAAAAGGAAAGACATCCTTGAAAGAAAAAGATGGGTCTTTGAAACTTGTAAGGCTTTAAGATAAAGCTGGCAGGTTATTACACTTTTCAATTCCAGAGTCAAATATAAAAATTTCTATTATATGGACAATTAATTACCTTGCAAAATGGCAAATGTGCATCCTTGTCAGGTGGAGTGTACTCTGATGGCCTTTCCTCAAACACTGGACGGGCAGATTTGATCTCTGCTAATGGTTCTTCTGGAAAGGGTAATTACACCATGGTCAAAGCTAATTTGCTCTCTGCCAGATGAACTGTTGTATTTTATTGTAGGCTGACATTTGAAAGTAATTATGGTACTGTTGACCCTGGACCATTCCGGTTTGTAGCACTGTCTTTGGTGGCTTGACTCTCTCTTTCTCTCTGTCTCTCTCTCACTCTAGTTCCTTGGCTGGTAGTCAGAATTGTAACAAGCCAATGACACGGACCAGGAACACCATATGGGGCTCCGGTGAGCAGCCCAAATGCACTTGCTCCGGCTTCATCAACACCCGCCATTGAACACGGAGCAAGTGGCGCGTGATTTCCTTCCATGTCTCATCTCTCTATTCGCTATTCTGTGTAGATCCATGTATCGGTAAGTGTGCCATTATGTGCATCAGTGATTACCTCCGTGTGGCCTTATTCCTGGGGAATTAAAATAAGCAAAAGGTCACAACGGGTTTCCCTCCCAGTATTGCTCGCTCCAAATGAAGTGTCGATGAGAGCAATTATGGATATTTTCCATCGGCTCTCACTTTTCAACCGGTGAATACAGCAACAAATAGAAGTCAATGGGCATGTCTTTACTGTGGGCGATAGATATTTATACAAAAAAAGTTTTTTCCACATGTTGTAGTGCTGATATTCTCAGTTGCACTGAAAGTAGTAGTCAAACAGCCATTGATCTCTTATGCTGCAAATATTGTATGCCTAATGTAATATTTCTTTCTTAAAAGGATAGTTCACCCTGAAATAAAACTGATGTCAACATTTAATGTATATTCTAAAACACACAAAAAACATATTTTGAAAAATGTCTTTCTTTGTCCATACAATGAAAGTCAGTGGAGTCCAGTGTTGTTTTGTAAGTAAATTTAGAAATAAATGTAATTTTTTTCCTGTGATGACAAAAGTGAATTTTCAGCATCATTACTCCAGTCTTCAGTGTCACATGATCCTTTAGAAATAATTCTAATATGCCGATTTGCTGCTCAAGAAAATGGTTGTGCTTGTATATATTTTTTTCTGGAAACTTTTATTCTAGACTATTTGATGAATATAGAGTTCAAAAGAACATCATTTATTTGAAATGCAAATCATATGAAACATTATAAATATTGTTACTGACACTTTTGATCAATTTAATGCTTAAAAATATTAATTTGTTTAAAATAAATCATTATAGTTTACCCCAGACTCATGTGCAAACTTGACACAATATAAAGAAATTATTAAAAGAAAAAATATAAAGAAATAAAGAAATAAATACTCTCAATATAACACTAAATGTATTAACATATTTACACACACAGGTTTGTTTTGCTATCAAAGTGAGGACATTCCATATTCGTAATGGTTTTTATACTGTACAAACTGTATATTCTGTCCCCCTACTCTAACCCTACTCCTATACCTAAACATTCTGCATTTTCACATTTTTAATAAAACATTGTTCAGTATGTTTTTAAAGCTATTTGAAAAATGAGGACTCATGAAATGCCCTCATATTTCATGTTTATGTCATAATACCAGTGTCATACCCATGTCATTACACAAATTTGTGTCCTCGTAAATCCCAAATACTTACACACACACACACACACACACATACATATATATATATAGTGGTGTGGTCAGAGCTACAGTGCACTTCTTGTCTAGACATATTAATGTCCCAGCTCTGTTAGTTAGTGGTGGATTAATCCATCCTGTGTCATTGTTAAATTACAAGACATTTTAATCAGCGGCGGGAATTATGTTAGTCCATTGGTAATGATCGCTGACAAATGGTGCCACAATTGAGCCTCAAAGTCGGCATTAGCTAGCGTGACAACCTCCAGCACTGAAATCGCCGGAACATCACAATCCCAGGTAGCCTTGCCAAGTTTTCTTAATTCGTGACACATTAGGTTCCTTAGGCTGGAGCGGGGCTATTATTATTTGCCTTTATTTCTCTCGTGCTCCTTAGTTCTCGCTATCTCTCATTGGCCATCCTCGCACCGAATGTAATAAAGACTGACACTTGTGACACTTCAAACATGTAGCCACCAACAGCTCCGTGACAACAAAAGGAGTTCTCGGAGCAACACAAATTAATAGTGGGGGAGAAAGAGGGCTTGCTTGGGCCAGCTCAGCAGGTGTGCTCCCACATCTTTGCACCTCTTAACACCCCCTCTCATTCTGCCTGACACGTCGGACAATGGCACAAAAAGTCCTTTACTGACGTCCGCACAATGAGCCAGGCGCAGAGACAGACCAATCTTTTTTTGTGCCGCTGCTGTTTGCGAGAATACGTCAGGGTAAACACTCTCCATTGTGCACCAGCTGCACTCAAGAACATGATAAAAGTAGAATTTTGAAAGGCCTGGGATTGAGACCATAGCTGGATTTGACAGTTCTTACCTGAGAGACTGATAACCACTTTAGCTTGCACTGATCTCTGTTTGGATCTTGCATTTTGAATGTGTTCCTCTAATCAAGCTCATTAGCATAATTTATTTTATTAGAGTTGGATTAGTATGCATTCGTAATTGATAACATGTACACCCACAGTTTTCCTCCCAAAATGAGGTCTTGTTTGAACTTATTCGGATAAACAATCCACTAGCCTCTTATTTGATTTGTGCAACACTAAACAATTAGATTTGGGGATCAAAGCCCCGTTCAATTCTATAAGCAATGGGGGGTGTAAGTGAATACGAAGGCCCACTGAGCATTGAATAGCTCTCAATTCCCCCTCTGTTTGTCCTTCCATACAGCCACATGCTAACAGAGCCGGGACAGAGCTCATCATATGGTATGGAGCGACAACAATGCAGCCACGTGATCCCGAGGTGTGCTGTATGTTGTGCTTTAGATCCTTCTTAATCGTGACAGTTAATTCGTTTGCAATGAATGCAATTAATGCACCTAAAATCCACAATGGAGCGCTCAGGCATTCCATTATGCTACTCATATGTGGCTTAGCCTCATCCATTAAAGCCAATATTAAGTTAAAAAGAGCGTATTTGTAATTGGTTACGTTAATGCTATGAAGTATTTGCTAGTGCCTGTGTGCCTTCAAGTAAATGTGTAAGTGCGCTTCTCTAAATCCACCTAAACGGATGACTAATTTTACCAAAATGATTTTCTGGTGAGCTCCACACTTCTTAATCACCTTATGATATTTAAAAATACCCCTTTTATGACTGGATTTTCCTTTTTTGGAAATCAGCTAACAAAGACTGTCCCCCAGTGTACTACAAATCTGCATTAAATTCAATTAAAACTATGCCAGTCTCGTGCTACAGAGTATCACTTGTCCACAAGATATCCTCGATAGATTGCGAGTGTATCTGTTGAACCGTCTGCATGTTCTCAACCTTTTTTCTTTTTTGTTTTTTTTTAATGACTGCTGCTTAACCTTAATATGGACTACGACTCGGGTAAGACGCATCTCTTTCCTTACGGCTTCTTGTGATTCGAGGTCTAATCCATATTTGGCTTGGATGAGGCTCGTCGAAAAACGGTTCTCTAATTCATCTCGCAATCAACCAACCATATAATTTAAACACTTCTTTGGGAATTAGTGTAATGTTATGATAATTATGCTATGATTTGGTGTAATAATTTTGCTCTGCTTTAAAAAAATGACTGCATAAAGGAGTGCGTAATAGGAGAATTTTAATTGCTTAATAAATTGTTGGAAAATAAAATGAAGAGGGATCGGAAATGGTGCTCGGAGCTGTCGCTTCATTTGACCTGCTACATCTAGCGTCAATCATAAAAATGAGTAAACATAGACAGTTGTGCTTTTTCCTTTTTATTTTTATGTCCTAGAAGATTGAGGAGCGGAGATGGGGTGAATAGGGAATAGGGGAATAGTGTACAGCAGAAGAATAGAATAGCTTGCTGAGTCAATGGAAGAGGCCAAGGCAAGTCAAAGGTTGGAGGGATTAAGCTTTCATTTCCTGTTCTCCACGCTGGGTCTGTTTTGCATCCAGGGAACCTCCCTGGCGTCCTGCTGCTGTTTGAGTTTGTACAGTAGACCTTGCAAGGGCCTTGGTCCAGTTTTTGATCTCGACTGCAAATGTGCTACAAACATAAACAGCTCTTATTTGAATTCAGTCTCAGAGGCCTATCTTTGAAAAAAACTGACAAGTTACATATTAAATAAAGTCCCAAAGATGGTTTATATATATATATATATATATATATATATATATGGAAATTGAAGGCTACATTGGCTGCATTTATTTAATAAAATACAGTAAAACAGTAATATTGTGAAATGTTATTACATGTTATTTTCCATTGAAACATATTTTAAAATGTTTTATTCCTTTGATTGCAAAGCTGAATTTTCAGCAGCAATTACTCTAGTCTTCAGTGTCATTCTAAGGCTGTGTTCAGACTGCCAGCAAAAATCAGGTTTTTTGCATATCCAGATTTTATTCAGATGCGTTTTTGAAAGTCTGGACAGCGGAGAAAAAAAAAAAAACAAAACAAAATCTGAGGGTTTTTTTCCAATCTGATTGAAACCACATTTGGTGATGATTTGAAATGCGATTCCTTCCAATCAGATTTTTACAGATGCATCTCAGTCAAATTGTTATTTGCATCAATTTTGATGAAATCCAAGAGGTGCATGACTCATCCATAGACAACAATATAATCAACACTTTCAAGGTCCAGAAAGGTACTAAAGACATTGTTAAAACCGTAAGCATTACTGCAGTGGTCCAACCTTGGAATTGTTGATGTTTACATACCTCTCGGAATGTATCAAAAATATCTTCATTTGTGTTACCAACACTAACAAAGGTCTTACTGGTGTGGAATGATATGAGGGTGAGTAATCGATGACAGAATTTTCATTTTTGGGTAAACTAACCCTTTAATACAACACACAACAATAATGTCAAAACCGATGATGGAAAGGTCAGAAGTATTCATACGGTATTCAAATGGTATGTCCAAAGATTTTGGCCATGATGACTACAGCACGGAGCATCACAAATACACCATTGTCCTCCATGTTGAGTTTTTCTTGTGCAGTGGAAGAGTTCTGCACCGCAACTCAACAAGGCCCTTGTTCGGAGAACGAGATGATGATTACAATTAATAGTGCAGACAGTCTGCCTGAAAAGATCTGATTTGAGAAAAAAATAAATAATAAAAAAAATCGCCTCCAGTCTGAACAGAGCCTAATATGCTGATTTTGGGCACAAGAAAGATTTCTTATTATTATCACAATGTGTACTGTGGTTAGTACACACACATGTTATGGAGTGATAATGCCTGTTAAGTTTTGTGCTAACCACGCAGGACACTGTCCATGTTTCACCGCATAATCCATCAGATCTGAGTGAAGGTGGTTAGAAATGGCAGACGATTTGTACTGACACTATAGTGTAAAATAAAAACACATGAGCACACACACTTTCTGACTTTGAACTATAGTCAGTCCTGCCAAGCTAAAGCAGTGCCTGTTGGTAACTTCAAGTATTCCTGTTCCAGTTCGAGTATTCAGTCCACTGACAGCATCTTTATTTTCAGCTTTGCCAATACGTCTGAATGAAGTTTGGTTCAAGGTCGCTGAGCCCTACTTGTTCTTGTTCACCACAAAGGGTGATTGTGTTTAATGCGAGCATGTTGTAAGGCTCGCATATGACTTTAATTTCCAGTCTGGGATCACAAAAGAAGATGTGGAAATTGCATTTCTGTACACACACTACACACTACCATATTTCCTTGTCTCTTCTGCTCACTACTAACCCCTTGGAGACAGAAAATCCATTACAAAGGAGCGACACTCGTGGTAAAATGCTCCCAAAGCTTGGGATGTGTTGTTGAGGTCTCTATCCTGCTATCAGCAGGAACACTGGCAGACTTTTTCACCTGCCTAAATCCCACTGCATTACACCCTCAACATCCGGGTCCCTCTGCCACTGACCTGAATAGACAATGCAGTGTGCTTAGAAAGAGAATCACAGAAACTACATCTCCTGTGCACAAAGAACTAGTTTTACTCAAATTATTTGTGGATGTCAACAGTTAATGAGAATTTCAGGTGTTCTGGAATATTTTTTTTTTTTTGTATTATATTATATTATATTGTTTATAATCTTCACTATATATTATATAGAATTGTATATATATAGTATTAATTATATTAATCACTGACCAGCCTCAATAGAACTTAAAATGGTGGTAAATGGAACTGACAATTAAGTAATCGTCCTTATTTTCAGAACAAACATCTTGTCTTTGTAAATAAGGCTTATTATAGATTGCGAAGGTTAATTATATATTGGATTATTCATTTTTAGTGAATTTGTTTGTCATGTGTGTGCATACAGTACAAATGAATTTTATATATATATATATATATATATATATATATATATATATATATATATATAGTTTCAAAACATTTCTATTTCCAATAAAAACTTCAAAGAATACTAAAAAATGTATCACATTATCAACAGAAATATTCAGCAGCTCAACTGTTTTCAACTGTGACAACTTCTTAAGCATGTGACACACGGAAGATTGAATTAATGGCTGCTTTTTCATCACATGGATAAATTACATGTTATCATATATATCAAAATAGAAAACATCCAGTTTCATAGCTTAAAACATCCTCTTTACAAAAAAAACATTAAAAAATGCATAGGACATTTTAATCTATGAAACTGAATGTTTTCTATTTTGATATATATGATAAATGTAATTTATGTAATCAAGCTCCAAAAATATCTTGCTTTGATATTGTGGGATCTGTAATGTCACATGGGCAAATACATTTGCATATGACTGCCTCTAGAGCAAGACATCATGAATACTTTTACATCCTCACAGTATATGCCCCGCCCACTGGCTCTCCGCTGCTTAACGGCTGTGTACGTGTATTATACATATGTACATATATTTGTGCAAAAAACTATTCATCTATAACATTTCAAGTTAACCTTAAAAATCCTTGTCATGACCCATTAAAAATATTTTCAAATGTACAGTGGCCAGGCTGAGTAGAGTATGATGTAATTTTAAAGAGCCACACAAAGGTAAGGAAGCCAAAGCCGACCGCAAGCTATTTTTTAGAATCCCCCGATTTAAAAAAAAAAGAGAAAATTTTTAAAAGCTATAGGTTATGATAAAGCATGGTAGAGATCACTATAGTGACATGATTGGTGGCCTGCTTGCTTTCTAACGCACTAGGCATAGCGTAAAAAGGTGCAAATATCAAACTAACCATCCTAACAGACCAATAAAAGCCAAACATTTACGCAGTGCTAAAGAGACGTACATTTTCACGGATGACTTAATTTGGTGTGAGAAAGCTGGCGACTCCTCTGAAGTGCTGCCTCTCCCCCTGCTCCTCTGAGCTGTGGTGTGACCTTCATCGGCACTCCACCTGCAGGAAGCCATGTTTGATTCTCTGTCCACCGAGACGCCTGCTTGACAGCAGAATGGTATCATAGGACCCGAGTGGAGGAATTTCTCTTTCTCTGTCATCATTAAGGGGCGTCCCCCCACAGTGAGGGGAATGAAAAGTACGATTTAATGTTCTCACGAGAGTGGCAGGAGAAGAAAGGCTCAAAGCCTCGCACGCTGCTTTCTGAGTGGGTCACTCTAGCCCTTGCAGCGAATGGGATGTCCCTGTGGAATTTGCCATAGACTTGCCTGAAAAGAAAGGGATTAAGGCCCTTTTAAGGATGGAAATGTAACAAAAGAGCACTTTTATGATGTAGCAGCATAAAATGAGGGCCTCCATTGTGGCGCTGATTGCAAAAGATCTTTGAAATGAGGCGGCCCGCGATGTGTTCCCCGTCCCCCGCGGGCGTTAGTGGTTTCTACAAAATGACTTGTCTACATTAGAGGCACTGTGGCTCGCCTTCAAGAGGCAAAGTACAAGATTATTGGTTTGTTTCTGTTTTGCAGCTTCGCCGCTCTCTCTCGCGCTCTTCATCTCACCTCTCCGCCCTTTCTCCGAGTATGTCAGATGGAGGTTGGGTCCCAGTGAAAGTTGGTTAATTTAGAGAGAGTGCATAATTAGCTTCCCCCGCAGGCAAGTGCCCCTCTCTCCCTCTGCTTGTGTCCATCACTTTAAAGCACTCTAACACTGCAGCTGTAAGAAAGAACATAGGAAGTTGTCAGATTATCTGTCTCAAAAAATATTACAAAATATTATTTAAAATGTTTATTGTAATATATTATTATATAATAGTGTCACGTGATTATTCAGAAATAATTCTAATACACTGATTTGGCGCTCTAGAAACATTTCTTATCATTATCATTGTTGTGCTGCTTAATATTTTTGTGGAAACTGTGATTTTTTTTTTTTTGATGAATGGAAAGTTGAAAAAACAGAATTTATTTATTCTGTATACACATTTTTATAGATGTTATTGCTTAGGTTTACACTATTGTACTTAAACAGCCACCATTCTACTGTCTAAAGAAAAATCTGATGCTTTTCATTTTGAAATCTGCATTTCAGCTAGATGCAGCTCAGCGAATGCTGCTCTGTGTTGCATTCAACATGAAACCAACAAAGCGAATGCTTTTGGTTTTCATTCAACATGAAACCAACAAGAAAATCAGGTCGGGAATTTTATAGGCTGCTGCATTTGTTGCTTAGAGGAATACAGACATGTGAACACTAGAGGGGGAGCTTAGCCATGCTGGATGCAGAAACGCTCAGGGGTCTTCCTTCTAGTCTCCCATCTACTCGACCCCGAGCAGGAGGGACTGAGGGGGTCAAAGGTCACAGCAGCACGAGGAGCACAGGGCCGGTTTTATTGTTGTTCTCTCTGAGACTGGCGAAGGATGCGTTTGCTGAGATTGTGTGGGCTGGTGAACTTTTTTTTCATTAATTCTAGAATGACTTTCTAGTATTGGGAGTGGAAATGAGAGAGTGTGTGCACATTTGTGTGTCAGAGAGCCCCTTGTATTGAGCAGTAGAGAGAGTAGGGAGGGTATTACGCTGTTTTGTGAGAAGGAGTGAAGTTTTAGTCCTCTCCACACAGAGATACAGAGCTTTTAAAACCCCTCTGGAGGCTCGCTAATATCAGGAGAGGGATTATTGCTATGGCCCTCCCCTTCGCTCTCTCCACACTTGTCTATCCCTCTGCTATCATTTAAATGTCTGAGGAATAATTGAATGAATTATCATAAAATTTTGACAAATTCATTGACTCGGCCGCCGCCGCGAGTGAGCGAGAGCATTTTCTTTCATTTTAGCCGTGCAAGACATGACATTTGAAATTCGTTTATATGCGGCCAAGACCTTTCGCTGTTTCGCCAGTGGTCTGAAGAACAAAAAGAGGTAAGGGCAGAGAAGTAACCTTGTGGGGAGATCTGAATATGGAGAACCAAACTGGTTATTTAGCAGTGTATGTGTTGAAATATGGAGGCTTTCTATAAAACATGGGCTCAGAAAGCAGGGCAGAACTTAAAAGAGAGGAACTGATGTGGGGGGAGGAATTGTCTGCTGCACCGAGTGCTCTCTCTGACCTCGGCGTTGCCACATTAAAATGCTTCCCTTGCCCATTTCTCACATTGAGCTTGTATAGATTCTTTGCTGTTTTATCTTCACCTTTATTTGTAAAAGGAGGAAAATTAAGTTTAAGTGGGTTTGTAGCACTCTAAATTATGCATGTACACAGCAAGTGATTTGAATGAGACTAGTTTGTGTGTGATTTTGCTTGTGAATGTGTGACACTTTTAAATCTGTATCTAATAAAGCTGTCCCTTATGTCTAGATTTGGCCGACTCCACCTCTTCCCCCATAAACCTCATTGTCCCTTCAAAATGCTTTTTTTTTCTTTCCTTTGTAGCCCTCTACTGATGCTTCCAGTTTCCACTGGTACAGAAGTTCATATGCTGCTTCTATTTACAGAAATCACTGTGTTTAGCTTACCGGTCACAGTTGCTCCTCTGCAGGCTTTGATCACGATGACCAACGTTAAGTCGACAAAGTGGCAAGGGTCACATGTGCGGAGGGCCAGCTGTCGCCTCGCTCTCCCTAGGACACCGTAATGATTCTTGTTAGGGGCGCTCGGCTCCCCTGGAGGAATGTTGTTTGTTGGCAACTCGGGCTTAGGGTTCAGGCTCAAGGAGGAAAGGGTGGTGGAAAAGGAGGTAGTGGTTGAGATGAAACCAGTCACTTCTTTTGTCCTCTACTTTCAAGCAGCTGTGTAGTGCATTTCTCTACTTTCTCAGAACCTTCTAAAAAATGGGATGCACCAATTCTAATATCAGATTTTTCAGAATCACATTTGTCGATGTTAATATATTAGTGGTAAAGTCTCAAGCTTTTGTGTTGTATGGTTTGAATTTTCTTAGCTGTCAAAATGCAGACGGTACGATAAAAGTTTCTGAAAATATCATGAGAGATGGTGCGATAACAGTCTCTGAAAATATTACGGTATGTGGTATTGCACAATTTCATTCAAAATTGATTCATTTACAATATTTGAGATTGGTGTAAACCTTTATTCAAACATAAATAATTAACAGTAAACAAGCTCTAGTATTTTTTTTTATAGCTTACTAACAAACGGTGAACATTGGATTAATTTCCAGAGGTAAATGGCATATCAAGTGCAATGTTCACAAGCTATTTTTTTTGGATGCCTTTCCTTGACTGAAACACTGATTGGCTGATTACATGAGAGATGATATATTTTAGTAAGTTACTGTATCTTTCAACATATCTTCTGCTGTTCATTTATGTTTATTTTATTTATTTACTACAAGTAGCTATAACTTGTACCAAATTGAAAGAGATGTCTCGCGCTCGCGAATCTGTCACAACACATTCAAAGGTATTTTGCATTTTGTGGACGAACTTTGTTTTGGCTCTGCGTGACTGTGCGGATGAATACAGCATTGCATTTATGCTTTAAAAATGGAAGAAGGTAATCTCAGAAAGCATTCAGTGCCAAGTATGACAAACAAATTGGTCTAGTTTAATTAAAAAAAATATTATTTTAGCTAATGTTTGTGTGTGCTGTGTATATAAATGCTTATTACAGTATCACACTAAAGGCAAACACTAGGTCTTGCTAGAGTGTTGCAAATATATCACAATTGTATATTCTATTTCAATTAGGATGCTGCCAGAAGACAGCAACCTACTAATAATGTGTGCTCTAAATGTAATCTTGAATAAAACAATCACTAACCATCAGCATAGTATGATTAGCATATCTTTTCAATTCCATTTATATAGTTTTACTGCTAAGTTCCTTTATTAGACCTTCACCAGCTATTATCAGTTGCTTGTCACTCTTCTAGAACATAGCTAAATATAGTTTAGTTTATGTCTGAGAACAATTACAGTCTAATAAGGATTTTTCTCATGCTGGAAGAATACAGTAAATACATGCAACAATACTGAGTGAGTGTAATGTGTGGTGTGTAGGCCGGCACACGAAGACGAAGAAGAGTAAATTCCAATGCAAGATTTAATAATCAAGATCAGGGCAGGGTTACACACACACACACATAACTGAAACAAGTCCAGACCAAGCCACACCAACTGAACTGAACTTAGACGATTAACTCAAATGATATTCAGCTGTGGTGATTTGTGTAGTGTCCATGGTGACAGATAGTGGCGGGAAAATAGAACAAAGGAAACATGCGACTAATGAAAACAAACAAACTGAAAGTCCATGTGGTGAGAACATGTGACAGTGAGACAAATCTGCTTGGATGGAGACCATATTTATAGATTCATATAGGTCCAATTACTTTCATATTTGATCATATTTATAGTGCCGCATCTCCATTTTGCTGGCATTAATATTCAGGAACTCCTTAAATGATAGAGCAGCTAAACAGACGCAGACCAAGTGAAGCTTCGCAGCATTTATCTTTTTGTTTCTTCGATTTTAATAAATCTTCTCGATCTATTGCTGTGTACCTCTTTCATCAGTCTAGTAATGTATATCCTAATCAGTCATCTTCTTGTTACATTATCGGATAAAAGACTTTTGTTGAATGAGCTCCAAGGAGTATTGTAACATTCACGATCTGGTTACAAAATGAAATGGGATTTAAAAGAATTTTAATAGTAAATCCAAACAAAGAAACATGTAGGAGATAACTTGGCAACAACAAATAGCACAACCACTTCAACAAAAACGATACAGGACAAAGAACTAAGGAGAACTCAGGGCTTGTGTACAAACAGGGAAATCAATGTTGAAACAGAAAAGTTGTGGGGAACTAAACCACAGAAACAATTGGCAATGTCTTTTCTGAAATGAAGAGAATTTGATCTCACACACTGTAGACTGCAGTCAGACTGCATCAAGAGACTCATTTCATTCTCACCCTTCTAAGCAGATGATCATATTTACTTGATTGATGCCCCAAAATAAGTTTAATAAACAAATGTATTAATAATATGAAGGGAACCATGAACACTGAGGTTAATCAATTAAAAGGATTAGTTAGGCAAACAGCATGTAATCCACACAGAGGCGTTTACATGCTGCCAATTACTCCACCTTTTTCAGAAGCTTTCATTGTGATGGAATTCAGAGCAATAATGCAAGTTGTTTGTTTCCCTGACAAACACTTTGAACACATCTACCATTGTGATTTTAATGGAGAAATCACTAGCAAATGTGTCAGTTGTTAAAAACAGCCTATCTAAAGGCACCAAAGTGTCAGGGTTTGACTGGTTATTATTTAGCCCCTGCTGGTAGATGCCATAACTGCAACATTCTGTGAGCAGAAGCAACCAGGAGAGATAAATATGTGCTTATTTCTTTTTAATCAAGTTTGCGGGATAAAATATGGATATTCGAATTCACAGCAATAAAGTTTGGAAAAGTGCTTTGAACATTCTCTCACACACAGTGGATGACTTAAGCCAGTATTGTCTCTTGTGGCACACACACACTGTGTTCTGTCTCTCCTCACATTCCATAGCTCGTAATCTGCTAATAGAACCTCTGGATTATAAAAGAGAAACGCATATTAAGCAGATCTCTCTTTTTACCTCCCATCTTGCAACTGGCATGTCCCTTTTAAACACTTTTCAAAGCCTGTGGCTGTCAGTGTAGAGATAGAGGGGAGGGGAAAATGTGTGGAAATAGAGGTATTCCATTTCTTTGATAGGTATATTCCAAACTATTTTTATTTTAATTTATTTTATTCACATCCTAGACATAGGAAAATTTCATATGTATTTTTGTAGTTTGCACTTATTTTTCTTTAAATACTTTTAAGATTATTTTTTAAGTTAAATTAACATGGTTATAGTCATCTGGAGTATTGATGCTGTAGTAGTGTGTGTGTGTGTGTGTGTGCATTTTTGTGATTTATGAAGACACAAATTTGTATAATGACATGGGTATGACACTAGTATTACAACTCAAACGTGAAATATGAGGACATTTCATGCGTCCACATATTTCAAATAGCTTTAAAAACATACTAAACGATGTTTTATTAAAAATGTAAAAATGCAGAAGGTTTAGGTTTAGGGATAGGGTTAGTGTAGGGGGACAGAATGTACAGTTTGTACAGTATACAAACCATTATGCCTATGGAATGTCATCACTTTGATATCAAAACAAACCTGTGTGTGTGTGTGTCCTTTCACATGCAGCATCTTTATACAGTTTATGTAGTGTAATGCTGTACTTTCTAACATATTGAGCAAGCAAGTTGGAAAAACATTGCTACTACAAGCCATTGTCTCATGATGCATGATGGTCAGCTGTTGTCACCATGTGTTACTAGCCTTGTCAAAGTTTATTATTACATATCATTTCCTGTCTTAGTGAGGGAAGTAATCCAAAGCTTCCACCAGAAATCTTCAGTGTTCCATTTCAATTAGTGTGATTGAGTAAAACCTTATAGATCTTAGGTATTATATCTGGCATTTTAGCTGATTCCTTCAAATCCCATATGTCATGGGCTAATTCTCTAATTTGAAAGTATTCTGCATTGGGGAAGTCTGGACCCATCACTGTTATGAGCAGTAATATCATAAGACAGATGACGCACCACAATGCCAAATCCATTCATGGTCCATTCAAGTTTTATCAATTGCATAGGTTTTAAAAGATGTTTCTGGTTTTCTGTTAAATATATGGAGCTCTTAGTGTAATCGTGGGACTCATATATGTCACAATTACTCATGAAACACAGTACATTTACAGGTCTGTTCTTCCTGTGCTCAAGACCTTGTTAGGAAATTATCACTTTAGCACTGTATAGTCTCAGTGTAATGATTCTTTTCAGTCTCTGCTTTCTTCTGTTCATTTTGGCCTGTACTACTAGATGAACACTATAAAAACAATTCCTTTCATATTAACATTTACCCATGCGACCACAAAAAAGCTCCATAAAGCATGCAGAACTAACTTAAACAGGCAAACGCACTAAAACATGCAACTTTTTGGTGTTGCATTCTAAATCCAGTCTATCCATGTCTGTCCATCTCATACAGTCATAACTTACAAACCAGCACTCACACTGAGATTGTTATTTACAGATGGTCGCAGAGACAAATATAGACAGTAACCTCTTGAGGATCATTTCATAATCCCACATATACCCACGCTTCCTCTCCACTAGCCATCATTCCCATTTACAGAAAGCCCATCCCACCGTAGTTGTCGCTAAATTAATATTCAAGGGTTAAGAGGTCTGCGCCTAGCGTGTAATGAGGAAGCAGACTAGTTAGTTAGAGCAGGTTCATTGAGCTCTTGCATTAAAGCATCGCACATGGATAATTTATGATTTTCATTGTCCCTCCTTCTGCGGAATAAATTTTGAATTATTTATGCCCTCTTCATGCTTGTGGAAACGGAACATTTTAGTCTGTGTCGGCCATTCACTCATAATCAAGCAGTGAAACATTCGCTGTAGCTGGAGGAATAATGTTCATCTCTAGTTATTAAGTTCCACCATCTATTTCTCACTGCCTCCAGGGACCCAATACCCCAGCTGGAAAAAAAAAAAAAAAAAAAAAAAAAGATCAAGTTGTGAACTTGTTGCCACTGTGAACCAGAATGTATTGCATGCAGTGGTTATTTATAAGTATTGCTATTTCTTTTGTTATTTTTTTAGACTTCTTTGTGTTGGTGTGGTTGTCTTGTGCCCTAAATGGGACGGCATGTGTTTTGATGTATCACCGTGAGAACCGAGGAGCTGACCCTTGTCTATTAGACACGGAAAGCAAAGTGGTTTTATTTGTGAAATCTGTGTCAAATGTCAAATCTTTTAATCATGTTTTTGTTTTTGCACAAATGAAAATGGATGGACGTTGTGAACCCGGCAAACGAAAGGTGCTGCAGGTTAATAGCGGCTTCTATTTTGCACAATTTGTACAGTTACTCTTTTCTAATATCATTAGGGAAATTAGCTGTGAGGTGATTTATTCACTTATTTATTAAATAAATCATTTAAACACATACTGAATCTTAAGTATGCGAGAGGAAGACAAATTGGCAAGACAACTCTGCCCCTCTTAAGTAGAACAAAGATAAATCAAGTAATAAACGTACGGCCGTGTTTTGCATAGCATTAATTAGAGCTGCTTTAATTTGCCTAGAACATGCATGGATCCGTTTAAATGTGTCTTACATATTTAAAGGGTGGAGATAAATTATGATAGAAGGGAAATTAGCTCTCCGTTGTGTTCGTTTCATATTATTGGTGTATACCTGACCTTATGTTTGTTTCCTTATTTCTCCGGTGTTTTCATAGAAACTCCAGTATGTAGTGTTTTACAAGAAATCATACTGTCAAAATCACACTAACCAAAATTACCAATCTTAACTTCCTTAGAATGCTACTCTGTATTGTTCCAGGGGGTAAAGGGTTGGTTAGCAGTGGCAGTCAGCCCCTGCTGGTAGAAACCATATGCATCATTATGTGTGCAAAATCAAAGAATGCAGGCCTATAGATACTAAGACGGTTCACTCATTTTAGTATGAAGAGGAAAATTGCTATGTACAATATGGCAGAAGGCCCACGTTCTAAATAAAAGAGGCTCCTATAGACACAGCTGTGTCCAGAGATATGGGCTTGGGACTGCAAATGCATATTGACTTGACCAACCTATATACACTTTACTGACCTATATACATTACAGTTCAACTGTAATACATTACAATTATTTTCTGACTTGAAATATGCTATTTACACATGAGTTTGGGTATTTCCTACAGAAACCCTAAACCGCAACATGGAAAAAAGGAAAAAATATATATATGTATAAAATACATATTTGCTTTATTTTCCCCTTCATTTCATGTATCTCCTCACCTAATTAATGTTACATATTATCTCTTTTCACCCATTTGTGCCCATTTTTTTTTTAATGATTCATGCATATAGTCGTGTTAATTGTCTCCTATGTGAACATGTTCTGCATTTACTCAAAAAAACTGCTTTCAACAGATCAATCTTTATTCATAAACAAATTTATTATGTGTAAAAGTCGAAGAACATTCGATGCGAACCCAAAAAAGCTGCATCTAGCTTACAATCTCTTGAACATGAAAATACAACAAACAACAAATCCATTTGTCTTAAAGTGGTGGAACATAGTGCAGAACATAGTGCAGCCATTAAGTTTCCCCTACAGGGATCAAAAAGTTAATTGAAAATAAATTAATAAAAATAACTTTTAGCAAATTTATTCCATATCAAATTAAGGTCTACTGTACAGATGTCAGTTATAGGGGGAAGTTACATTCTAAAAAGGCTGGGTTAAAAACAACTCAAGTTGGGTTGAAAATGGACAAACCCAGCATTTGGGTTGTTTTAACCCAGCAGTTAAATGTTCAAAGTGAACTTCCTGTAAAAATTTCCGTAAATGTGCACATAGGGTCATATTGTCTAGAATCAAAGCTTTATTGACAGTATTTACAAATCAAAGGTTATATGGTAATATTAGATAATGTTCTGTTAACTGGGTAAAGATATATATGCGATAAAGCATAAACTAAATACATACAAATATTAATCAAAAAGAAGACACATATTAGTGAATGGATTTTGATATGAAGCTTAAATATTCTTTGAACATCTAACAATAAATGATTCTGTCATAGCATGAGGTAGCCTATCTGTACATTATGCAGAATATATAGGCTATAATATAGCCTAATAGAGCATAATATAACACAACCCAACACAATGTAATCACTCTTTAGATTTAAATAGGCAAATTCTTATGAGTCTCTGGTTGGATTATTGTTGCAATGATTATTATGTTTCTAGAATATGTTTGATGTTTGGCAACAGTTCTTCTAACCCTAATTCAATTGATGGTGTAGCTTTTCATTTCTTAAACAACCATTTAGAAAGACACATCGTGGCCATATGTGGTCCCATCAGCTCTCCGCCTCCGCCTGGTTCTCCATTTCCACCGGCTTCTTCTCCATAAGTCGTTCCCCTGGTGTCATAAGCCAAGTCTCCACCATGGCTCGTCCCTCCCTCGATTCCCATCATCCTGGCTGCGTTCTGAATCCTTGTTTGGCTACTCCTGTTCCTGGCTCCTCCCTGACTGCTCTCACCATCATTGCCACCCTGGTTTCTCCCTCCGTTACATGCCCTGGTGATGGGTGGGTGGGGGTGGAGGGGTAATGTAGTAAGTGCAGTCATTTTTGGTTTCATTTTCATGGTGTTCTTTTCCTGTTCCTAGTTAGTTTCCTTGTTTGTCAGTTAGCTCCATGTATAGTACTTGTTTCTGTACAGTTCATTCTGTCTCCCTTAGTTTCCTCAGTTCTTTGTTCTGTCTTGTTTATGTGTAGTGGTTGTGTTCATCTGTATTTCTTTGCGATCTCCTGCGTGCTATTAATTTGTGTTGATAAATGTGTTCTGTTTAATTCTCCTTCAACTGTGCAATCACTGCAGCCACTCGTGAAAAAAAAGAAGAAGAAAAAAGTATTTTGGAGATAATAAAAATGGAGAGAGAGAGAGAGAGAGAGAGAGAGAGAGAGAATATCTAAGACAGTATAATTTCCCCCACTTTACTTACTTACTAGCTTACTATTTATTTATTTAGTTGCAGTTCAGGGCTTCCGTAATTTCCCCATCAGGGTTATAATTAACAAAAATTAAAACTAAAACCATAAAAAAAATCTGTGAAATAAAAATAATGGTGTTACAGTTATACTAAAATAACATCATTCCCCATTCAAGTAGATAGGAGTTGGTTGGTCTTGCATGCAGAGGCATTACAAATATGGTCATCAACTGAAATGACTTTCCTTGATACTGACTTTTGCACAATAAATACATAAATAAATAAATACTAAAATAAAAAATGCCCCATTTACTGCCATTCAAAAGTAGTCTTGGATTCTCATAAAATAGATGTTTTGTAAACAACATATAAATCACAATATTTTAATTACATTATAGTATATGTACAATTTTATTAATTCTAGATTGGCTAAAAAAAACAAAAAACAAAATATGGAGTGTAGTTCACATGCTTTGACATATTGAAAGCAACGCAAGTTTGATTCCTCCTCAGGTCATTTCCCACCCCTCCTCTCTTCTCCCCCATTATTTCCTGTTGTTGCTTCACTGTCTTATATGCCAAAAAATATTGAAACAACTTCTTTGAAAAGCTTAAAACATAGAAAAATCTTTTCCCAACTGCACCCAGCTACTTACTCAGCGCAGTGATGTGATTGTTTTTGCTGTGTGGCTGAATTAGCTATTAGATCGATGTGACTTTTGTGCATAAATGGTCTCTTCCCTCCTGCCCAACAATGTCTAATAAATCTGAGAGGGGCGAATATTGATGCCGCCAGTGACGGTGACACAGAAGGGGGGGTATTTAGAACAAGGCTGCGAGGGTCATGGACAGTATTTTAAGCTGGCAGTTTAACCCTGCATCCTGTCAGCACTGACCTTTCGCCAACCCCAACGAGTGGCTCGTTTCTCTCTGCTCGAGTTCTCTTCTTTACAAGGAGAGAGAGAGTGTGTGAGAGAGAAAGAGAGAGAGTGTGAGGGAGGCAGAAAAAAGGGATGTATGAGAGGTGTCAGACAGAGCCGTTTACATGAAAAGGAGTTAGGACTTGAAAGCTAGTGCTGTTTTGCAGTCAACCCATACGTTTGTTTTATTCAATTCATCTCCGCTACACCTGCTTTTTTCTTTTATTACTGCTTCACAAGCTCGCAAATTGATGTGTGGCCCAGGCGCCGCCCGTGTGCGGATGCTGATCCGGGGGCGTTATTGACCCGCCTAGAAGCTCGAATGACCTCAGTTTGACCCGGTGTTCACCTGCAGTTGACCTTGAGTGGAGGCCTTTCACTGTCAGACGCACACACTCGCTTTCTCTCTCACACACACGCCCACACACATGCACAAAGGGTAAATTATGGGTTAGAACCTCTCACCTCTCGGTGAGCTCTTGATTATTAGCACTGATGTGAATGGGACTGAGAATGAAGGAGGGTAGCGATAACATTGAGCAATTTTTTCTTTACATTGAAAAAAGATCAATATCAATCACACTCTGAAAAAAAAAAATCTTATTAGACAGTTGGAAATGTCAAAACGAGTAAAGTGCATGTTTGCGGTGATGAAAAGTCAAAGACATTCTATAATATAATATAATATAATGTAATTTATTGTGATTGTTATGTTTATACATGTTATATGCTTGGGAACAACTATTTTAACCCTAATTTAAAGAGTGTGTAGCTTTTCATTTTTTTTAAACAACCCTTTAGGAATCATCATGGCCATATTCCAGTATGATAAAGTCAAGATTCATCAGGTTCAAATTGTGAAAGAATGGTTGGGAGGGAGCATGAATAATCATTTTCACACATGAATATCTTAACTTCATTGAAAGTCATTGGGATGTGCTGGATTTGACTTTACAGAGTGCTTGACTCTTGCATTGTCAATACAAGCTCTTTACCAAAAATGTGTGCAACTCTTGAAGGAAATAACATCACAACATTTATTTCCATCAATAGGTGCATCCTGGAATATGGCCATGTCTTCCTACATGGTTGTTTATATATAATTTGATAAAAAAATACAATTTATAATGTTACAAAGGATTTATATTTCCCATAAATGCTGTTCCTTTGAACTTTACATCAAAGAATGCTGAAAAAAAGATACTAGTTTCCACAAAAACATTAAGTAGCGCAACTGTTTTCAACATTGATAAGAATAAGAAATATGTATTGAGCAGCAAATCAGCATATTAGAATGATTTCTGAAGGATCATGTGACACTGGGGGAATGGCTGCTGAAAATTCAGCGTTGCCATTACTGGAATAAATTATGTTTTAAATTATATTAAATAAATATTTGTTCAAATTATCATGCTGATAATAATGAAAAAGTAAAATAAATAAATAATAAAATGAATAAAAAATGTATATAGAAATGTTCACTTGTGGTCTCTGGATTTTGGACCCCACTTTATGCATGCCTGTATGTGTGTGGTGGGGGAATGGAGTGGAGAGATGGGTGGGACCATGCTTTAAACCAGTTTGAAAGCTTTCTGTAATTATACATGAATTATCCATGAAGGCCTTGATGTTAAAGCTGTCTCTGTCGACGTGAGGTTTGTCTGTTAGAGGTGACAGACAGGCTGTGGTTAAGCCTCTCACATCACTCACAGGTATTTTGAGGGCTTATGCCACTAAAGGTGCACTTAAGTCTCGACACAAGTTCTTTTCATAGTTGCTGTCACTAGAAAATTGTAGATGGAGCAATTAGTCTAATATATACATGATTCTGGTTAGTTCGTTGGTAATTTCTCCTGGTTTCATATTCTGTGGGCTGCAGTTCCTCTGGCCAAGAGAGCAAAGCACTTAACCCCGCTTTAGTATAGGGGTGCCGGGGTTGACCCTTTTCTCTGACCCTATGCTGTGTTTTCAATATCACACAACCAAAGTAAACATTCCCAAGTTGAATAAACCAGTTGCATTTGATGAATTAGTGCCTGAAATTCCAAAAATAACATGTCACAAATGCATGACTTAATTATGTTCTTGTCATTTGTTTCTTTACAGGTTCAAAGCCTCATATTTGCATCATTCGTTTTGGACTCTTCCAAATAGCTTGGTTCTTCTGGGATATGTGTGATCTCTTGAGAAGACCTAGATACAAGAAACAAAGAACTCCTCTGCCTGAAGGATCCAAGTCAAACCAATCTGTTACAAGTAACATTTCATTATCTCTTCAGATACAAACCACAAGGTCCCGCAAATAGAGGCCTATTTTTCCGGCTCTGCTAATAGAATTGAATTTCACAGAGTGTAACTTAAATTAGACATTCCATAGCAGCCCTGAATGGCAGAAATAATCGGCATGGGTGACTAATTTGGCAGAGCGTGCGCTAAGTACACAAATCCCCTTTTTTCCACCCCTCGCCCGAGGTTTGCGAAGAGCAGCACACAACCCACAGACAAAGGCAACACACGGCTCATAAAAATTAACATAGTAAATGACCTGGAGAGGAAGGCACAATAAATAATCTGATCTTATCACCTCAGAGTATGCGTGGCATGGAACGGAGGCGTCCAATGAAAATATCCTCGTTAATCTTGCGTACCCTTGGATAAACTTCTTCACAGGAAGCCATTTCTCTACAGAGTCTCTGGGGGTCGAGACAAGGTTGTCTACTTCTACAAATAAAATTGTTCCGTTTTTTTTTTTTTTTTTTTTGAGGAGCAAGTTAAGCAAAAACTGACCATGGCTAATTCATTTAGGTTGCATGACTTGATAATGTCAGTATATTAGTAAAATGTAAAAACTTTTTTAACTTCTGGCCTGACATGACAGTAGGCTACTGTATGATGTCATATTTTACTTGAGCAGTGTGCATTTTTACATTTTTTTCTTCAGTCAATTAAAATGTAATATATATATATATATATATATATATATATATATATATATATATTACATATATATTTCTATTGAAGGTCTTAAAATGTAGTTAATAGTTAGCTTACTTAATATTATGTCTGTGTTGTTTTTATACATGATCTTCTGAATAGGATGTGTTTGGGTGAGTTAATTGACCCACAACTCTGTAAAAAATTATTTTCATGATTTGTTATGACAACGTTTTTTTTCTTTTGTCAAATCAACTTCGATAATTAATGTGGTTCAGAAAACATAATATTTTGAGTTTCTATTTATTAAACCAATCTCCATTATATTACCTCAAATTTTTAATTTCAATGAACACAAAATTTTAAGGGAACTTTAAATCTTCCTTTTTTAAGCTAAATGAACAATATTTTTTTACAGCGTAGCAAAGTGCTTCAGTTTACAAGTGTAAACTATAAGGCTTTTCTTTAATCCAGGGTTATTATTGTTCTAAACCCCACTTTTTAAATTTGTACAGTGTGAAACCATGCAATGCTAGAATGTTGCGTTTAACTGCTTAGCAACCCTCAACCAATCGCATGCCTCGTATTCACATGCTTTGGACAGTCAAGGAAACAGCACTAAACACTGCAGTAGTTTCCGTATGTGAGGGGGAAAATTGGATTGAAGAAAAGATCATTTCATTCTTACCTTTATATTCCAAAAAGTCCAATTGAGCTTTAAAATGTTTGTCATATTAACTTACTGGCAACACTTATCCAGAAGTTGCTGTATTTAACACCACAGTAAAATTACCGTAAAATAACTACAATTGTTTTAAGCATACTGTAAAATAAAGTACAGCATTATACTATTATTATTACTATTATTATTATTATTATTTATTTATTTATTTTTTTATATAATGTTATATATTCAATAACACAAGTTATTGCTTCACATCAACAGCTTTATTCAGGTTTCATCTTTTACATTTCATAGCTGAATGTCAATGGAATATAAAGATTTACCAGCATATTAACCATATTTCATCAATGAACAAAATACAATTATAGCCATACCAGTAAAATCACAGTAACACATTGTGCCAGTGGAAAATAAATGTTGAAAATATAAAAATTACAGTCTCTCTCTCTCTCTCACACACACACACACACACACACTTTTGTCATTAATTCTTTTGACGAGATTAACAATGCACTTGAACAACTTATCCAATATATTTTGTGGTAAATTGTGGGACTGGATGAAAACACATGCAAATGAATGTTCTAGTAGGTCTATTGTACTAACATTATGTGTGAGTTACTGCACCTCTGGGGATGACACGTTTATGCAAGATCCAATGCAAAAGCTTTACAGTGCTAAATATGTACTAGAAACCACCTGAGGATGAATGTCACAGATCTCTATCTCAAGCCCTTCACTTCTGTGTCCCGATGCCCTCTGAGGAACTTCAAAATAGAGAGGGCCGGAATGGTTGTCCCCATTGAGCAGGTCATATTCAGTACAGTATTCATGTCAGCCAGGAATATATGTCATTTGTCAGTGTTACAGAGGAGCTTTGAATCAGAGCTGTAGCCTCATAGCTGTGAAGGCCAGCAAATAAATCATTCAGATACACAGCGGCTCTCTCTCTCTTTCTAACAGACACACAGAATAGCACATAAACAGAGTGATTTAGTGATTTGAGCGCCCCACTTTTGGCTTACTGAAGGAGGAAGACATGAGAAAGTTGTCAAAGCAGCACCTTGCTCACTTTGGCCAAGCCATGGCCTTGAGACTTTAGAGAATTACATTTTGTTGACTGACAGTTTGCTATAGATGATTTATTGATTGATAATAGCTTTAATTTTCAAAAGGTGTTCTCCATTTTTTTTTTTCCCAGATGAAAACAAGGTCTTGATTTATCTAGCATTTGGACTGAATTCAAAACCATATGATTCATTTCCAAGTTTCATGGCCACATGCATACTGCAGCTCAATACGGATATCAGTCCTTTTCAGAGTTAGTCTTGTTATAGGTAATTTGCGATTTATGGGACTGAAAAAATGCTTTCTAAAGGTTCTTCATTGGCATCAATGGATGGTTCCATGAACCTTTAACATTCATGGTGTCACGTCTGGTTGGTTCACTTTTATAGTTTCATGTCTTTTATTTTGTAGTTTCTCTCAGTCATGCGTCCTGTTTTTCATGTGCGTCCCTTGCTCCTTATGTTGTCCTGCCATGTTGTCCCCTTGTCCATGTGTAATGTTGTCATTGGTTGGCCCAGTCATGTGTCCTATATTCTCATTGGTTCATTGTTTGATTATGCACAGTTGTTCCTTGTTAGTCATTAGTCTGTCTGTATAAAATAGCCCTCATGTTCTCATTCCTTTGTCTAGCTTTGTTCTATGTGATATGCTGTGAATTTGTTTCATGGTTAAGTCAAGTCTCTGTCTCGCGTTCAGTGTGATCGGGGCCTATAACAGCTCAGAAATCAGGTCAAAAACAAGCTAAAGTGCCACGGTTGCGTTTTTTTTTTTTTTTTTGGGTCACATTTGCTGTTGTTAACACTATCGGTTAGGTTTAGCGTTTAGTGTAGGTGTGTTATTAAACTGATGCAGCATTATGCTTTTAGCGCCACTCACTGGACATTTCAATTCAGAACTGCGTTGATATGTACACAAACTCTGTTTTACGTTGTCATATTCACATTTATCTGTTACGGAGAAAAAACAAACAAACTAAACTAAACATTTAGCGCCACTCACTGGAAATTTCACTTTGAAACTGTCGCAAAACATGCAACGTATTTCCCCAAATTCCTCAATGCAGATTGTGTTAATCGCATTAACATAAAATCCATGTGAACTGAACTGGTATAAAATGTTATTTAACAACTCGTGAATATATTGTTCAGATGAATTCTTTGAACTAGTTCACAAAACCATTCTTAACAATTTGTCCATGAGTTGAACTGAAATGATCCAAGCAGCGCTCGAGTTAACAACTCACTGACTCACTGAATGAGAATCTTCCTTTTTGAGCTGATATACAGTAAGTGAATTAGAGTGTAGGCCTCATGAACTTTTGGGTAATCGGACATTAATAGCCAAATAGCATAAATATTATACTATCCTACTTTCGGTTACACTTTTTTTTGTCCCCTTTAGACACTCTTTTGACTAGAAGTAACATTGCACTCTCATTAGAGTATTAGTAAAACATTAGCGGTAGAGTTAGTAGAATACGTTGACATGTACTTGTACTTGACATGTAATTGTACATGTACTCTAATGAGAGTATTACATGACTTATAATCAACAGATTTCCACATGTGCAAATTGCATTTATATACATAGTTCTTTTCATTGTGTATTTTCTATATTTTGTATTACTCTATTGTATTGTATCACTGTATATTTAATTTTTATTGACTATTTTTTAGTATTATATTTCTTTTTGTTGCCTTTATCTCTATGTATGCCTGTACTGCATTACAGATGATTCTGATTTTTACAACTGGAAAAATGTTGATGAACTGATGTGTTTACGTTACATAAGTATCACTGATTAAAACATGCAAAAACGTTTTATTTATTTGTTTGTTTGTTTTCAGCACAGTAAAAATCTGAATGAGTTTTTTGAACCGGTTCATTGAAATGAAGCAGTTTATTTCATTACTAGTTTTTCATTACTAATGTAAATCAAAGTGTCTTGGTTTTCTGAGCGAAGTCGTTTACTTCAGCCGGAGCAGGGATGAATTTAATTGAGTAATTATGTTAAAGTCACATGGATTAAAGAAAAACCCTTATGCATATAATATATATGCTTAAATTTGAAATACTAATTAGATGATATTGATTAGTAATTTGCTTTCAACAGGCAGAGTGTTTGGTTTATCGCTCATAACCATATCAATGCATATTTTAGTTAATATGCACCACAGTCATTTGCCAATAAGCCTTCAGTCTTCCTTAACGTCACCAAAGGAATCTTAAAATCGTGTAATGACACAGGCCTTGCATTCAGGTCCCCACAAAAAACTTCACGTCTCCTAATGCTCCACTAATGACGGAGCTAATTATTGACTGTATTTGCTTTAGATAGTCTGTGCCTGTCGGGTGTGTGTGTGTGTACGTGTGAAAGAAACAGGTCTTTGTCATAACCATTAGTGAGCGATTAGGGAGCAGGTTCCTCTGCTGTTTTTATCACCTCTTGTCTGTGTGGATTACAGAATTAAAGCTCTGCCTGTCAAGAGAGGAGAGAGAGAATAACAGCGATAATTCCCATTGTCACTAGTCTTCTTCCTCTGCTCCTTTTGTATATTACGATTGCTTTACTTCCTGTAATGACATGTTGTCCTTTGAGAAGATAGGGCGTCATGTTAAATCGGGTCAGGGTTCATCTCTTTAACATTCAGCTGAGTTTCAAAGACTCAGAATAGCGTACATGGAAATATTTCAAGTCCATTTAAACTTCTGAATCTTCTATTTTTTATCAAGATCTATACGTTTTTTAAAGAAATGAATATTTTTATTCATTAAATTGAGTAAAAGTGACGTTTAGAATGTTACAAAAAATTTCAATTTCAAACACAAAATTACACAGCACAATATTTTCAACATTGATAATGATAAAAAATTGTTTCTTGAGCTTCAAATCAGCATACTAGAATGATTTTTGAAGAATCATGTGACACTGAATAAATTATTTTATAATTTAATACATTAAAATAGAAAAAAAGTTATTTTGAATTGTGCTCACCAATATGAATGTTTTTACTGTTGAAACCTATTTTCTTTACCTTTTTAAAGATGATCTTAATTGTGCTTATCATGACTTGTTTGTGGTATTCAGTGTTTTCACCAGATCAGACCGCACACGTCTTGTTGTCGGGATTAGTTTCCCTCTCTTATTCAGAAGACACAAGACATCTATTCCTCCTGAAGTGCATGAATATTAATGCATTTACTTTTTAAATATTTTCCTTTTCTTCAAATGAAAGCAATCCATCTAGCTGTCAGAAGTCAAAGGAACATATGACCTATACACTGTCACCCGTCTTGGTTGGTATTCTGTTTGATTTGGTTTGTCTCGTTCCCCTTCTCTTTCGTAGTCTGTCAGTGTTTCCCCACAGACACTCAGTGTAAACTAAACCCAGTTGATGTGAAGTTTAGGGTGCATGCGCTGTGAGCAGCAGAAGGTGCTGTTGTTCGGTGAAGAATTGGCACACTTTTGACTTCAAGATGTTGCTGTAAACAGCACGTGATGTCAGTTTTGTGACAATAGACCTGGATGAGGCTATTGCTGTCCCAAACAGACACACACACACACACACACACACACACACACACATGTTGTGTTTTCATTTTTTATGGGGACATTCCATAGGCGTAATGGTTTTTATACTGTACAAACTGTATATTCTGTCCTCCTACACTACCCCTACCCCTAAACCTACCCATCACAGAAAATATTCTACTATTTTAGATTTTCAAAAAAGATAATTTTGTATGATTTATAAGCTTGTTTCCTCATGGGGACCAAAAAAATGTCCCCACAAGATCAAAATTTGGTCCCCATAATGTAGGGAATACCCGCCTACACACACACACACACACACAAGCTTTTTTATCTGGAGTGACTTGTGCAGTGATTCAGGGACAGCAACCTTGAGCGCTTTCCTCAAGGGCAGTGTGGTGATAGAGCAGGAATGTGATCTTGGTAACTGTCCAGGTCCTGGGTCAACATTACTTTGAACTGAACTCATAACATTTGTGTTCATTTAACCACTGGGCGACCTTCGCCCAAAAAACTGTTGTAGTAATTTCTCTTCCAGACTCCAGCCGCTGTATAGCCACCGTCAATTATTGAAGCTGAAATGCACTGTTATTGAGCATTTAGAATTGTTTTGTTTAGGGACGGGTAACTTCTACCTCAGCTATGAAGTAGAATGAATTATAGGCTTCATCCATGAAACTTTGTGCTTTAAGACAAATTATAGGCCAATTTTCACATGGTTTAAATACAAGGTCCAGCAGTTGACACACGTCACTGGAGAATTATCTTTTTCTGTGTGTGTTAATATTTCTACCACAGTGTCATTTTCATCACATGGATTGTGTTTAATAACATTACATTGCATGATGGAAATTACCTTTTCACTTTTTGGATTCAAATGACTGATTCACATTTTATATTTACTAAACATATTCAATTCATACAAAACAGTTTTTGCATAATTTGAAAAAACTGCAACATTATTGGAAATGATTGAAAAAAAAATTTCCAGACAAATGTTTTTTGTTCATTTTACTCTTTGTTTGGATAATCATAGTTTTTAATATAAGAATTTATAGTTATATAATGTGTTTTAAGACTGGCTCTGGGAAGTTTTCTTGTAAAACACATATTTTCAGGTTGAAGAAACTTAAAAAAAAAAAAAAAAAGAAACATTTAACATCCATGGAACCTTTCCATCACACACAACGTTCTTTAAGTTTTAAAATGTTCTTCACACTATATATGAAAAAAAAAAAAAGTTAATTTAAGAACTTTTCACAGAAAGTTTCTTAGGGGAACACAAAATGCTTCTTTTGAAAAAAAATTGGAAACTTTATTTTTAAGAGCGTATGTAGTGCAAGATTGATCTTGACGGTTGCAATACCTGTAGCATTACTCTACCATGCGTACCTCCTCCCCAGGTTTCAATGGATTCTGGGAAGCTACCCTTTGATCACACTTTATATTAGATGTCTTTAACTACTTATTGTTTTCATATTGTATTCCAAAACACCTTTGCTGCTACTGAGGTGGAATACAGGTAAGGTTAAGGACAGATGTGATTTGGTTGGGTTCAGGTGTAAGGGAAGGGTCAATAGTGAAATTACAGCAATTAATTACAGCAATAATTACATGCACAGATTTGTTTTTTTGTTTGTTTTTTTTTAGTTTTTTTTTTTAATAGGTACTATGTAAAATCATATATGTACACAATAAGTGCATTGTATCAAATATGAGGTTAAAGACACCTATCATAAAGTGCACATATCAACATTTTTAACCAATCAGCACAGACCGGTTACACTACATTTTTAAGATGTCTTAACTACATGTACTTAGGATTATGTTTGGTTTGTTTTACGGTTAGTTGCATGTAATTATACATAATTTCTAGGTATTACTATAGTAACTACATGTAGCATATGTAACAATGACGCTGTAAAATAAAGTGTTACCAGACCTCCTACCAGGATATTGTTATTTTGGTAAATATTTCCATTTATTATGGTGCATTAAAAAGTCATTAAGCATTGTTAATACTATCCCCATTTATTGTACACATACGCAGATCTATGTACACACTCTTAACCAAAAGGTAATTAAATTTATCTTTAATTAGAAGCAACAATCTTACTAGTAATGTTAGGAATATTAGTAGAATCTTTTTAGAAGTCCTACTAGTGACAGTTTTGTAACAAATTGCGTAAGCCTAAATATGCCTCAAAATTATACACTTATGCATTGGTACCAGTCAACTGACTTCCAGCTATGTTGATAAATCCTGTTTCTGTAGTTTTCATAACCAGGAGGAAAAGACCTTTTGATCTGAAGCTGTTTGTATTCTCTTAATTATAATATTCTCTTTTAATTATGAGCTTTGGAAGGTAGTTGAGGGATTTATTCATCAAGCTCTTTTCCTTGGGATTTCTATGAAATAATTTTGTATCTTGCACTGCTCTGAATTATACATGAAACCAAATGTCGTGAACTCCGGTGTGACACACTTTGAGTTCTGACACTTGTTTTTGTAACGAGGTCACCTTGTCATGCTCCTTTCATATCTGACATCTTAAGACACACGTTAGATGTTTAAGAGACTGAGCACATTAAATATGAAGCTTTCTATCAGGTGTTTTGTTTATAATGGTAGGTTCTGTCTGGAGTTTGAGTGTCATATGTTCTGATTGACTCTGAACATTTTACAGAGGGATTTGAATTAATCGCTTCATTTTTTTTTTTCCTCTTTCAAGAGTTAGTTTGTTTTTATTCACATATTTTTTTTTGGTTTTTTTGTTTTGTTTTGTTTTTTGTCTACACATATTCTCTCTCTCAATGCTTTTATTTTGCATGCTGACTGATCCATTCTGCCTCTCTCATGACTGTCATACTTGAGCTCGCTGGATGTTTAAGAGAAACTCAGAGGGCCACCCATTCATTATATGTGTGCATATATATATATATATATATATAAGCATTGAGATTTTACAGTTATTAGTTGTCTGTTGCCAGGTGTTTTATTTATCCTTTAAATATATAGTAGTCTTGTATGGATATATAAATGTTTTGTCATTTTAAATTGCTTGGCTTATTCTATATTTACTTCCCTCCCCTTCTCCTTCTTTCGGGACAATATATTTTACTCTTGACCTCTGGCCGGTATATAATGCTGTATGTCTCAGCCCCTGAGTGGATGTCCAGAGTGGCTTTAGTAATAACAGTGGAAGATTGCTTACATTAACAGGAAGTCTCTTGCCCTTAGATCAAACTTTATAAGCACACTGAAGTGTCCCGCTTTTCCCATAGACTCTGGTGTCCTCCCAGTCCCCCCTCATTAGAACAGATGCTTGTGTAAACCTCTGTAAACTCTGACAGTATTGCATTCTCAGCACTTCTTTTTAGGATTCCCAGCATGTAACATTTCTCAGGAAGTCAAGGGGAGCAATTGCGTCTGTTTATGTGAGTGTGTTAATATTTTCACCTCCGTGTACTTATAGTCTATTTATTATTCTCTGCATGAAGTGAGGTATAATGATGATATGAGATATTAATGACACAGAGCCCTCGCTGGATTGTTCCGTGTAGAACAAGCAAAGTCATGTTTCTTGTGCCCTCTCCTCTTGTTAATAAAAACATTGATAGCCCAATTTACAAAAAGTGTAATAAGGCGCATTAAGTGATATATGAAACCAAGGACATGGAAACTAAAATTTGTAATGTGCTACCAAACTTTTAAAGCTTTCAAATATGCTGTCTTTGTTATGATACACTTTGTTATAGTCCACTTTAGACATTCTACTAACTATAACTTTTGCAACTACTAGTCAACTAACTCTCATTAGAGTATTGGCATTGGGTGGCACTGGAGGGCAGTGCTAACTAATTGTATGGTCATTCAGCGAACTTACTATAGAGAGTAAAAAATGTTATTTCTGTGGATTTAGCCAGTCACATATTCCATGATGAAACATCTTCAGCAGCATTTAACTCACAGGAATACTAATCTCTACAACAGTAACTTTAAACAACACATTATTTTCAGAAATATGAATCAGAAACTTGGCTGGGCTTATAGCCTTCCCCTGGCAACAGACTTGAGACTTTTTTCAATTTTGTCTCTCGAACCTCTGCCTGCTGCTGCTTCTGGATGCTTTCAGATAGAAAAGCTGCCCATAACCGCTGGTCTAGGATCAGTTTTCTTCACAATTTTCATTGGCAAACGTATTTGGCAAACAATCCAGTTCATATCTGTGTTTGCGCGCATCAAAGGTTTCTATTTACAATGTGTTTTTGCAGCATTGAGCAATGTAGCCAATCACAAACTGTATTTGTTGTTTTCTTGAACGCAACGGTCAATCAGAGGTGTTTAAGCTAGCATGTACAAAAAATTTGAGAGTGCTGAACTCTCGCAAAGCCTTTCATTATAACACACAATTATGTAAGAGAATAAGAAATAAGAGAATAAGAGATTCGTTGTGCCATCAGCTTCACTGATTATGAACTTTGTGAGCAATGAACTTCGCAATGAACTTAAGATGAATGACAGGTTTTTAGTGATTATAAAGTGAGCACTCTTTGCATTGCTTTTGTGTTCAAATTAACAGTGGTTTGTGAACGTTGACGCTTTAATAAATATATCAGGAGCGAAACTAGGAAAGGATTTCTAGGAAATCTGTTTAAATGTGTTTTTAAAGGGAAGTGCCCTGAATTTTTTTATTGTCTTGTTGAAAAGTATCATCTGATCATTCCTCTTTAGATAACATCTTTTCAGTTGTGCATTCTGCAATATTCTCCTGTGCTCCAAAGCATTAAATGACTTTTCACAGTGAAGTAGCTCACCAAAAAGCCTCCGCACACAATGACACCTCTTCCTCCATGCTTCACTGTGGTACAAATGCATTTATTATTTTATTTCTCAGCAGATTTTCAAAGACACTGCTCTGGAGAATCACAATGTAACTCGTGTTTCATCGTGATTCATCACTGTACACACAACTTCCCATATTCTGCCAAAAACTTCATTCTGCATTTGATGTTTTTCTGAGACAGCAATGGCTTTTGAAGTAGTGCATTTGCTTACATTTTGCAAATTTCCTGACCAATGATTTGTGGCTAAGACAATTAAAAGTTTAATGTTTAGCATATTGGGCTTGGCCCTTTACTTTCACTGTTTGCATTTAAAACTTGGGCATCATATATTTCAATTGGTTTGCCATGGGCTACGTGCTGACTGACCACATAAGCAAAGTGTTATATCTCTGTTAGCACAAGCTCCTTGCTGCTTCCATCCCGGAAGAGCGGAGTGGACAGACGAGGGAGGATCAACATCAAGAGTGATGAATGTCTTTAGACGGAAGAGTCATGCAGGATGTCCTTGACATTAATCAAAACTTTCTCTCTCTCTCTTTCTCTCTCTCTCTCTCTCTCTCTCTCTCTGTGTCTCTTTTCTTTTGTTTGTTTGTTTGTTTGGTGAACTGGACTGTCGTGGCATCTCTTCACTCATGTCCACTGATAGCTTGACTTTAACAACATCATTCATCAGGGAAAGTGGGCTGAGCTGTGTTTCAAGGCTGTGCTAGATTTTCAAGTAATTTACTGTTTTTTAGAAATGTTTGTGGGATTTTACAAAGATGCTACTTCTAGATACTTAGTAACGCTAATTTTAATTTAGTAGATGCTAAAAACAAGAAAGAGTTTTTGAGAGTTTGTTTGTTTGTTGATTGATTTATTGATTTAACACATTTTTATTAACTAGAAATATTTAAAAAATTTCTAAATGGAAATTTCTAATTTAGTTATACCTATTTTTTGGAAACTTTGATCAATCAATCAATAAAAATGCTTTGCAGATGTAATTTCTATCCCTTTAATATTCCTCCTGCAGTGTTTTTTATTGATTGATTGATTGACTGTATTCTTGGTACTTTAAAAGAAATGTTCTATAATTAAAATAAAAATTTTTAGGAAGTTTCACTCTAAAAAAAAGCTTGCAAATGTCACAAATACTTACAACAAACAGCAGGTACCACATTGAATTAAACGTATAACTTTGAAGTAATCTTTGAAATGTTTTTATTTATTTATTCATTTACAATGCACTCTACCTTTTCCAATATATTCATGTATATTTTATTCTTAAAGGAGATGCATGAAGGATAAGAGGATGATGGTTGAAACTGTCAGGCATCCAAAAACACATAAAAGTATCATAAATATAGTCCATGCAATTAATGCGCTACAGTCCAAGTGTTCTGACGCCATATGATATCTTTGTGTCATAAACAAACAGAGTATAAATCCAATACTCTGATACTCTGATACTCTTCTCATAAAGAAGTGTGAACCTTTAATAATTTACAGGAAATTGTGACCTTTTTGACCACACAACAACAACAACAACAACATACATACATTCTAATTTATCACAGCCTCTCGATTTATTCTTAAATTAATGTAATGCATGTCTACCTGGGTCAGTCTATGAAGATTATGACCTTATGGGATTTGTTTCTCTCATTTCCATTTCAGTGCCTGTATATATAGCACAGGACCACTTAAAGCATCTGAACAACATCTGATGTGAACAGAAAATAATGGAAGAAGCACTTGACCAGTGGTATTTAATGGTTAGAAGTTTATGGTTTATCAAGTACATCAGCAAGTCAGAAGTAGAAATGCAATGAATATGGAAGATATTACCATTGTAACATTGCCATGTATATTTTGTCAGTACATAACCTTAATGAACACATGGGATCTGCTTTCAGTCAGACACAGCACATTAAAAACGGATATCAGCTTTTAAAAGAAATCAGAATATTGTTCCACGAATATGATGCATCCTTCAATCATCTCAGAGGTATACAGTTTACTTCATTGAACTGCCCAAATGCACAGTGTCTAAACAGAGCAAGGATGATTTATGTGGCCTACAGTCTTGAGATAACTGTTTATCAGTACAAAAATATGGGAGGACTGTTATATACAAGCCAAAAACTCAGCGCTCATCTATTTTTTATATACGGCCCCAGAGTTTCCACTGACAGGAAAGCGCCATGAGTTGAGAAATTCCCACGTTTATCAAACTTGAACCTCTACAGGCTGCATTTTTGAGCCACAGTGATTGGTTTAATGTCATTAATTCTCTCCCCTGTGAGTTTCATGAAAGAATCAGTGCTCTTTTAGAAACTGACAAAGTTCATTTTTAACGTCAGTTTACAAGACTCATTAAAATAAAATTGTTCATCATCCAGTGATAATATTATTGTGAAATAACACCATTTCAATGTATTAAAAAAAAAAACAATAATTTATCTTATTCCTGTGATGGCAAAGCTGAATTTTTCAGCATCATCACTCCAGTCTTTAGTGTCACATGATCCTTCAGAAATCAGTCTAATATGCTGCTTTGGTGTTCAATGAACATTTCTTATTATTATCAATATTGAAAACAGTTGTGCTACTTAATATATGTGTAGAATGTGTTTTCCTTCGGGATTATATAACAGAACAGTAATTGAAATAATAATGTTACTATTATTAAAATAATATTAAATAAAATAATTAAATAAATAATAAATGATATAATTTAAAATAATAATGTTGTAGCATTATAAAAGTGTTTTCTTCCAGTTATGAATTCAATGTATCGTTGATGAATAAAAATGACTTTTGAACAGTAGTGTACTTTCTTTATACTTTCTTTATTTGTTAATTTGGAGCCTGATTTTGAGCCATTTTCATTTATTTTTGTGGTATTTTAGAGGAAAAGCATATGTGTTTGTAATGGTATGAATAATTTTGAGTAAACTAATCATTCAAATACTTTTACTGTGATACTACTACTACTACTACTACTACTACTACTGATAATAATAATAATAATAATAATAATAATAATAATATAGGGGGAAAAAAGGTATTCAGTGATTTTAAAGTTATTCACAATATTTCCAGCAGCACATGTATTTTCTAATCCCTTTTACTTTCAGCAGCAAATCTACATACTGTCAAAGAGTGTCAAGACCATATCAAGGAGAGAAAATCCAACCCGGAGGAGGGCAGGTGAAAAGAAGATAAAAAGTGTGCCGCTGTGCATTCCCTAGAACAAACACTCGTGGTGAAGGGGTCGGCGTGCCAGGGCTTGACAAACAAATGACAGGAAATGACAGACTTTGAGGAAACACCTCAGCGCGACCTGATGCTAATCGGAGCAAGACTGTGGATGTGGCAGCCCTGCTATCACCTATCAGCACTGAAGGCAACTCGTATGGAGAGAACGCTTTACGTCCCTGTCATTTTGAACAAACAACACCTCCAAACACCAGATAGGACACCATTGTCAGCTCTGTCTGATCTGATCTGTCCATCAATCGGTGGTGTATGTGTGTGTGTGCGTGCATGCGTGTGTGTGTGTGTGTGTGTGTGAAGAGGGAATTAAGGGGACGTAGCTGGCAATGGTGAATAGAAAAGCACAGATGTGCCCACCTGCTCATAAACTAATTAATCACAAGACTTATGATACTCTTCTGTCTGTAAAGAATGAGTGATAAAAAAAAATTTCTTTTCAATCCCAAACCACATATTAGTATCAACTGATATATATATATATATATATATATATATATATATATATATAATTATATATATATACATACAGGTGCTGGTCATATAATTAGAATATCATCAAAAAGTTGATTTATTTCACTAATTCAATTCAAAAAGTGAAACTTGTATATTATATTCATTCATGACACACAGACTGATATTTTTCAAATGTTTATTTCTTTTCATTTTGATGATTATAACTGACAACTAAGGAAAATCCCAAATGCAGTATCTCAAAAAATTAGAATATTACTTAATACCAATACAAAGAAAGGATTTTTAGAAATCTTGGCCAACTGAAAAGTATGAACATGAAAAGTATGAGCATGTACAGCACTCAATACTTAGTTGGGGCTCCTTTTGCCTGAATTACTGCAGCAATGCAGCGTGGCATGGAGTCGATCAGTCTGTGGCACTGCTCAGGTGTTATGAGAGCCCAGGTTGCTCTGATAGTGGCCTTCAGCTCTTCTGCATTGTTGGGTCTGGCATATCGCATCTTCCTCTTCACAATACCCCATAGATTTTCAATGGGGTTAAGGTCAGGCGAGTTTGCTGGCCAATTAAGAGCAGGGATACCATGGTCCTGAAACCAGGTGCTGGTTGCTTGTGCAGGTGCCAAGTCCTGTTGGAAAATGAAATCTGCATCTCCATAAAGTTGGTCAGCAGCAGGAAGCATGGAGTGCTCTAAAACTTCCTGGTATACGGCTGTGTTGACCTTGGACCTCAGAAAACACAGTGGACCAACACCAGCAGATGACATGGCACCCCAAACCATCACTGACTGTGGAAACTTTACACTGGACCTCAAGCAACGTGGATTGTGTGCCTCTCCTCTCTTCCTCCAGACTCTGGGACCCTGAAGGAAATACAAAATTTACTTTCATCAGAGAACATAACTTTGGACCATTCAGCAGCAGTCCAGTCCTTTTTGTCTTTAGCCCAGATGAGACGCTTCTGACACTGTCTGTTGTTCAAGAGTGGCTTGACACAAGGAATGCGACAGCTGAAACCCATGTCTTGCATACATCTGTGTGTAGTGGTTCTTGAAGCACTGACTGCAGCTGCAGTCCACTCTTTGTGAATCTCCCCCACATTTTTGAATGGGTTTTGTTTCACAATCCTCTCCAGGGTGCAGTTATCCCTATTGCTTGTACACTCTACCACATCTTTTCCTTCCCGTTGCCTCTCTATTAATGTGCTTGGACACAGAGCTCTGTGAACAGCCAGCCTCTTTTGCAATGACCTTTTGTGTCTTGTCCTCCTTGTACAAGGTGTCAATGGTTGTCTTTTGGACAACTGTCAAGTCAGCAGTCTTCCCAATGATTGTGTAGCCTACAGAACTAGACTGAGAGACCATTTAAAGGCCTTTGCAGGTGTTTTGAGTTCATTAGCTGATTAGAGTGTTGCACCAGGTGTCTTCAATATTGAACCTTTTCACTATTTTCTAATTTTTTGAGATACTGCATTTGGGATTTTCCTTAGTTGTCAGTTATAATCATCAAAATTAAAAGAAATAAACATTTGAAATATATCAGTCTGTGTGTTATGAATGAATATAATATAGTTTCACTTTTTGAATGGAATTAGTGAAATAAAACTTTTTGATGATATTCTAATTATATGACCAGCACCTGTATATTAAATAGAACATTTTTGCAAGGATTACATTTAAACCTATAGATAATTAGTAAGATATTCAGCTTTTGTTCATCGTTAAGACCAATTACAGAAAATGAACATTATTTTTACTCCAACGTTTAATGATAATAATAAAAAAAATTAAACTAAATGTCACCATTGTCATTGTTTCACATGAAATAACTCCAGAACTAGTTTCTCTTTCATGACCTCTGGTCTCTCTGTTTGTGTTTATGACTTGCTGTCACTTTCTGTTTGTGTTCAGGCGAGCCTAAGCGGAAATATTTTCTATCAATTTTTTGCTAACAACATTAATTTTTCCACATCAAATTTTAATACCTATCATATGCTATGAAATGCTGAATATTTCCTCTGCCTACATTGCATCCATAGATATTAATGGTCTAAAGACTGATTAGCCATTAACCATAAACATGCGTGACTATATATTCACTTCAGTGTGAAAAGGTCTCATCATTTGTATGCAGTGCTCATTTTGGGGCGTTGGTGGTTTAGGGTTGGGTCCGGCTCGCAACGTGCAGCGTAACGTGTAAATATGTGTGGGTGGCCCAAGTGCCTCTCCTAATTCAATCATCGCCTCCTCTCAGCTTGCTTTTTTATTCCAATTTGATTAGCAGAGCTAAAGCTATCACGATCTCGCCCAGACAAAATGAATGCTTGTATTAATCCTCCAATTTCCATTTAAAATGCGGAGCATTGACTTGATTAATAAGTGGGCCGATACTGAATAATTACGCTGCAAACATCGGCTATGGGCGAGAGCGCAGCTGGGGTTGCTTACAGATGCCCTATGGGATCTCAGAGGGGTCAAACTAAAGCATTGGCCATGACTGAGGTGATGAATCAGTTAGCCAATCTTTTCGACAATTAACAATCTGTGGCCCCTGTATTAATTTGCTGCCCCTGGAGTGGAGCCTGGTCAGATGTGTCAGGGTCAAGGGTTAGAGGTCGAGAGCACAGGTCAAGCCCACTGATTTGCCCCAGCAAAATCAAAAGAAGAAAATAAGCACATTACATCGAAATGAATTACCCAACCGGAGCTTACCATATCAGATGGTTTGCAAATTAACATTCGGATATGAAGCGGCGAACTGAGAAACATGAAAGGGAACGTTCTGAGAACGTTTAATTAGTGGTGATCAATCTAGGTGCACTGTGTTTGAGCATTCAATAAAGTGGAATCGATGGCTGCGAGGACAAACAAAGCAGGTGTTCTTAGCAGAGGGATTATAGGTTAACATTTATTCGGAAGAGATATTGTAATGCTCGACCTGCTAGATGTAATATTAAACCGTACAATCCATCGCCATCCATTACAAGTGTCCCATTGATCCTCCGCTCATCGACATTTTGCTTTACCGAGGTGCGTTTCGTTCCATCTTGTCTGCTTTATCGAATGCTTCCTGGCTTGTTTTGATAGGTATGTTGTAGACGGGCTGCTCTTTTGCACACCACATGTGTCCTCCTTGTGCTTTCCCTCCTCGGGAACCCCTTGTCGTACACAATAGCCACTGTGGATCTGTGATTGTGATAATTGCAATGTACACACTTCTATAATGTCACCATTCTTTCTCCACTTAATGACCGAGGTTCAAGCAGAGTTCAAATCCCTTCACACTTTGTGGCAATCACCTCACCAGGGTCAAAATTCGAGCTCACGTGCCATTTTCCAATAATGCTGCCGTAATCGTCAGCGTTATTGGCCTCGGCCAGGTTTTTTCCTCACATCAGAGCCCAATCTTCAAAGATGCAGGGTTGTCTCAAGGTTAATTCTGGACAAAACAGTGCAGAGAGTTGTCAAAACGAACATTATTTGAAGGTAGCTAGGCTTCCCGCTTGGGAATAGGTCAGCTTTTATGTCAGAACGAAAGCATTCCCACATGTTTGAAAATATGCTTAATGCTCCTGGGATCGTGTTTCGTGGCAGCCTCCGAAAACCTGCTGCATCGCTCATTGTTAAATGCTGTCTGTGGGGGAAATTAGCCCTGACACTGTTTTTATTATAAAAACACAGTTTAGATGGGCCCAGCCTCCCAACTTTACAGCTTTTAAATAGCACTCCTCTGTAAAACTATCCCAGTGTCTCTGTGCCCCCTTTTCACTCTCTCTCGTTCTCTCTCTCTCTTTCCCTGTGAGTGTCTCTTGCCAAATAGGGGCACATATGTTTCTCTGTAATTAAAGCTCTTGTTATACAGTGCTGCTTCCTTCAAGTAGAAATGATTAACTAATGGAGCGATTGAGGGGAAATTAATAGTTATCTCTTCCCGTCATTCCCCCTCCCTTGTTTTTCAGTCTAACTCTCCCTCTGTTCAAACACTGGTACTTTTGTACAGAGTAATCGATACGCACTTTGTAAGGGTTACAATGCACAGAGGTGTGTCAACATACAATTAAAGATACAATGACCCCAAAAAGTATTTGAACACTTAAGAGTGTATGAATGTCATTGCAATTGACTGCATGCAAATGTTGTGAAAGATTTCTCAAACTAACTTGGTAACTGTTTTTTTAATCAACTGGTCCCAAGGTCATTCTGTAGTGGATAATTGAAGTCATTTCTTCACACATGTGTCTTGGCACACTAACCAAATCTGTCATTACATCACATTAACATTGATAACCAGAAATAATTACCTTTTTATCTACACTTTAACATGTATTTTTAATTAACATTTATTTTTAATTTAAAACCCAACAAACTTGTTTTTATGAAATGTTTTGTTACATAATGCAATACAATTTTTGGGACCGTTGTATCTGGATTCGACAGATGTTATGAATCAGAGATCATAAATCACAACATTACCATATGAACTTTGAATGAGATGGAGGTAAATATGTTGCTTGCCTATAATAGCCATATTCTCTCTTTGTACTACTTAATTAATAAATATAATATTTATATACAGAATTGAATTTATATGCAGGGAAAAATTGGATGTATTAAATTGATCAGAAGTGACAGTAAAGGCATTTATAATGTTACAAAAATGTTCTGTTTCTAGTACTGTAAATGTTAGCAACACAACTGTTTTCCAACATTTATAATAATGAGAAATGTAAAAAGCAGTAACACAGCATAATAAAATAATTTCTGAAGGATCATGTGACACTGAAGACTGGAGTAATGATGCTCAAAATTCAGCATTGCCATCACAGGAATAAATAACATTTTAAAATACATTAAAATAGAAAATTTTTAAATTGTATTAAAATTTCACATTAATACTGTTACATGCAGCTTTAGTGAGCATAAGAGACTTCTGTCTTCAGTCTTACTGACCCCAAACTTTTAAACACTAATGTATGTCCTTGTGTTTTGATTGACAGGATTAGATTTACATGCTCCTCCCAAACTTTCATCTAGGGTTATAACAAATTTTGTGGGCAGTGATAGAAAAAAAAAAAAAAGCTTTGCTTTCTGACTGATATGTGTTATGTTAATCTCCCGACGTACAGCGGCACATCACTTCACAGCTCTTTTAGCAATTTTTAACGTTTCGTCTGCAATTCTGATTCCTTTTTCCCATAAATTTACCCAGATTAAACATCTTTGAGTGAGCCAGCTGTTGAAGACCCGCCACATCACAGCAAGTTCACAAATAAAACAGGCAGAAAAAAAATCCAGCCAGAAGCAAACAAAGTAGCACAAACAACATATGCTTATACTCTCATGATTTAAGGAGCGGTTCCTCTCTAATACATCTTATCACAGCTGAGTGACACGCTCTGCAACGGTGGCATTTCTCCCATCTGCCAGTGTTGAGCCTACACACTCATTACGAGGCGGAGTGAGACAGCACTGTTGCACCCTGGGTGCGTTCGCGTGTGTGTTCGAGATGAGCGAGATGGGTTGCTGGTATCGATCACTTGCATACACAAACTCACTTCCACACCAAATTCTCTCATTGGGATGTGGAGCGATCCTTCAATGTTTCCCTCATTTCACCAGACCCCCTCCTCTCTCCCACACGGCGCTCCACAGCTCTCAGACTCACTCTCTTTGAGGGTTTGGAAGGTGTAGGGATATCTGGAGGATCTGCAAAGGAGAATGGGGGTCAGTCTTGTACCGGTGGTCCTGAAAAGGCCTTAAGCCTGGCTCAAGGGGGCTTATGCTGATACCTTGACCTTTCTACCAGGGACTACATTTCACACTGAAATTACCATTACCATGCGGCTCTCCCCTGAGGTCTGCCGTCAAGTTCCCTCCTCTGGGGTTAAAAGTCATCATGGCATGATCACCGCCTTGCATGCTAAATGACCCAGAC